>OZ026848.1:29500211-30100211 GCA_964023205.1 Lutraria lutraria | reverse complement strand
ACGCTGTCGTACCATTATTACATATTTACCGTACAACGTTTTTTTGCGTACAGCAAAACTCGCGATTTGAATCAAAATATAGTTTTCACGATATAATTTAGTGATTTTTTCTATAGAATATAATTAATCATTTTCAGCAGTTATTATAACTTTTAGTACTTATATTTTTGACTGGCGAATATAATGAAATTTAGAAAAACGAGAAAAATCCGATGTATGGTAATCGTATACATAATTTTCTAGTCATGCGTGCCAACTGTACTTCCAAGGCAGCAATCATCTAGGTGCTGCTGCTGCTGCTGCTGCTGATGATGATGATGATGTTATTGATGATACTGTTACTCATTTTAGTCCTTTAAGTGTTGATGATAATATTTGAAGCCACAGTTGCTGCTGCTATTATTGTGGTTGATGATGGTGATGAAATGTATGTTTACCATTCGTCTAATTTCGTTTCAGAATTGTGTGAAGATTAGAAGAGTCTATGGAGAGGATTAACAAGGCTTTATACGCTCGGATATATTAAACATATCAGTATATTGGCATCAATTTATCCAAACTGCAACGTCCGCAATGTATACGTCATACAACAAGTGGTACTATTTTCTGTGATGTTATTAGGTCGACGGACAATTGGTTTCAATACGATGACATAGGAAGGAGATTTCTGATTAAATCACCTTCCAAAAACTTGATTCCAAGATGTGTTTATTTTATGTTTTACTACACTGAGTAGAATTTCTTTTATTTCACCTTTTTAACTGGATTCTTGGAAGATTTGTCGAGATTTGTAAATATTTATTTACCTGTATTCCATACCACGAAGTAAGAAAGCAATGACTAAAGTCAATGTTATGTACATAAAATCCAACAATGTAATCGGATATTTAAAGATTTTTTTCAATTGTGTTGTCATCGAGTAGAAACGAAACTTGATACGAAATATAGCCTTGGATTAAATTTACTATGCTACATCACGTAAAGTATTGTTAAAGCTATGAAAAAAGAGCGTTTAACTGTAAAACTGTACTTCTATGGCAATGTATATGTGTATGACTATACAGTATGTTAACATTCATCTTAATTAAAGACGTTTACTGCAGTTCGCTATATTTTTCACAAACACATTATAAGCAAAATGAGATCTGGTTAAGAGATTTTGTTTAAAACTTTGCATGATCGTAGCATATGATTACAGAAACATTTCAAGCGAAAAAAATTGGGAGTCACTGATCTCGTGCATGGTTGCCTCATCCACAAATACACCAAACTACAGTTTATTGTATTGTAATTGCATCGTATCATGTCGTATCGTTTATTAGATGACATAAAATACCTATATATCCATAGGTATGTTACCATGTTACCAATTAAAATACTACTGAATCGGAACAACATGATTCGGTTTCTCAATATCTGTTCTGAAAGATTTTGTGTTACGCCGAACTTTCTGCTATTTTGCCTTATAAATAAAACCATCCATAATAAAGGTTGGTTTGCTTAGCTCATTAAAAAACTTCAACCCAAGTCATGCAGTGGGAAAACCATATTGTTGTTGAAGAGAGGTTGTTGCCATAGAGAGGGCCGCTCCGGAGAGGTTGCACTGTGTATGGTACACGGTTTCCATTTAAACTTGAAATATAAATTAAAAAGACGCAGGTTTTGCATTTTTTTTTAAAATCGACATAGGCCTACACCCGTGTGAAATGGGAGTATGCCTGACTACGACCCTGATCACATATATGAACAATTACAATATTAAGTGTATACATGCAATAAACTGGACTATATAATTGAAAAGGGTAAAATAAAAAATGGAAAGTTAAGGTCATTAATTATTTTCCTTGAAAAGTAAGAGGGGCGAGAGAGGAAGAAGTACTAAATTAAACATATATCGTAATAATTCTAAATTTGACCTGTATCTATATCGTATACATTTGTAGACAGTAAACTTTATCTGTCAAATAATTCTAATTCAACGTTTTCTGACGGATTTTATCTGATATAGTCCTGACTACATGTATGTATCCTATTCTATCAATGAGTAACTGTTCGCACCCTATATTTAGACTATGAACTCATCCAGAATCGTATTACATGTATTTTCATAAAACACGTAATTTGTGTTGCACACTTCAATGGATTTGATTGCAATTAATAGTGCGAATTCGATGTCTCTGAACGTTTTCAACAGATTTAATTACCACATACAGTACAATCTCTCCAGAGCGACCCACGGCACGATTTAACTGTTAATTAAACATCTCTAGAGCAACAATAACCTCTATACAACAATATAATTTGCTACTCCCAAAGGGTGTTGCTTTGAAGAGGTTGCACTGTATACATAAAAGCGACAACCATGTACATTAATTTTGTCAGTCAGTGTTTGAAATTATAGTGTTTTGCAAAAACCTTTTGTTATTACAATGACGTTTTCTAGAACAGTTATATTTAGTCCTGACGCGTAGATACAATTATATCTTCCTTTGCAAGTACAACCGTGTTTATAGAACAGTACAGAACAGAACAGCTAGAACAGTACAGAACAGTACAGAACAGAACAGAACTGAACTGAACCGAATGGGTGGAGGGCAGAATAGGACGTGTACATAGTATACAGTCGATCATATGCATTCATCATGAATATTACACGTGATTATTGATATTACATGAATGAGACAATAAATTAATAATTTCACAAATAATCAAACTATAGCACATACATGTATGTGTTCTTTTTGAAGATACGTTGGTCTGAAAATGGTACATGGTTATTTGACTGCACGCATTCTACCACTCAGTAACTGATGCATTCAAAAACAAACACCGAAATGCCCCAAAACAAGTTTTAAACATTTTTTTGAGCGGGAACCGTTTTCCTGTTTTTATCTACAGTGACCTTAACCTTGATCACACAATCCCTAAATACACCCCCAAGCTAGGGCTCTGTAACAAATTCAAATATAAGAAGTTTAATAGCAAAAGGTCAATCTAAGCTAAAGTTACCGGACGGAGTCCTATACGGGTTTACGAATGCCCGCCCACCAGTCCGTCCGACCAAGAATTTACCCCAATCTAATACAAGGAGTTGCATTGAAAATATCTTATTTCGTCGTAAATAACTATTCATATTGATGTATAAATGATAAAGACAGATGTTAATACATGTTTAGTTTTATATGAATATATATGTAACTATGACACTATGTACAACATGACTAACGAACAGGTTGACACATAGCTAAAGATAACACAACATCACAATGTATGATATACATATATCTAGCCATCTAGAGGGGCGGTATTCATTTCAAAGTACAATTCTCACAGGAACGCATTGTGTTAGCGTGAGTTAGCTATATTTGACAAAACATCTCAGTGAAATTATCCAGCAACTTACTAACAGAACAAAATGGTAAGTAATTATTATTAATCTTTAATACGATACTTATCTATACATGTACTTGTATACATTGCATGGTAATAGAAAGAAATTCTGCGAGTGTTTGGAGTCTAGCATCGAACTTTTTATTATTGTAGATACAATGTAGATCTATTTATTTCGGTTTTGGCAATACAGTGCAACCTCTTCAAAGCAACACCCTTTGGGAGTAGCAAAATTATGTTGTTGTTGAGAGGTTGTTGCTCTTGAGATGTTAAATTAATGGTTAAATCGTGCAGTGGGAAAAATCATGCTGTTGTTAAGGGAGGTTAATTCTCAAAGGGAGGCCGCACTGGAGAGGTTGTACTGTACATGATAAATGGTGAAATACATAAAATATAAGAAAACAATCTTTAAAATATAATTTAGAAAATACCATGTCATGTATACCAGCACTAGGGTTAAGTACACAAAAAGAGAAGACTCCTATTCCTATTGTATGAATTAATGTATAAGCAATCGCATTTCGCATAATTATGTACTAGTAAATATATAAGACTTCTGGAATTTTGCCGACATTCATTTGGCTCTGTTCACGTGAGTTCCTAACATATAGTAATACTAATTCTGGAATCGTCCCATCAGCTCCCAAATGATATATTCCGTTATTTGGAATTATGAGTTTGTTCTAGCATACGTTTAGATGACTTTAATAAAAGGAGCAGAATATAATAAATTAGATAATGAAAATATAATGTACAGTACAACCTCTCTTCAACAACAGCATAATTCTTTCTCTATTGCACAACTTAACTAATGATTTAACCTCTCTAGGGCAACAACCTCTCAACAACAACATTACATGTTTTATACTACATCCAAAGGGTGTTGCTTCGGAGAGGTTGTTCTTGACAGTCAAACCTGTGATTAAAGACCTCCATTTGAAAAATACATAATGTGACCTTTATAGACAGATGGTCTATATTCAGATGACAATATTTTTGTTCTAAATATTCATTTGTTCTAAATATTCATTTTTTTAGTGACCTTTAGTCGAAGTTGGCCGCTAACATAGGTTTGATTGTAGCTGGATAATAAGAATATTTATTGTAGTACAATATGCAAGCTCACACGCCTACCACATCTAATAACGTGTTTATATATTAATGTCCCAACTTGTTAGTACAAAGGTAGCTGTATACAGGGAGATTAGACACACATCATTTTGATGATCTAATTATGTCCTCATTCTAGATATAATATCTTTAAACAGTACCTGTAACTGTTAATACTGGTACTACTGGACGATAAAGAGATAGCAACATTCCTGTGTAATGGTAAACATGTGGTCCGAAAAAATATAATTTAAAAACCCTAGCACACGATTTCACATTACATGTACCGTACGTCTTTAGTTTGCAGGTGCAAAATTTGACCTTTTCTAGGCGTTTATTAATTGTCGGGTTCTAGAATTGGCAATTAACATCTTAATCCTTTGCAATTAACGAATCTCTATAATTTATATCCGTCTACGTCCCTCTCCTCTCTCTATTCCTTCCCCTCTCTCTATTCCTTCCCCTCTCTAAAACCGCCCTCCTAACTGTCACTGTCGTATTATTGAACAGATAAATATGAAGTAATCGTTTTAATTTTTCGCAGCGTGAAGTAATCAGTATCCATGTTGGCCAAGCCGGGGTCCAGATGGGCAATTCATGCTGGGAGTTGTATTGTTTAGAACACGGGATCCAGCCAAACGGAAGAATGCCTGACGACAGAAGTGTAGGCAAGGAAGATGATTCGTTCAATACATTCTTCAGTGAAACTGGAACCGGCAAGCACGTGCCAAGATCTCTTTTTGTAGACCTGGAACCAACTGTCGTAGGTACGCAAAATACATGCGCTACCATTTACATTTACTTTATTATTTGAATAAAGTTTAAAAACTTGCCGCGGGTAGCTTTAACTTGATAAAATATATGGTTACAAAACAAGTCTTATAGATAAGAAAAATATCAAATTGTCGCGTAAATGAACAACTTTTTCTATTACGGACTGTAAATACAATTATTTTAGTAATAGTATACAAAGGAGGCCTTTTCACAAAAACTTCTCTTAGGCCCTAAAATGTTTGTTTCCGGTTACATGCTCCTTTAGAAATAGTGTGAGTAGGTCAGGCTTATTTCTGGCTATTGTAATCATGTGGAAGAGCAAACAAGTGAGAAAGCGGGTTTTCGTTCCTCGATTGGGCCTAATAAAAAATCACTGATCACGGGAAAAAATAAAGGTAGGTCGGCTAACCAGAAACAAACATTTTTACGCCTTATGTTTTTTCCCATAATATATAAGCAGGCATAACGTTAGTACGGTTGTTAGTGACTTTAAATTGTCTTGTCCATAAATAAAAATGTCACAACTAAAACATACTTACGTCAACTGTTTGTGTGCTCATACAAAGTCCGCAAAAACACACCATGACTGTATCAGACAGTGTAATACATGACAAGCTCAAACTTTTCAATAGTACTGCACTTATGATTAACGGAATAATGTCGATATTTTCAGATGAGGTTCGAGTCGGTAAGTATAGGCAGTTATATCATCCCGAACAGTTGATTACCGGCAAAGAGGACGCCGCCAATAACTACGCCCGTGGTCATTTCACGGTCGGCAAAGAATTGATTGATGACGTGGTCGATCGTCTGCGTAAAATGACTGACCAGTGCACCGGTCTGCAGGGGTTCCTCGTGTTTCACAGCTTTGGTGGCGGAACCGGAAGTGGATTTACCTCCCTCCTTCTTGAGCGACTCAGTGTTGACTACGGTAAGAAATGCAAACTAGAGTTTGCCGTCTACCCAGCACCAAAAGTCGCAACAGCCGTCGTAGAACCGTACAACGCCGTCCTTACAACTCATACCACATTGGAACACACCGACTGTGCATTCATGGTTGATAATGAAGCCACCTTTGATATCTGCAACAAAAGGTTAGACGTCGAAAGACCATCATACACAAACCTCAACCGTTTGATTGCTCAAATTGTCAGCTCAATTACAGCCTCTCTAAGATTTGACGGGGCTCTGAATGTTGATCTAACGGAGTTCCAGACAAACCTGGTACCATTCCCAAGAATCCACTTTCCTTTGACCACTTATTCACCAATTATTTCAGCAGAGAAAGCTTACAGTGAACAACTCTCGGTTAGTACATATATTGAAACATTTTTTTTCTAAAATAAACAAAGAAACTTACATATCTATTGTTACCAACGTCAATACATGTTTGTTGGAGTTCTAGCTGGTTTCTTAGCTAATTTCAAGACCGATAAGACCAATGGAAAAGTTTACACTTTTGGCGATAGTAAGAGGTCTTGTTCCAGCCATTTGGGCCACATTGTTTCCGTAAGTAGTCTTAAGAAAGTTCTTCATGAAAAAAACATGTTTTCGTAGCAGAAGTCAAGATTTGCAAAAATAGATGATAATGATAACAACAACAACACAATTGACAATAATGAGGACCAAATATGTATACATGAGGCCGGTTCGATTGGTCAAACGGAAGAGCTGCCGGAAGAGGCAGAGCTCTTCCGAACTGTTCGATTGGCCGTCTTCTAATTTTAGAAGCTCTTCTATCTATTCCGCCCGAGATATTAGTCACATGACCAAACAACATTGTTTACAATGTCAGAGTGCGCATTAGTCTATCCACATAGTTGAACGAATATTGGTTGACGGTTGGTTTTAGTTATACCTAAATATCTGATGCAGACATTTCGGCTGAGATTGAGTTCGATTGGGGTTCTCTTCTAAGCTCTTCTAACCGGCGTATTCTCTTCTATCGAGAGTCCAATCGAACCGAACCGGCCTATGTACATGTAAATACATTTAATGACCGAGTGTTCGTTATGTTCTATGTTCCTTTCAGGTTTCACAAATCGCCGGTGAGTGTTTCGAACCTTCAAACCAGATGGTAAAGTGCGATCCAAGGAACGGGAAGTACATGGCTTGTTGCATGCTCTACCGGGGCGATGTTGTGCCAAAGGACGTCAATGCAGCAATAGCCGCCATTAAGACAAAGAGGTCTATACAGTTTGTGGACTGGTGTCCAACTGGGTTCAAGATTGGCATTAACTACCAGCCACCGACTGTGGTACCTGGTGGAGATTTGGCTAAGGTTCCAAGAGCTGTATGCATGCTTAGTAACACTACAGCCATAGCTGAAGCCTGGTGTCGCTTGGATCATAAATTTGATCTCATGTACCAGAAGAGAGCATTTGTCCATTGGTAAGTATTCGTCTGAAATCAATAAGCGTTTTTTTGTCTTCGAAGCACAATCAAGTTGGCCTTTGTGATAGTATATAACAAGTGCAGCATATGTTTTACATACAATTTTTCTTGTCATGTAATTGGTCAATTATAAGGCTGGTCGTAGAACTGTAAAATCGAATGTTTTAAGTGCTAAAATCACTTGTATCACCCAATAATCAATTCTCCACAGAATATTTCATTACTGTATATTCATTTATTTTCGTTGGACTTAATTTTCGTAGTTTTTGCTAAAATGGTTATTTCGTGGGGACATCAATTCGTGGATTTTGATTTCTTAAAAGAAATGCCTTATCACTGCATTTAAATTCGTGGGGATTTGATTTCGTGAATGAGCCGACCCACGAAATTCCACGAAATTAAATCCCCAACGAAAGTTAATGATTCCACAGTAATTATACGAGCAGCTTAATTAAGTATGCAACATTTTCGTAATTATAATACATGTACCTAATTTGAGTACGGACTAATCGATTGAAAAACCAATTGTGGTAGCTACTGCGTATTTTGATTTAATTCTTATTTATAATTTCTCTTGCAATGTCTAGGTATGTCGGAGAAGGAATGGAAGAAGGCGAGTTCGCTGAAGCGAGAGAAGATCTCGCAGTGCTTGAAAAGGATTACGAGGAAGTTGGAATGGATTCTACAGACCCTATTGATCTAGATGACGAAGAAGAGTATTAAACGATACTGTTTATAGACATGTCAATCCGTGTTTACGTCTTTTCTATCAGGCTATTTAAAAAATGAAAACTTTTTTATAAATTCTAGAAAAAAAACATATCAATGTGTACCGGACACCAAACTTGAAAAGGGCATCGTTTGAAATGATGTTGTTGTTACGAAAATACAATACAGTTCAAATGACGAATAAGCAGAAAATGAATAAAAAATAAGAAAAACGTTTCATGGTTGTTTGTGTCTTATGATCAACCTCCATGGTCAAGTAGTTAATGTCGCTGACTTCAGATCACTGCGACTTCTCACTGATTGAGGGTCATGGGTTCGAGCCCAGCTACCGACCATCTCTCTGTATGTGAGAAAGTAAGCAGTTGCTTAAGGTGGACGGGAGTCTAGTACTGGTTCTTCCTAGGAACGATGGTTAGGTGAACTGTCGGCCTCAAATGACTGTGACTGTTGAAAAATAGCCGGTAAAACTCAAACAAAAGATAATATTCATTTCACGCGGTTCGGCAGTATAGCGTGAAATATTTATCATTCCGCGTTGCATATTATTAAGGGTGTTTTATACAGAAGTGCACGAAAATCTCGTGCGTGTAATGTTTAAAACTGTGGAATGATGAGTAATTGGTCATTCTACCGGAGAGCTCTTAACAAGTTCAATTTCAGTATAGTTACTGTATTGAAATTATTTAGATGTCAGAAAGCAATTTCGATTATTATGGTTGTATACTAGTATACATTTGTATAATCACTATACTGTCGAACTTTCATATCGCATTTGTAAAGAGTGTGGCCCCATATGACCTGCAATCCGAAACTTGACATGGGGTACAGGTTTCCAGAGAAATTTTTCCCTACAGGGTTTTGATCTCTGGTTGTTCCTGGGCGATTCAGTTTGCACACTAAGGTTTTTCAATGATACGACTGTGTTATGTACTCGTATACCATGATTGATACTAATAAAAAGTGGGATCGCAGGGAAAAATAAGGATAGATCGGGCAGCCAGGAACACTATTTTACGCTAAAACACCAACAAAACACCTACACTAAACGTAACATGACAATGTTCGAATACATGCCTTTGGATAAGGACACTTGAAAGCACTGGAGTTGGTAAATGCTCTATATTTACACATGAATCACGCCCACAGGCATGATATTTTATTTGTCTTACATCATACATACATCTTTATGTGAGAAAGTAGACAGTAACTGTTGCTTACGGAGGATGGAAGTCTAGTACTGGTACTTCCCAGGAACGATGGTTAGATCGCTGTTGAAAAAGGGCGTAAAACTCAACCAAACTACAAATGCAAATGTAATGAGAACGTGTACTGATTTAGAATATGAACTTAAAGCTCTTATCACTAAGTCCCATACTTACAAACTACACTTATTACGTCAAAGTGTCACGAATCTGGGATTTCGAAACCGACAGTAGTATTTTATCTCTCACGATTAGTTAGAAAGACAGAAGCTTTTTGAACTTACTCCACCAAGGAAGCACCAAAATGTTGTCTGTTATAATATTTGCTATTTGTATCGGCCTCAGCAGGTAAGTTACGTTTTAATGACATTTTATCATTTTGTTTAAAAACTTCAAATATTGAGTAATTGATACAAAAATATGTAATGAATGTATTTTATATATTGATACATTTGTACAGTATTCAAAACTGATCTGCCATTGAAATTGGATGGTTAGTGACCTTTCTGCATATCGGAAAAGAAAATTTCAATTTGACAAAGACCGATCACGAAAGCTCACACTGAGCTCTTTGTGCCCAGATGAGCTAAAAATCTAGGTGACCGGTAATGAAAGTTGAGCAGTATATATAATAATATATTGACTGTATGAAGTTATGAACAATTTCTGTTTATAATTTAGCCAACAATTACCCAATACGCACGAGTTGACTCAAATGATAGATGCTGGGTTCAGGATGATAGATACTGACCATGATGGTATTTTATCTCTGCAAGAACTACGTGTGTTGGCCTCCAAGGAAGATCTGGATAGTAAGTGTAACATCAGTGACTATAACAGTGTCCAGAATTCTAAATAATAGCTCTAAGTATTCTTTATATACAACGCAGGTAACATAGATTATCATATAGACATACATATATTAAACATACACATAACTGCAACCGTGGCCGAGTGGTAAGGGTGTGCGCCTTCGGAGCGGGAGATCGAAGGTTCGAATCCCAGTGAAGACTGGGTTAGATCTCATACGGTCGGTTGGTGAGCCGTCAGATAGTTAAATAATGGTTACCGTAGTCCCTTCTCAACCAGCCGCCTAGCACAAAGTGAAGGGATTCAGGAAGTAACGTGTGCATAAAAGATAGGTGTCTCATAAACGAACTTGACTGGCCCTTCCAATAGGGGTGTTGCTATAATAAACAAAACCTATATTTATACACACATCATGTGATAAATTACAGCATGGCCTTCAAACAACAGAATTTGCAAAAACTGAAACAAAACAACAGCATGATATAGATTTAGAAAATATGTTCATATACAATGTACTGAAAAGCTTAAAATCTTAAGTCCTTTTTTTGTAATAAGTACCTATCTTTTAGCCCTGTTGTGTAGTAAGTATAGAATTCATGAAAGATTAAATTACAGATTCCAAAACGAACTTTAATCGGGATATTATTCCATTTTGGATGTTAAAATTACAGTAGGTATTTTACCTAAGAAGATATCTTATCAGTGAAATTGACTTTTACTTGCCGCGGATAAAAACATTCCGAAATTTTCCTTTTTTTAATCACAAAGTACATACAGAAATACAGCACAGTATTTTTTTTCAATGATATTGCAAAAAAATAAGAAAAAGCGTCTAACGACATTTCTACGAGATGTGGCGAAAGGCATTGTGTAAATATTTTTTAGAGCAAATAAGATATATTTCTTACATTTCACTATCAATACATCTATTGTTTTATATTGCTAAATTTAAAAAAAAGCTAATGGGGCGTTAAGGCCTAAAGAAAGTTTGTTTCATGTTATATGCTCATTAAAAAGGGGTAAGTAGGTCGGCGCTTTTTTTTGCAGTTGAATGCGTGTGGAAAGGTACAAAATGAGAAAGTGGATTTGTTTTGGGTCGCGGGGGAAAATAAGGTCGGATAACCAGAAACAAACCATTTTACGTGAAATCGCTGCAGTTATATGATATTTATCAAAGGAACAACACATTTATATTTACTTACCGATTAACCCGTTCATTCATTTTTTTTCAGACGATGGTTTTGTATCTTTGCAAGAGTACGCGAAATACGTTAATCAAACGGAAGCTGGTGCTAAGCCAATGTTTGACGCCTTAGATACGGATGGTGACGGTTTACTCCATTCTGACCATTTGATAGATTATCTACATATTTTAGATAAAAATGGTAACTATAGTCATTAGTCATAACTTAGGTGCATGTATAAGGCACAGGTAACTGTATCATGAATAGATAATAAAAATTAAAAAAAAAAAAAATTAAAAAAAATATTAATATTATATTAGACTAATAATTTTTTTTTTTTTTTTTTTAAATTTTTATTATCTATTCATGATACAGTTACCTGTGGTATAAGGGTCCTAACTCCTAAAATAGATTGATTTTGGAAATGTTTATAATTTTATAGGTTTCCATGATAGAAAATGATTGTCCATGATGTAGGCCTATAACCCACCATGGTAAAAAACATTAACAGAGTATCAATCAAATTTGAAATAGGTCACCATGTCTACAGAAATTAATTGTTTTCTATTTTACAACAAGGGCGACAACTCTTACACAACTTTTAAAATGTGTCATAACATAAGTATCTGAGGTAACTACAAAAATATGATTATTGGGAAATACTATGTTATGCTGGTGTTATTTGAAATTCGGTTTTTCAGATAACGGTGAGGTTGACATGCACGAATACGAGCATTTCCAAGTCCAGGTGAGTATAATCAGCATCAGGTGTATCTATATTGAGCTTTTGCTTAACTGATTGCTATATTCATTTTAGAGCCGTCATAGAGAGAGAGAGAGAGAGAGAGAGAGAGAGAGGGGGGGGGGGGGGAGGGAGGGAGGGAGGGAGAGAGAGAGAGAGAAAGAGAGAGAGCAGGGCCGCAGGAACCGGGTGGTTGCTATCGGGTCGTAGCTCCCCTAATAATGTTTTCTGTAATGGTAATTAAACGTCATTGTGACCGCTCCATTTAGCCTTCATTTTTAAGAAGAACACCAAAAACTACATTCTAACCTATACTTAGATTAAACTCAAAAAATTCAAACGATTTTCAGATCAATATATTGTTATGCCCCCTTTCGAAGAAAATGGGGTTTATTGCTAAATGCACATGTTGGTCTTGTCCGACCAATAAATAGAGACTGACTTGGCCAAAGCTTTTCGAATTTGATAGGGAGATTGGCCATCACATGTAAAAGACCCCTATTGATTTTGAGGTCATTACATCAAAAGTCAAGGTCATGTGCAAGCATCCGTGTTTCACAAACACTTCTTATTTTCACTTTCAGTTGATACAGTGTGTGTATGGTGAACATGGACACGGTCACGGCCAGCACGGTCATGCTGCAGCATGCTTTACCGGTGACTTGTAAAAAGTAGACACTTACTTAATAATTGTCAATAAATACACGTTGTATCAGTTAGTGTTTGTTGACTGTGGTCTTCCGAATGTTAATGAAATTACCAATGTCGTATCATTGTGTCATTTTCTGTTTTTTTTTGTGTGTATTTATTTACATGACCAGAACGTTCAGTCAACCAAAAATATATTTCTAATTAAATTTAAGATTTCTTGTGCCGATATTATTGCCCGCGCCCGGTTAGCTCCGTGGTTAGAGGCTAGCGCACACTGTCCGTGACTGTAGAAATGGTTACTACTGATTAAGGCCTAAATGAAGTCCAGAGAAGCTGGTTAGGATAACTATGCCCGCCACGATATGACTGAAATAATGCTGAAAATGCCGTTAAATCCGAAGAGGAAGAAATAAATAATGTATAAACCAGCAACTACCGGAAGACAAAATGGTTCTACCCCGACCTTAATGCATTAATTGTAGCCCTCAAAATTTTGGTTAGATTTGATGGATTTCAATATAATTATAATTCCATAGTGAAGCTCTTCTACGGATAAGGGCCGCCCCAGAGAGGGGACAGGGGAGAGAAGATACAGGAGAACCGGGCATTTTTATCTTTACTCTTATTCCTGGTTAATTCTTTCTCTTGCTCATGGAGTGTAAAGCACAGGTACACGCCTCGTCCGTTTCTTGTGAATTTCTTACCACAGTAATTGGCTCGCTAGTTGTGTCAATCGGACACTGAAAAACGTCCATGAAAAAAAGATTCGAACTCGCGTTATTTGTTGTTGTTGTTGTTGTAATGCCGCCGGCAAATGAAACAAACCATGTCTTAATTTTTTTTTGTTATGTTTTTGTTGGTGTGAATATGTTAACTCCGCATCTGAACGAATGTCTGCATACTGTGATCATTGAGATTTGCACAGAAATTCTTTTTTTTCACGTGCAGTATCGATTTTCTGTTAATAGACTCTAGGAATAGCATTCATGCAGACAATTACGTAACATCGCTAAAAGCGGCGAATATTGATTTTACTTTTGATATTGACTGACATAGAAGCGTATAAAGATGCCAGTGGTTGTTGTATAGTTGAGAACTAGGTTGGAAACGCGCTGGACAATCAGTCGGAAGGTCGTGTGTTAAAATCTCGGCTCGGCTTCCGGTATTTAAGGGTTTGCTTTTTCAGTGTCGACGTCCCAAATATCGAACCTAAAACTAAGTTTGAAAAAAATCACAGGAAACGGGTGAGGCACGTATCGGTACTTTACACCGGGCACGATAAAGAACCCGGAAAAACTATTCGAATTAAGAGTAGATGTATTAATGCCCGGTTCTACTGCATCTTCTTCCCCCCCCCTCTCTCTCTCTCTCTCTGGGGCGGCTCTAAAATGATCATATCTGTCGAACGGGCTGTTAAACAACAATTATAAACTTATGGTATAGTTATATATATATAGGCCCCTGTGTTATTTTTGTATGTATTCTAATTTGCATCTAAACAGGTAAAGTTTTTCGTTATTTTAAAATCGTCTTGCGTTATCAGATTCGTCTTAAAAAAGGGTTAAGAAAAACAAGTCTATATTAATGTTGTGTTAGTGTACTAATGTCATGCAGTTATAAAGAAGATCCCTTTCAACAAAGGTCTACGCCCCCTTCTACATGTTGACATGAAACACAGTGTGCAGCGTTAGAATAAAATCGGTTTGAAAAGCATGTAAGGTTTTTGTATGCTGTCCAATCTTTTTCAGCTAATTGTTATACAAATTTTATCAAATTTACACAATCTGCAGCTGATTTAAATCATATCCTCAAACCCGCTACGCTTCATTACATTTGGCGCCAAAAATAAAAATCGGTTACTATGGTGATTGTATATAGTGTAGCTATAGTTTATAATTTACATGTATGTTTTCATTATTTAAACCGGAACACCCTTCGTATCAGTTACCCTTCATGTCTTATCTTTATACACTCAAACCAACTTATAAACCGCCAGTTCGTATACTGAAATTTCTCGGAAATTATGCGGCAGAGATTTCTGAAATTTTGCATACCATAATTTCATTCAATTACCAGTACTTTTACATTATTTGATTGCATATTCTCTTGCACAGTTACCCATGCGAAACGTATACTTCGTTATCGATTATATTGCTCGTGAATCCCGTGCATTCAATAAAAATGAGGTCAGCATATTTCAATCGATTCGGTTTTCTATACGCTATCATAAAAACATAAAACATCACCCCGATGTCTGTAGAAGAAAGAGGCAGAGCAGTTGGAATGTTGGGAGTCCAGCGTTCCGTTGAGACAGGTACGTTCCTCCAAGTTTCGATCATGAATTTCGATTATCACTTGTCTGTAAAAAATGTCTAATTAACGATTACAAGCATTTAATAAACTTTCAATATCATTACAGAAATAAAAATAGTTTTTGCTTTATACTTTCAACAATCAATTCATATCCAATAATATCAGGTGGCGGTTTATAAGTTGGTTTGAGTGTATTATCCTTTTCACGTGGTTTATTCTGCTCATATTGTCATCTTATATACACATGGATTGAGTAGGAAATAAACTTTAAACTTGAAACGCGTTGCTTACCCTTTTTAAATTACCGTAAGTATTAAACAATTTTAAACTGAACTAAATTTGTTTAGATTTGAGGCATGTAGCGAATTGCTAGACAGAATTACTGGAAACTATACATAGTAATAATATCGCACTAACACATTTTGATTTTTAAGAATTTAATTTTTTTTAAACCTTACACAAATTTGAGCCGGACATTTTATCTATGTGTATTTAAGTTTTTTACTGTAGTAAGGACAGCATAAGGCAGCAGTGTGTAAATGCTACACATACAATTATTTACACAAACTGGTGAAGTGCTTAAAACTTTCCTTGTATTAGGCCAGAAAAAAATACGGTTACGCGAACCAAGGACTTATGTATGTATATAAGCCCTTGCACGAACGACCCTTTCAGGCCCCGAACCTAACGTTTCTAACAGTAAAATCTTTACTACGAAAATATTTGGGGTACCACCAAAGTACGAAAAGTGTGTTTAGTAAAAAATAAGACCCAATACTTATTTTGGACAAGCACATGAGGGTTTTATACATTACTACAAATTATATCTTAAGTTATCCGTCCATCTGATCGTACGTACGTCTGAAAATTTATTTATAAATGTAATACTAATGGTTCATTAGTTTATTTTGAATTATTCAAGACAACTAAATACAATCGAATGACACAATGTTATGTTTCTCGACAACTGTTACACGGTGTGAGGCATATGGGGCTATAAGCATGTACAATGGCTTTCAATCAATCGTCATGCATTTCTATAGACTAAATCTAAAATAAACTACCTGGCCTTAATTATTACGTGCTAGCCCCCTATGGTGTGAGGCTTATCATATACAAAAGGTCATGTCACATAAAAATATCCTACAAAAAAAATATCCTACAAAAAAATTATAAAAATTATTTCATATTTATATAGAATATATTATAACTTGATGGATATGTCTCACCTCTCGCGTGAGTATTCAATAATTCCTTTGCAATTAGCAGGACCAGGATTCAATAATTGATTTAAGTTTTTTGCAAAAAAAGTTGGATCAATAATAGATAGTCGGCAGACCCGGGTAGTTTTATTGATAGTAAGACTATCTGGTAAAATTGTTAGTTTCTGGTTGTCCGACCAATTTTTTCCCGGTGACCCTAGACTTTTTTTAATAACCGGAGGAACGGAAAATCCATTTTCTCATTTTTACCTTTCACGAAGAGCAAAAAAAAACCCACACCGACTTATACCTACCAAATTTTAATGAGCATGTAACCATGGAGAAACAAACAATTATTTAGGCCTAAAATTTTGTGGTTTGGTACCTGTGACCATTTTAGTCTTAATTATCATATAATACATCATCCTTACCCCCATCAAGATGTGAGAATCAAATATGAGTTAAATTCTGGTCTAACGAAAACATCGCACCTGTCTATCATGTAATTATCTCAGACACATTGTTAGATTACAGGTGTAAATTACATGTAGCCTTATATCAGGTAGTTGTATTTAGTTAATACAACTACCTGCTTATATTCAGAACAGGTTTTCGTTCGTACGGCCAAAGCTTGTACACGCCTCACTGACCGTCCATTTTGGCGGGCGCGCGCCCCTGCGTTACCGCTACTGTCGCTTGTTGTTATTGATCCAATGAATTTAAAGATGCGATCTATATTTAGAACACATGTAATGATGTCAGCCAATCAGATGTGAGCTTTACTAATTATTATGCAGGTGGCTGTAGCGGTGCTATATAAAGGCCGCTCAACAAATCGCGCGTTATTATTCCTCATCCGGACGCATAAAGTCTACCGTGAGTATTACAGAACGTTCCTGTTTTCTTCGACAGAACACGGTCAACCAAAATGGTGAGTTTTCTTTAAAATTATTAATTTGTGTAGTGTTTACATTATTTTTTAACTATGTCCTTAATTAACGTACTACGTGTGGTTTAAATCATTTAATTAATTAGTGGTCAGCCATTTTCATCCATGAGTCGCCGGCTCGCTACACGTGTTGAATAGTTAGTGTAGTATTGAGTACTGACATATGTCCAATATATGTGTGAACATTGGTTTAAAAAATCATTTTTTGTCGTGAAATTTGTGTTGTGGACGTTAATCTGTATTTATATCTCAGAGCTAGGATATTCATGAGTCATTTAAAAGATTTGTCCTGGTGCAAGGGCGTAGCCATTACTATGTTCCCTTATCGTGTGTAGTAAACTGCACTGTTACCATTTAAAACGGATTTTCTGTATTATTGATTATACTGATGTAGCGCAATTCATTAATCCTTGCTTGAGATTAACAATTTATTCAGGACTGTAGGATCCAGGGAGGGCTAGGGGTGGTCTTACCCCCACGCAATAATTTTATCTGTAGAGGTTATTAAAAGTGGCTATAACCCGAGCCCCCCCCCCCCCGTTTTCAGACAATATATTACCCCAGCACCCAATCTGTAATTGCTTACTAAGGGCCTGTTACCTGTATTCCCCAGGGTTGGTTATGCTGTAATATATCTAGTCATTTAATGTTGAAATATTTGACAAGTAGATGGTTTGCCATGAATTATAAATATATAATTATACCAATTTGTAAATTATCTCAAATGGATTTATACATAATTCAGTTCTTTACTTTCTACCTTGCCTCCATACTTCAATTCAAGTCATGACTGTGAAAATCGTTAACTTCATAGAACAAGTGGGCTTTTTTCTGCTTGATAGATTTTATCAATATCTGAAGTCCCCGAGAGTTTTTCTTTTATTGATTACATGTTTTGTCATCAATGTTGATCACCATGGTTACATAACATGAATCATGGGATTGTTACATGGTTAGCTTGTGACATCATGGCGAATCAGATGTTATCGATAATATATTGTTGTAGCTACTGGGATAAATTATGGAACACTTTTGTATGACTCATTGTGCTGTGGCTGCTGGCAGGTTTATGTTTCATAATGTCCAGTGATCGGGAAATCATGTCTCTTTAATTTTGTGCTGGCCCATTCGGATGCAATATCAATGTTGACATTTTCCAAGTCCCAAGTTACATTTTTCTCAAAAGATATTTATTTTCCCTACTTGCATTACAACTATTCTGCCAATTTGTCTCTTTCGTGTAATTTTAGGACTCTAGCGAGTGTAAGGTACAAAATGAATAAACAATGTGGCCATTAGTATATATATAGAAATTTTTTATCAAAAGAAAATTTTCCCCTAGCATACTCTCCCATTGAAAGGACCGACAAGTTTCCCTTAAAAGGGCTGCAGTACATTATCAAAAATATTAATTTATCTATGTACTCGAATTAAATCTGTTTTGGCACAAATCTAGGCTTAGTGGGAGTGATCAAGCAGGCATACCCCAACATACAGATTAGGTCCAAGGATATATATTTATGAGAAAAAATGTTACAATTTTAAGTGATTTGCTTTCTTGAATATGAACATAAATATTATATTCTCTATTTCAGCGTGAATGTATCTCCATCCATGTCGGACAGGCCGGTGTACAGATGGGCAATGCCTGCTGGGAGTTGTACTGTCTGGAGCACGGTATCCAGCCTGATGGACAGATGCCAAGTGACAAGACCATCGGAGGTGGTGATGACTCTTTCAACACCTTCTTCAGTGAAACTGGTGCAGGCAAGCACGTCCCAAGAGCTGTGTTTGTTGATCTTGAGCCAACTGTCGTCGGTATGTGAATATTTTATGAAGTTCTAAATTTGGATTTGACTTTGAATACTTTCAGTACAATTCAACAAGGGAAATTGACTTTGATTTCATTGATGGGTCTGAATAATCTTCACTTTTTCTTAATTCTTGTTTAAGAATGTTTAATGCTGCGTTTCAAAGATGTTATATACAACAGCTGGTCACCTAACTATTTTTCTTGGTCTATATTCTATCCAGTACTAACTAACCCTTTTATTTTTGAGCCAGCAGCGTATCCGTTTAATTTTCAGTCTAAGGGTAAGGGTATAACCTGCCTGCATGGGGATTCAAACCAAGATCACCAGGTTGTGAATTTCCACCATGCTAGCCATGAATTAATCACTTGCTTTATTTTAATCAACACATCAAATGTAATTTTTGTTTTTTCTTGTGTGTGTAACCTAAGTATGACCGAAATCTTCCAATTATTTCAGATGAAGTAAGAACTGGTACTTACCGCCAATTGTTCCACCCTGAGCAACTTATCACTGGTAAGGAAGATGCCGCCAACAACTATGCTCGTGGTCACTACACCATTGGTAAGGAAATCGTCGACATGGTCCTCGACAGAATCCGCAAGTTGGCTGACCAATGTACCGGTCTCCAGGGATTCCTCATCTTCCACTCCTTTGGTGGTGGTACCGGATCTGGATTCACCTCCCTCCTCATGGAACGTTTGTCTGTTGATTACGGAAAGAAATCCAAGCTGGAGTTCTCCATCTACCCAGCTCCACAAGTCGCTACTGCTGTTGTCGAACCATACAACTCAATCTTGACCACCCACACCACCCTTGAGCACTCTGACTGTGCCTTCATGGTCGACAACGAGGCTATCTACGATATCTGTAGACGTAACTTGGACATCGACAGACCAACCTACACCAACTTGAACAGATTGATTGGTCAGATTGTCTCCTCCATCACTGCCTCTCTCCGATTCGATGGTGCCCTCAACGTTGACTTGACTGAGTTCCAGACCAACTTGGTACCATACCCACGTATCCATTTCCCTCTGGCTACTTACGCCCCAGTTATCTCTGCAGAGAAGGCCTACCACGAACAACTTACGGTTGCCGAAATCACCAATGCTTGTTTCGAACCAGCCAACCAGATGGTGAAATGTGACCCACGTCACGGCAAGTACATGGCCTGTTGTATGTTGTACAGAGGTGATGTGGTTCCTAAGGATGTCAACGCTGCCATCGCCACCATCAAGACCAAGAGAACCATCCAGTTCGTCGACTGGTGTCCAACTGGTTTCAAGGTTAGTTTAATGTCTTTGAATATTCATTAAAAAATATGGACAATACGGTTAAACCTGTGTTAGCGGTACCTCCATAAAAGGCCACCCTGTGATTAAAGGTCATTCTGTAAAAAAAAACGATCATTAACAATTTAGAACAGAATGACCTCTGAATAAAAGCCACCTGTTGATTTAAGGCCATATATTGTCTTTCCTTAGGGTGGCTTTTGTTCACAAGTATGACAGAATTCTGTTATCTTTGAAAACAAAAATTTTAAGGCATTTTTTTTTTTGGCGTTGATTTGTCTCAAAAGTATTCTATTCAAACTTTCAGTGAACATGACTCACAATTTGCTTTCATTCATCTTCTATGTACTGATTGTCACATTATTTATTTTCCAGGTGGGTATCAACTACCAGCCCCCAACCGTCGTACCAGGTGGTGATCTCGCCAAGGTACAACGTGCCGTGTGTATGCTAAGCAACACCACTGCCATCGCCGAGGCCTGGGCTCGTCTTGATCATAAGTTTGACTTGATGTACGCTAAGAGAGCCTTCGTCCACTGGTAAGAATTTTATTAGCTCACCTGTTCTTGAAGAAAGTCTTATCTATTGTGATAACTGCGTCATCTGCGTCTGTGCAAAAACTCGTAGCTCATTACTCAGTAACTGTAAGAGGTTGCTACATGGAACTTCATTGGTGGATACTAGATCGTTTTCAGTGAGGTGCTGAACAGATGAGCATTGGCTCCGCTTGAATACTTGAGTGATGTGATCTCAGTTGTTCATAGCTGTATCTCTTGTGCAACTTGAAGGAAATGTTTTGGTTTAAATCACAGCTCCACTTCACATGATTTCAAAGTTACTTACCTATCCTCTCTAGGATGGCTCAGAGATGACCGCAGCTGTGAAATGGGCAGTTAAACTAAACAGATAAATAAATAACAAATAAATTAACAGGATCCTTAGGGTGTTGATAAATCTGAATTAATTATTTCTGTATTTCAGGTACGTTGGAGAGGGTATGGAAGAAGGTGAATTTTCTGAGGCTCGTGAAGATCTTGCTGCCTTAGAAAAGGATTATGAAGAGGTCGGTGTTGACTCAGTCGAGGGTGAAGCTGAGGAAGGTGAAGATGAATATTAAACCGAATCTCACTTGACAAAAACTGATGACCAACTTCACAGATAAATACTTACTTCAATGGTTGCTAAGACTTTAATGAATAGATTTCTTTGTTCAAAATTGTGATAACCCAAGTGCATGAACATTCAGAGTGCAATTTACTGTATTGGGTGTATTTCCAGAATTCCCAATACTTAAGTTTTTGTGTTCAAAGTCTTGTTTTGTGTAAAGCCATAAATGTGTTCTACTTTCTATCTTTCTTTTGCTTCATTGTTCTTTTTTTTGTTTGTACAAGGTTTTATCTTGTGGACCAAATACATCTCTTGTTTCAAATGATTTGTTTTATTTATCTAAACATGGCTGTACATGATATGGTATAATAGCCACCCCTGTGAAATAGTTTGTCAGTTTGTTTCTACAACCCTGTAATCCATTTTTTGGCGATTTTTGGTGTCATTACTTTCATCTCAATGAACTCTTTACACTGAACATAACTGCTTCAATATCTCACCTAAATTGGGTTAATACGAATTTCATGAACATGTAACTCGCTATAGTAATTTATGCCAAACTTCAAATTCGAATTTCTCAAAATGGGAGAAACTTTAGAGTTTGTAGAAATAAGCTGATGAGTTATTCTTAGGTCATGAATAGTTCATGCGTATGCAAGTACTGAAAAGAAATTTTTAATCCATTTTGGTGGAGCAGCTGTAACAGAGCTTAAAGAAACATTTATGGTTGCTTGACCAAAAACAATACGGTATAACCATAACATGACTATTTTTTCAGGCCAAATAATGGCTACTTGGTAACATTTAATACCCAACAATGGGTTACCAAACAATATTAAAGCTACTTGAGCAACACGAAGTTGGACATGAACAGATGAATTATCATGATGTATGAATACATCTAACACAAACATTGATTTCAATATATCATTGACAATTCGTGTCACCAATAAAGATAACTCTAAACAATTTATATTGTACACGTCTTCGAACATACGAATGTAGTTCTTGTGATGTGGCTTGCGTACATGTAGGTTTGGCCTAGTCCGTTTGTCCGAAAATCTTGTGTCACGCATACCTACAAAAAGTATTGAGGGCAAAGTAATGAAATTATGCAAAAATGTTTATCAGCATATGAATTTGTGCTCTGTATAAGACTGACGATTCTGGAGTTGTCTGTCCTTGAATTTATATTTTGGTATTGCATGTATGAAAATCTCAAAAGCATTTAGTACAGGGTTGTGAAATTAAGCAGGAATATATATACATGTATTTGCATAATTTATGAAGTTGAGCATAAATTGCTTGAACTCTGTCTAAGGTTGAATACTTCGGAGTTATCTGCCCTTGAATTTGTCTTGGTATTGCAGTATTAGGGACATATTTATGAAATTGTACAGAAATGTTTTATCAGCATAATCATGAAGTTGACATCAATGGAAGATAGATAGATAGAAGGACTTTAACTCAATCAAAAGTTGAAGGCTCTTTGAGTTATGCCACTGAATTGGTATTGCATAATTAAATGTGCATACATGTCAAGTCACACTCAATGAAGCCCTAGCTCACGCTCACACAGTCACACTTTTTAAAATAAAAATATCGTAGAAATCAATAGATGGGCAATGAACATGACACAAAAGCTATACATACATCATAGGAACCCTTTGATATTATTGTCCTACAATATTTTATATGGCTTGTCCGTCCGAGCTATACATGTATATTATGAATCAGTATTCATTCTAGGTAGGTAAGTCTATTTTGGGTTAAAAAACTCATTTTTCTCTCTGGTGGTGTCTCCGTCTTCATGATGCATCACATCCGCCCTGCCTCTTTCACCTTTCCAGACCCTTGACAGCTATATGACCGTAACCTATAGACACGATTCAAGTTAACCTTTACAATCTTGCTGTGCAAGTTTGTGAAGAAAGTATCTTATAAGTCTTTGGTTCTCACTGGCGTAGCTCCCTTTAGGCACTGTAGGCACGTGCCCATAGCAAAGAAAAAGAAAAAAATCCAAAACCGCAATAAAATGAAGGCGGTAGGGGCCGGGAGAATACAAGATCCGAGTACCCAGAACTTTTAACCAAGTTTAAATAACATGTGCCCCAGAGTGCGTCTCCGGCAATCTACAGTGATCTTTTTCTTCGGAGGGGGGGGGGGGGGGGGGGGGGGGTGTTCCCGGACTCCCTAGAAAGGTGCCTACACATTAATTTAGCGCAAGCTACGCCCCTGTAACAGCTGTTATAGGAAAATGTCAAGAATATATAAAACTACCTGAGATAGGTAAATGACGAGGTACGATATGATCTGAACATTAAAAGTCATGACACAAAAGAGCAGTTTTGTCCATTGTCTTGACTTCACTAAGCCACACAAAGAACATAATACGGCACCCTTTCACTATAAATCATTTGATAAAATGTCGCGCTTGCAAAAAAGACATGTACATTTTATAGTCGATAATGTGACATTTTTGCTACAGGAGTTTATAGTTGGCAACCGTGAATATTATACTGTCTGAGTATACGACGATTAACATACATGTAAATTGTAAATTATGATATTGGACAGGAATATTTTTTGTTTAAGGGAGATAACTCAATATTGCAACAAAGCCGGAACAAAATGGATTGTGGTTCAATCAAATTGCGGGATATGTTCCTCTGTTCTTTTGCGTAAGACTTCAGTAAAAAAGTATTGCAGTTGAAAATATATGATTGTTTATTATTTCGGTACATATTCAAATCAGTTATGCTGATAAATGTATGATTTATATGATCATCATATAATCATAATAAAGAAAGAAACGTTAAAAGACAAACTATGAGATTTGAGTTCAGAGATCAATCTCGGGTTTTATGAGCTCGGAGTGTGGTGTAGAATTTATTGATAAAATACGGGTTGTTGTTCGAATTTTTGCAAGGATGACCTTTCGAACTAGTTCCCATCTCAGTGCAAGTCTATGTAGTTTAATAATGTTCAGTTTCCATGAGTACTTTCAGTACTTTGATTAAGAGTTTATATTGCTAAATTAATAAGTGACAGCTGACCTGACATTTGAATAAATATGATCATGAGGTTAACATATAGATAATTATTCTAAGTTCAAAGAAACCTGTTTTCCAATCAAGAGAATTCGGCAACCATGTTTCTCCTTCGTGGTCTAAGACTTAAACTTGGTTTCCGAGTGGTTACCCGACTCACTTAAAATTTCCCCGTAACCCTAGATTATAAATTAGGCCTGAGGAATTGTATATGCCCTTTCTCACTTTTTTTTACCTTTCAGGCACACGTACACTCTCATGAACCAAAAGAAGCCACGACCTACCTAGCCTAATTTTAATGAACATTGTAACCAGAAAAAAACATTTTGTTTAAACGCCTTATGAACCGTGATTTCGTTCACCAGCATTACATATTTTGGGGAAATAATTCCCGTGTGAGGCAGCCTACTGCTATAGTTAGATCAATGAAATTAATGTGTTTCCGATTTATGATATGACTTCATAGCACGCATGTTTCCATCGTCTGATAGCATGTGTTGGTCGATACATGCAGACAAATGGCATTTCAGATATTTCCAGAATTTAGAATAAAATGTATTTTGACGTTGTTTCGACTAGCAATGACGTTGCATGGAAATTAAGAGTAGTGGGTAGCTAGGTAGGGATTTTTTTGTAATTAGCATTATTGAAAGCGTGCGGAAATGTAAATCAAAGTACTGAAAGTACTAATAGAAACTGAACTTGGGTACATAGACTTGCAAGAGCAACATGAAACGACTAGTGGCGGATGTAAATAAACGTAGTACTTAGGTCCACATAAAAATTCATGCGCACCGAGCGAGTGACGGCTATGGAAAGCTGAACTTTCATTCAGTTCCCAAGAAGTGAGACTGTTGATGCGTTATACTCTTCGGATCTAATAAAGATCAAAACTGCAAATCTGCAATGTATATTTACACAACAAATGGTACTATTTTTCAACGCGGATGAGATGCGTAACTGTTTTGTCGCTACAAAATGTGGTGTATACCGTTCCTAAAAAAATAGAGTCGCGGAGATAAGTTAGATTAGTATAGCTAGGGCAAGTAACCATAAACATAAAAAGCAAATAATGCTTGACATTTTAATGCAATAACTGATTTGTACTGAAGGTACATCCATTAAGTTGCATGCTTGATTGAGATGTCATTGACGAATTCACATTTAATTCGGACGGAAAATCTACTATAATTTGCACTTAAAAATACATACATATTATCTCGACCAATATTCCTGTTCAAATTAAAAATTTCGTTTTTCGCCGTTTTGCTCCGCCCACCTATACCCTGGTCCCATTGTGTTACTAGGCGACGGCGCAGGAAGACTAGCCTCCCATGCAGTAAGTGGATTGCTTTCTACGTACGCCCCATGCAGTTTGTACAATCCCGGCAATATGTAATACAGTGTAGTAAAAGTGGTTCCAATTTAAACATAACTTTTGCAGCCAAGTCAGCTCACGATCAATATTATCAAATACTATCGATTTCAGAAGAGGAGCGTTTCTAGACGAGACATAATTTTGGATGTCTCATACTAATTTGGTTCCCGTTGACTCTGTCTGTACAAAGAAAACCTCCATGCTGTTCTGCAACATGGAACGGGAACCAGTTCAGTCTCATACTGAATAATGTACCACAGGTATACATTTTCGAGTTAAGTAGAGCTGAAGCCATTGTATGATGTTACAGAACTAGTTTTTTTATTTAGATATAGAGTTAAGTAAAAACCTGTTAGCAAAGACCATGCTTTGGAAAGACATAATATATATTAACGTACGTAGCATTTATAGACAGGTGACCTTTATTCAGGGGTCATATTACTCCATGGTGGTTTCAAAGCATGGTCTTTATTCACAGTATGGCCTTTATTCGGAGTTGGTCGCTAACACAGGTGTGACGGTCGTCATACTGCAGAAAGAACACTCCATCATGCAGATACAGGCGCGCCTCTTACAGATTCGTACTAGCCGCGACTGAGTATAGAAAGCCGTCTGCATTGATCCAATGAATTTAAAGATGTGAACTTTTCTCAGAACACGTGAACTGATGCCAGCCAATCAGAAGCCAGTATTTTCAATTAGTATGCAAGACGGCCGTGGCGGTACTATATAAACAGCGCTCGCTCCTTCACCGTTTCATTATACCTCATTCGGACGCTTAAAGTCAATTGTGAGAATAATATTCTTTGTCTCTTTGTACAGCGACACGTCAATCCTAGTCAGCCAAAATGGTGAGTTATTTCTTCCATTTTAACTCTTAAACATTTATTTTTACTATTTAAACATCGTTTATTTACGTAATTTGCACAAACTTCGTGGTTTGAATGATGTAAAGTTCGTCTAACACGTCAGCCATTGTTTCGGAGTCTGGACCAGCACGTGTTGCAGTTATCGAGTGAACTTATAAAGATGCTAATCTTTGAGCTATTATTCAAGTAAATTTTCATTATGTTTTTTTATTATTGTTAAGTTTTGTGTTCCAATAGTTCAACTACACAGCATTTCTCACTCTCTCATCTCTCATGGGGAGAGATTCGTTCTTTGTTCCTCTTACTCGGTAACCTTACTGTACATTGAGTTTGTATTAAGTTGAACGTCTGGTGTTTGATGACTCACAATACAAGGGCGTATATAGATAGTTACTTTCAACACGCGTTTTTTTGTTTGTAACTTAACACGGATAGTGTTAGAAATATAATCACATTTTCTTTTTTTTCTTGTCGCTTAACATTTTCATCTTTTTTTCTTATCATCAAAAGCCTTGAAATGTGTTGGTTTCTTGGTACATTCTCATAAAAAATAGGGTAGATAGGGTAGGGAATAGTTTAATTTATGTTGGTGAAAAAAGGTGAAATAGTGGATGAACCGTTTCTTGGGCCTAATTAAAAGATAAGGGTCGCTGATAGGCCAGGTAACTAGAAACACACATTTTAACGTCTAGGGAATAGTTTGTTTGTATTTAATTTAAGATTCATAAAGCATTTAAGGAATGTTGCCTGAAGCGCTTATTTAAGTTTATGATACTCCTCGGGGGCAGACCAATGAACGAAAAGTTACATGTTATAATTGAATATTTGTTAATATGCTACAAACAGTTTAATACTACAACTTTAATGCTTATATAAACTTTTTTTCAAATTTAATAACCTTTAAGTGTCAAAGTCGTTTTAAATGTCACAATATTCTCATACTGTCTATGTATGAGGTCATCTCTGTGTTAAATGTAGTTTTTCTCTTTTTTTCTTATTTCGGTGTATTTTCCCCCATAATTTTCAACCTTCGTTTTGTTGGTTTTTATTGATTGATTGTGTGGCATTTATTGGCAAGATGTATAAATTCTCTAGAGATTATGTATGCATCACATGGTTGAGTCATATTATGGTTTATTTGAGAGGCTGAGCCAATCCTAAAACCATTATTTAGAGACTAATACATGTGATCGGTCGATTATGACTCAAGCATGCAGATGTGTAGCTAGATTCGTATACAATGAGATCTAGTTTTAGTGAATACGGTTGGCTTTTACTTTTGAATCTTCCCTTGTTGATACATATATTAGCAATGAAAACAGGAAGAAATATAGAAATTATTTAGAACATTTGGTTTTTAAATTAATTATGTACATGTATATAAAGGTGGGGTTGTTTTTAGTCAAAATTATTGTTTTTCACTTGGAATTTGATAGAAAAATGACTCATCATTTCAAACTGATCCACATGGTTCCTGTTTTGTAATAAGTTAAATTAACACAACACCACATACATTGTTCTTTTTGTAAATAATCTTCAATAACGTAATGATATAGAACTAATGCAGAATAATTTATTACAGTAACGGAAATTCCAGGGCTGTAGAAACCGTTGGGGGGCTAGGAGGGCAGGGCTTAGCACCCCACATAATTTCGGCTATAGTGGTAATTAAACGGGGCTATAGCTACCTCCCCCCCCCCCGCGTAATCGAACATCTAGCCCCCACCTCAATCTTAAATGACTACCCCGGATTTTCGGTTATAGTGAACTCAGGTAAAGTAAAACAATCGTCCATTGTGACGTACTAACATATCCCGTATGGGGGGGGGGGGGGGGGGGGCATCGTTTTACTTAGTATTGCAAATGAAAAAAAATAGATAAAACATAAAACGAAATTTCCCCAAACTACTTAACCTTTGTTTTTAATGAGCTTATAACCGGAAACAGATATTTTTACGCTTTAGTTTTAACCTGAATTAACAGAACCTACGCGAAGAAAGATATGTTCACTCAAACTTCCCATACACACATATATTTGTATGAAGGAAGTAAAATATTAATATCAGATGCGCTATAAATCTTTACTATGTATGAAGCAACGTAAATAGTTGTGCTTAGCTGAACTACGTATATACATGCACGAGAAGAAGAGGGAATAATGTTAACATTTGTAATTATGAGAAACACATGGCTGGGTAACCATTGAAATTCTCAACACGAATTGCACGTTGGGGATAAAGAATCCAAGCAAACAGAGACATATCTTGTGGAGAGTACCATGCCACGCAGCGATTAATACGAAAAACACATGTTGGCTTGAAGGGCGTGACATGTGATCATAATTTCAGAATAAACTATACATGCAGATATTCTGGCTTTTTACCGCGTTTATTGATTCTTCATAAAAACTCTATATACAGTATAATACAGTAGGGATGACAGAATTATTGACCGAATCCGGGATCCGGATATCCGGATCAGACATCCAGACTTTCGGATCTTTCGTTACATTGATACTAATTCACCAGTTCCACGTAAATCCCAACGAATATAATTTTAAGCATCCGAAACTGGGCTACTTAATATGCAACTTACGGTGTATGCCGGAACAGACAAATAACGATCGAGCTTCGACGACCTATACTTGTTTGAGTAAACATATATCTACCATATTCAATAAAAAAACAGGCCTCAGTTTATGTTCAATGATAGTTGATAGTTGATAATGATTTATATATCGTTACATATACTATGAACGTATCTGCATTATACAACCAGACAGTCTGGCTTTTAACCACATTATTGATTATCTTCATGAAAACTCTGCATGTTTCTTGTTGGAATATGATGAATCATGACGTTTGTGTACTTGTCCATTACAGCGTGAATGTATCTCCATCCATGTCGGACAGGCCGGTGTCCAGATGGGCAATGCCTGCTGGGAGTTGTACTGTCTGGAACACGGTATCCAGCCTGATGGACAGATGCCAAGTGACAAGACCATCGGAGGTAGTGATGACTCGTTCAACACCTTCTTCAGTGAAACCGGTGCAGGCAAGCACGTCCCAAGAGCTGTGTTTGTTGATCTTGAGCCAACTGTTGTCGGTATGTAAATTAATATTAACTAGACAAGAAAATCGATGATACATAGATCTGCTTACTTTCTCCGATTGATGTAACAATTGTTATATACCGGTTTCTGTTGCATTTAGTCATAGTTATATAAACATATACATGAGTCTTAACGTTTGCAAAACCTATTGTAGCATTTCTGATATATCTGCGACACTTGTTTTACATTTACCATTTTGTTCAGATATAATTTTTGTTTTCCTTTTCGTAATGTGTAATTCTGTGAATCATGTTTTATAATTTCAGATGAAGTAAGAACTGGTATATACCGCCAATTGTTCCACCCTGAGCAACTTATCACTGGTAAGGAAGATGCCGCCAACAACTATGCCCGTGGTCACTACACCATTGGTAAGGAAATCGTCGACTTAGTCCTCGACAGAATCCGTAAATTGGCTGATCAATGTACCGGTCTCCAGGGATTCCTCATCTTCCACTCTTTCGGTGGTGGTACCGGCTCTGGATTCACCTCCCTCCTCATGGAACGTTTATCTGTTGACTACGGAAAGAAATCCAAGCTGGAGTTCTCCATCTACCCAGCTCCACAAGTCGCTACTGCTGTTGTCGAACCATACAACTCAATCTTGACCACCCACACCACCCTTGAGCACTCTGACTGTGCCTTCATGGTCGACAACGAGGCTATCTACGATATCTGTAGACGTAACTTGGACATCGAGAGACCAACCTACACCAACTTGAACAGATTGATCGGTCAGATCGTCTCCTCCATCACTGCCTCTCTCCGATTCGATGGTGCCCTCAACGTCGACTTGACTGAGTTCCAGACCAACTTGGTACCATACCCACGTATCCATTTCCCTCTGGCTACTTACGCCCCAGTTATCTCTGCAGAGAAGGCCTACCATGAACAACTTACAGTTGCCGAAATCACCAACGCTTGTTTCGAACCAGCCAACCAGATGGTAAAATGTGACCCACGTCACGGCAAGTACATGGCCTGTTGTATGTTGTACAGAGGTGATGTGGTTCCCAAGGATGTCAACGCTGCCATCGCCACTATCAAGACCAAGAGAACCATCCAGTTCGTCGACTGGTGCCCAACTGGTTTCAAGGTATATGCATATTACTATTAGAATATGTAATGGTGCCATGTTTTAACTAAGCATTAATGTCAGACAAAGCTTTTTCTGTCAGTTCTTGTCTACATGTAATTACATCTTTGAAGTCTTGACACTACACCATGACTCCGTTACTATAATACCTGTTCTTTAATTCTTACTGACACCATCTATCTCTTGTACACACCACTAACCAAGTCTTCATTGTTATTTTTCAGGTGGGTATCAACTACCAGCCCCCAACTGTCGTACCAGGTGGTGATCTGGCCAAGGTACAACGTGCTGTGTGTATGCTAAGCAATACCACCGCCATCGCCGAGGCCTGGGCTCGTCTTGATCATAAGTTTGACTTGATGTACGCCAAGAGAGCCTTCGTCCACTGGTAAGAACATGTTGCGCTTAAATATTCAGTATTGACGTTTGAAATGATTGTCAATATTCAAATGGATTCATTCGTCGGCGATGTATGAAACCGTGCATCCGTAATCATCGTTGATGCTTGTAGTTCAGGCTGAAAAAGGTTTTAAGCTATTTGCAATTATGAATGTATTACAGCTGTCTGCTGGATAGGTCACAAAAAGTCTAATATCAACTTATTATGATGACCACAGAATATTGCTGCATTATACAATGTACATGTTTATGGGTAGTTCGTAATCTTAGGAGGGCAACTTATAGGAATACTATTTGTATAAGTTACACAAAATGTGAGACCTGTGTGGTTAAAGTGTTTATTGTTTTCGTTGACCTGAACTACAATGCTTTGTAAATTAATCAGAATATTCTTTCGTCAGAACATGCACACTTGCCAAGTTAGTTAGACAATGGCTCATCATTCAGTTTTAAGAATAATGTAAAGTCTGACTAAAAAACTATTTTGGTAAACATTGTAGTAAACACATGATTCTCTTGGCACCATCTTGTTCGTTCCAGTACGCTCAGTACTTTAAACGTATTCATGTATTTCAGGTACGTTGGAGAGGGTATGGAAGAAGGTGAATTCTCTGAGGCTCGTGAAGATCTTGCTGCCTTAGAAAAGGATTATGAAGAGGTTGGTGTGGACTCTGTAGAAGCTGAAGAATGTGAAGATGAAGAATATTAAACCTTCAGTTTTACGAAATTAATAAGCTAACTGACACCAAAAGTTTTTTTTTAATTTCTAGTCAATATTAGTTCGCTGTTTGATAAGTTAATGAGGTATTTGAAATTATTGGACTTTGATGTGAAGCTTACACACATAGTGCTGACTTTATAATAAATCTTCCTTTGCCAAACTTTGTGTTCAAACTTTTGCTCTGTATTCATTTTCTACAGTTCAAATGCTATTAAGTATTATACGATTCGTTTGATGGACCAAATAAACCATTCTATGCTTTAACTTGTTGTTTCGTCATTCTGTCTCGATATCCAAGCAGAGTAGTAGTCCGTTGCTCTCACCAAACATCTCTGCAACAGGCTTAATAACAAAGATCTTGTCAAAGCGAAGTAATGTACAACGCAACCTCTCCACGCAACATGCTTTGGTTGTAGCAAATGTTCTTGTTGAGAGGTTGCTGCTCTAGAGAAGTTAAATAAATAATTAACTCAAGCAGTGGGGAAAATAATACTGTTGTTGAGGGGAGGCTTTTGCTCAATAGAGGGCGCTCTCGAGAGGTTGTACTGTATTTTACGCACAGTAAAGTTAATTCTTATTTATAAAGGCATACAAATAAAGCACAACTGGGTTTTAAAATTTATCATAGGTTTAGTTAGTTGGAAATAAATGAATTTGATGCATATTAATGGGACTATTTTCTTGACCATTTATGCACATCGTATCCCTTCGCTAATCAGCTAATGTTAACAAATTAACAAATTTTGATCATGATGCCATTGTACGATGCTAAGACAAGAGGTTTTTAGCTCACCAGAGCACGAATGTGCTCAGGGTCACCCTGCGTCCATCGTGCGTCGTGCGCCGTGCGTCGTGCGTCGTGCGTCGTTACGTGGCGTCCATGTTTACTTAAAACAACATCTCCTCCTACACCGCTATGCCGATTGCAACCAAACTTTGCTGGAATGATCCTTGGGTGGTCCCCTTTCAAAGTTGTTCAAAAAATTAAATTTCATTAAAAACTCTGGTTGCTATGGCAACAAATAGAAAAAACTTAAAAAATCTTCTCGTCCGAAACCACAGGGCATAGAGCTGAGATATTTGGTATGTAGCATTGTCTAATGGAACTCTACAAAGTTTGTTCAAATTATTCCCCTGGGGTAAAAATTGGCTCCGCCCCGGGGGTAACTTGATTTTACATAGACTTATATAGGAAATTTAAAAAATCTTCTTGTCAAAAACTACAATGCCTAGAGCTTTGATATTTGGTGTGTAGCATAGTCTAGTGGACCTCTACCAAGTTTGTTCAAATTATTGCCCTAGGGTCAAAATTGGCCTCGCCCCGGGGGTCACTTGATTTATATAGACTTATATAGGAAAATTTAAAAAATCTTCTTCTCCGAAACCACAAGGCCTAGAGCTTAGATATTTGGTATGTAGCATTATCTAGTGGACCTCTACCAAGTTTGTTCAAATTATTGCCCTAGGGTCAAAATTGGCCCTGCCCTGGGGTTTATTCTATTTTATATAGGAAAATTTAAAAAATCTTCTCCGAAACCACAAGGCCTAGAGCTAAGATATTTGGTATGTAGCATTGTCTAGTGGATCTCTACCAAGTTTGTTCAAATTATTGCCCTAGGTTCAAAATTGGCCCCGCCCCGGGGGTCACTTGATTTATATAGACTTATATAGGAAAATTTAAAAAATCTTCTTCTCCGAAACCACAAGGCCTAGAGCTAAGATATTTGGTATGTAGCATTATCTAGTGGACCTCTACCAAGTTTGTTCAAATTATTGCCCTAGGGTCAAAATTGGGCCTACCCTGGGGTTTATTCTATTTTATATAGGAAAATTTAAAAAATCTTCTTCTCCAAAATCACAAGGCCTAGAGCTAAGATATTTGGTATGTAGCATTGTCTAGTGGATCTCTAACAAGTTTGTTCAAATTATTGCCCTAGGGTCAAAATTGGCCCCGCCCTGGGGGTCACTTGATTTATATAGATATATATAGTAAAATTTAAAAAATCTTCTTCTCCGAAACCACAAGGCCTAGAGCTAAGATATTTGGTATCTAGCATTATCTAGTGGACCTCTACTAAGTTTGTTCAAATTATTGCCCTAGGGTCAAAATTGGCCCTGCCCTGGGGTTTATTCTATTTTATATAGGAAAATTTAAAAAATCTTCTTCTCCGAAACCCCAAGGCCTAGAGCTAAGATATTTGGTATGTAGCATTGTCTAGTGGATCTCTACCAAGTTTGTTCAAATTATTGCCCTAGGGTCAAAATTGGCCCCGCCCTGGGGGTCACTTGATTTATATAGATATATATAGTAAAATTTAAAAAATCTTCTTCTCCGAAACCACAAGGCCTAGAGCTAAGATATTTGGTATCTAGCTTTGTCTAATAGACCTCTTTTAAATCTGTTCATATAATGGCCATGGGATAAAAAACGGCCCAGATGGGTATCTTGATCTTACTTGGACTCGTATAGAAAACTTCAACAATGTTAATCTCCAAATGACCTTTTCTCCTGGTGAGCATTTATAGGGCCATCATGGCCCTCTTGTTTACGGTAACTCCCATTTTTTTCTCAAATAGGGTGGACAAATTTTGAAAATGTTTATAATTTTTATAGGTTTCCATGATAGAAAATGATTTACCATGAGATTAAAAAAAACAATGACGTTCCGTTGCAAGAGATATATTCCCTTTAAATTTGCATTGAAGTCTTTGGAAGTAACCCATTTTTCAAAGATTAACGACACAATAATATCATTCTCTTTGAAAAGTCATGCTAAAACATGCAATTACACAACATAAACATAATTTGATAAAGAAAGATAAGTATAGATCGCCATGCCACAACTAAAGAAATATATTTTCAACAAGGGCAACATCTCTTACATTTTAAAGAAAATTTCGTAAAATTAATGACAGATTCCAAGGAAATAATGACAATCTGGCAATATTATTTGTGTACTATTCACATTTGTGTGAGCAAATTCATCAGAAAATTGGGAGTTAGTATCCTGATAGGGAGTAAAGGATTAACCCTAATGCTGTATAAATCTCAAATCCTTAGAAACTGGGTGCTAGTGTAGGGATATGCCCCCGCCCCAATAGGTTTGGCTGTAATGGTAATTGGTAAAATGGTAAAAAGGACTATAACTGATTCTCAATCTGAAATTCATTCCTACGGCCTGATTGTGACAAAATATAATGCCGCAACTGTAGCTCGGTACACGTTACCAGTTAACACTGGCCAGTTCAAGTCATCTAAAATTATGTTGACTATTATTCGTTCATAAAATTTCTGACTTCAAATCACTGTAACCTCTCACTGATAGAGGGCCGTGGGTTCGAGCCCAACTACCGGCCAGGTCTCTTTAGGTGATAAAGTAAGCTGCACAGTTGCTTACGGAGTATAGGAGTCTTGTGCTGGTTCTTAAAGGTGAACTGTCCGCCTCATATGACTCTGACTGTTGAAAAGGGATGTAAAACTTAAACAACAACAACAACAACAAAACAACAGAATATATTCAACAGGAAATGTAATCTCAAAGTCTAAGATAAGACAGTGAACTTCATCGTGTACAAAATACAACAATAAGGACTGAAAAAGTTGTTTCTTTCTGATTACACGACCAATTCTATTTTTACCCGTGACCCTTTTATTAGGCCCTTACTACGGAACATCCGCTTTCTGTCAAGGTGAACTTTTAGGATAAATGAATGTCCGGCGTCCGTCCACAATTAGTTTGTTTACACTCTAGCATTCACAGCTCTTAACACATCTTCATCAAACTTGGTCACAATGTATATGGTCATAATATCTCGGCCATCCTCGATTATGGGTGAAATCGGGTCAGGACTTTAAGAGTTATGGGCCCTTGATTTAGAAAATTTGCTATATTTCAGCTCAGCTTGTTTACACTCTAGCGCCTTTATTTCTTCACCAACACATAAACATATTTACAATGAATGTGTATGACCTAAAGGTGTAGTTGTTCTCTGTGCCATCTTGGCCCTCTTGTTTACCTTTCTACACCCATTAAAGAGCCAAAACAGACTATCTATGTACCCTTATTTTATTGAACATGTAACCAGAAAGAAACATATTTTAAAGTACTGTCCGTGTTATGTTATTAAGTCCAGTCAAACCTGTGAACAAAGGTCACTCATGGGAAAGACATGACGTGACCTTTATTGACAGGTGTCCATTATTCGTAGGTGGTCTCAATCACAAGTTTAACTGTACGTACAGGCGATATTAATGTTTAATGCGTACGTTATTTAATTAGTTGATTTTTATGTGATTTTTGAATAAGTTTTACGATGATGCTATTTTTAGAAACACTGGTCTGTTTCCAATTCCGTGATTCCCGTTAATTAGGCGTTTAAACGCGGACAATTTTGAAAATTTCGTGACGCTTGGAAAATAACAGTCGTCTGGTGTACGGACATCGTTTCTATTCAATTATTTTAACAAGAAAATCAGTAATTTGATGATTTGAAATTTAAAGAGTGGTTTTCTTAAATTAAATAGTCGCGGATACTTTAACTGGACTTTTCATTTTAACAGATTTTCGCTGAATTTTGAGATTGTGAAGTTACTTTTTACAATGACTGTCTCGTTCGCCTGGTTGATAGTTGATGCAGTTTTTATACAGAAAGGTGACGTCACAGTTCCGCAGAGCAGAAGCCAACGGACTCTGGCAGACAGTGAGTAGAAACATATCATAAACTGTTTGAATTGGATCATGTGATCGTCATGTAGCATACAGTAAAACAAAGTCTTAGGCGTAAAAAATGGTTTGTTCCTGGTGACCCGACCTATTTCTAATTTTCCCCGCGACCCTAGACGTTTTATTAGGTCCTACTTTCTCGTCTTTTTTTACCTTTCCGTACACTCCTAAGTCCAATCGGCCGTTGAATAAACAATAAAGGTGATCATACTTTACACGCTTATTTTGATTAATAAGGGAGGCAACTCTGTAAGATATGCTTTTGATTATGTACGTGTTGTCTTTCTTGCATGTTATGAAAACTCGCTGGTAAAATAGATCATGTTGACTATTTGGTGCGCTGCAACATGGGACGGGAACCAGTTTATCTATAAACCCGGGGTTTTGCTATACAAATTAAAGACGTGTTATTTTTTCTTTGAACAACGCCATTTCAAACTTTATTGTTAGTTTGGAATATCGATTAAAGAAGTGTTGAGATTGCTCAAACGTTCATGATTCGTGAAAGATACGAGCTATATCCTTAACTACATTTCTTTGTGATTAATTAAACCCCTATATAATTATGATACTCTTAGACTGTATAAATCGTACTGCATGTAATTATTGAAAAGCTTGGTAATTTAGTAGACATATAATTCTGCTTGTGTCTGGTGATCTTCCTGAGGAATAGTTTCGATGAAATTGAGAGCCTTATCTACTGATAGTTCTTAAATGACGTACGTAGTCTTATGTCATGTATCTGATAAAATCATGACATAGCACATTTATCTCAAGTTTCTGTTTACATTGTCTAGGATCAGTCAGCCATTTTAAGATTGTCTTCGGTACGGGAAATCACGCCCGAAAACATGGCGGAAAAAAACTAAATCAAACCCATATATCAATTAATGTAATCTGTTGATTAGCCGATGATTTAACTATACCCTATCAAATGGCCATGTACCGACTTCGGATTACCTCTCATATCTCAAACATGATCCTGTCTGGTGAAGTTTTCGAGAAAGCTAGGAACATTGTATTGTATTTTGAAGCCGCACTTGTGTAAGAGTCTAAAAGCCGAGGTGTCCGCCTTAATTATTTTCGTTTCGGGGTCACGTGATTCCTAACGCCGTAATACGATCATTATAAGTTACGGTTAGCAACTTAATGTCTTAGCGTTACTTCAATAAAAATAAGCAATTAAATTCTTGTTAACCAACCAACCCTAATTTTCCCCGCGACCCTGGGACGAGCAACGGTGTATCTACCTTTTCATTGTTTTAAATCTTTCCATATATACGTTTTCAAGGGCCCACAAAGTCCCGACCTATACCTAACAACTGATTAATGAGCATGCAATCAGAACCAAACAATTGTTTAGGTCTGTGTAGTCACGTGCAGGAATGCTTTACGAGTACAATGCATAAAACATGCTCTGTATTAGACAACCAGCACAGTCAAGTGCCCGCAACAAATTACTCAGGTTTACAAATCGTGTACAATGGAACAAAGTTATTGAGCACAGTGAAGTATGTATATAGCCTTCGACCAAACCTTTCTGTCTTTCCGATGCCAATGGGTATATAGCCATTTATGGTATAACTAAAGAACTACGCATAGTAAACGTCCTTGTTAATGAACTATAATTCTGGTCACCAGGTTTAACTTTACCAGGGAATTCACTATAATTCTGCTACTAGTATAGTTTTGTCAGGGGACATCACCGTCGATTTACTAAGGGAAGTAACCTAGTTATGGGAAAGGGCCATAGGTTACATCTTGATTAGATACCATGCGATAATATTTAGACCAGTATACTGTTGAATGAAATGACGATATGAACTATAAGCATTCAATCATGACCATGTTCCATTATAAGGTGAATGTGATAAAGATTTTCATGACATAAAATGTGAACCGTACGGTCACGATATGATGCAATGTTTGCGTGATGTTCCAGAAATGATAAACATTAAAACAGATTCCATCTAATAACCCTACGAATGCAATATCAAATAGATCGCTCAGATTAGTTTTACAAAGCATTACAAGTGATAACAAACATTGGTGATATTTGCAGACGTGTCTCTGACACACAAACATTAATATGAGTGATTCCGACATGTGATCAGGTTGTTTTTACTGTAATTTCACCAATTTAAAAATCTGGCCCCAGTTTCAAGAACAAAATTGAGTAGAAACTCAATAATGGATTCAAGTGTTTTTCTGTCTAGGAATAGTGTGTCTTTGATTAGAAATATCATCATATGTTTTCTTGTTTACTAACAACATGATATTAAACATGCCATCATAAATTATTTTGGATCTGGCGGACAAATTCAGTCTCAAAACTCCTTTTTCATTTGAGTCATAAATCAAATTCCCAATAACAGACTCTAATCATTTTTATTCAATTATTCAATATTAAGAGATTATTGTCAGGTTGAAATTATGGGAAACGCTTATTATACCATGTTTGTACCGTCTCTTAATACCGCATTCAGAATTACATACAATAAAACAGAGAAATGATTGATATAATAAATAAGTTGAGTTTTTTTGTGAAACTGGGGCCTGGACATACAAACGATGATTAAATAACTCAAACAGCTCCCTTCCTATCTGTGTAAGATGTGAAATCTGTAAAGGTCTACACCGTACACACCGGCGACGTTTTGGGGCTCGCATACTACAGTACAACTTCTCCAGAGCAGCCCTCTGTAGAGCAACAAACTCCGAGTCTATAACAACACCTTCAAAATTTCCCTAAGCTAATATTTACTATAAATTTAACCTCATTGGAGCAAGAACCTCTAAACACTGGCAACTAGTTGCAACTATCACAAGGTATTGCCTTACAGAGGTTGTACTGTAAAAGAATCCATTGAGGACCGTATATTTTAGTTATATACATGTGTATCTATATTCCGCTGTAACCGTTGTATTGGAATACAGAAAAGGTACCAACCCCGAAAAAATAATGATTTCTGTTAATCCTATTCATATCAGAGTTCACTATAGCAGTGTTAAACTGGTCCCTAGGTAATAAAATTTGATAACAGCCTTCGAGCTCAAATCTCCAAAATCTGGTAGAATAAATACTTGGAGCTGATATATGTTTAAATACATATTCAAATAGATTATGTTGTCATACTAATTTAGCAATAATAGCACCATTGTCTGCTCATTATTATCGTAGAAACATTAAAAGACAAGACATAAGATTTGAGGTAGGAAACTGATCTTAAGTTTTATAACCTCGGGGCCTAAGCGCTGTCTACATATTTGTACATACATCATTCATGTTCTGTCGGCCCATCATGTGTTTTGTATCACAGACGACATTGTGAACTCTTCCTTTCTGAATCGTCGAGTCTATTTCCGTTGGGTACGGATACTAGTATGTTTTCTTTATTCACCCCTGATACACTTTTACGAAATATAAAAAAATTCGAACGGCTAAATTGTGACATTTCTCACCAATTATTGCCTTTTCCAGGGATACTATATATGATCTAGAGTCAATGGCTTTTTATATATTTGGTGTGATAAGCGTTAATGCCATTGGTGCAAAGATACAAGACATTTTAATGGAACATAATAGGGATCAAAATGGAAGAATAAACTGAAAAAACTTTCTTATAGACCATCTCACATCCCCAGTTGATAATTACTTGAAAATCCCTTAAATTCTGGTCAGACGTTAATACTGTCACTATCCAGAGTTGCCTTTCATTATCCTCCACATGCAGTCTTAATAGGCTAGCCTGGTTCCTAACTTGTTTATATTATATTTGTTTATATACTAGTATCGAATTTTACGCCCCTTTTCAACAATCAGAGTCGTAATAGGCGGACAGTTCACCTAACCATCTTTCCCGGGAAGAACAAGTACAAGGCTCCCATATAATTCGAGACAAATGATATACTTTTCAAGAAGACCACAAACAAATTTGCATTTATCAAGCGAACTATTTCTATTTGACGGAAAGTATTTGACAACGGGGCGGCGGAGAATCAATTGTGATACCCTTTGATATAAGCACTACAGCCGAAATATTAAGGGCCCCCCCCCCCCCCCCCCCCCAACTAAGCACCCATCCGTTCCTACGGCCATGTCGTGTGCTGAAAATATCGTCGAGTATTCTCTAATTGTGCAGAAACAAAAAGGACGATATCGCTGTATTTGATGATTTATTCATGATTCACATGATTGGGAACATTATTTGAAGCATTGTGTTCGAAACCATATATAGGTGTGAATTTGTCATTGGTGACATTCTCACATTGTCAAGCAAAAGCTCTATAGCTTCTTTCTCGACAACTTTACGATATTCATGCGTGTTAATACTTAAATGCCGAATACGGTAAATCGACCAAGAAATTATTCTTACTAAAGTTTTGTATTTTTGCATTCAAAATTATTTAGATTTTTAGGCGAGGAGAATGAATATCCTCTTTCAATGATTTTTTGGTCATATTTTTGATAAATATCAACGATTATTTCATAAATAACATTTCGCAAAAAATCATATTGTCATAACTATCATGAGTACGTAAACTTGCCAACACAAGTGAGAATCAGTTTGTATATACATGTACAGACAACCCCAAGTTACTGTCCACCTCCGAATAAATGTCACCCTTTGAATAAAGGCCATTCTCTTAAATCGATACTGATTAATTAGATCAAAATGACCTTCTAATAAAGGACGCATGTCAATAAAGGTCACATTATGTCACTAAAGGTGACCTTTGTTCACAGGTTTGATTGTACAGTAGAACATCCATTATCCGAACTCGGATTATCCGAACACCTGGTTTTATCCGAAATAAATTTTGTTATCCGAAATTAATTTTAAGTTCCGATTTCCCACTATTCATAGTATTCTAGTATATAAATGTAAAAGAACTCGATTATCCGAATCGTGTTACCCAAAACATGGCTTATCCGAAATAATATTTCGGTCCTGTCGACTTCGGATAATCGAGGTTTTTACCGCATATGAAATATTTTACAAATGGATAATTTTATAGTCTGTCTTAAATGGTCTCGCTAACTTTCTTCATAAAGTGTATGTTGTCGGTACTCCATCTTTCTTGGTCGTGTGAACTGGAACCAAATCCATTCTTTTCGCCATTGTGTCCAAAACTTCGTTTCTGGTCCCCTCGTCTGTACACTTGGGTCCAGTCTTCCCACTTCTGCGGTCGGGTGCCAAAAACGTGTGATGATATTCCGAATCGTTTCTGAACACCGTTCTTCCAGTCTTCAAACTTGGCATTGTCTAAGCCAAATACTGGATTGTTGAGTGAGTTTACGTCGCCAAGGAACCCAAATGGTTTGCCTGAAACGACCACACTGATCGCCAGTAAAGTACAGAAAGAGATGACCGTTTTGACCATTTTTGTTTTGCAAGTTTTATGAGTCTCTCGTTTGGCCTGAAAATCCTGAAAAAAGAAAGAGAACCGTGAGATTATCATAGATCCTTCGTTGGAGCAGAGTAATTAAAATTGCACATGTACTTCACTATATTCATACTTCACTGAAATAATGTTTATTAAATGCATTTATTAAACGATAATATTGATTCAATCACAGTTCTCTTCAAGATGAAAACATGTGTTTTCTTTATCTGTAACTTGAGATTCTATTTACTAGTATGCTAAATATCCCCCCAATGATGTCAGAAATGACGTCATAAACTGATTGCTTTATGATTGCTTCAGGTCAATGATACATTTCGCCTACAGGTGCCATATTGAACTTAGGTTAGTGTTAAGCATGAAATGTAAAAAAATGGATTCCTAGGCAAAAGAAAATCCACCTAAACTAAGATACCACCTTATTCAAAGCTCCCAACCCAAAATGCATCCAACACATATAGGAACGTACAAATAATTATGGACAAAACAAACTCTATCGGAGGGTTCCGAGGGCCCTACCCCACAATTAAGCATGCGCTTAATGTTTAGCTCACATTTGACAAGAGATGCCAAGTGCATTATATAGTGCTTCATCCTAAGGATTGCATGTGTCGAACCAGAGGTCAAACATTTAACCCCGAAATCAGTATGTTTATTGCCCCCTCAGAAAGCGGAACAGTTACTGCATTTACAGTTAAAACGTCGCTGATTGATCATCTAAATGTTGAGTCAGCCTCATTACAACTGACTTATTTCCGAACCAATTGTTTAATAGTTCTTCTATATATCAACTGACTTGTTTTTAATATCTACTGACTTATTTCCGAACCAGTTGTTTGATAGTTCTTCTATATATCAACTGACTTATTTCCGAACCAGTTGTTTAATATCTACTGACTTATTTCCGAACCAATTGTTTAATAGTTCTTCTATATATCAACTGACTTATTTTTAATATCTACTGACTTATTTCCGAACCAATTGTTTAATAGTTCTTCTATATATCAACTGACCTATTTTTAATATATACTGACTTATTTCCGAACCAATTGTTTAATAGTTCTTCTATATACCAACTGACTTATTTCCGAACCATTTGTTTAATATCTACTGACTTATTTCCGAACCAGTTGTTTAATATCTACTGACTTATTTCCGAACCAGTTGTTTAATAGTTCTTCTATATGTCAACTGACTTATTTCCGAACCATTTGTTTAATATCTACTGACTTATTTCCGAACCAGTTGTTTAATAGTTCTTCTATATATCTACTGACTTATTTCCTAACCAGTTGTTTAATATCTACTGACTTATTTCCGAACCAGTTGTTTAATAGTTCTTCTATATATCTACTGACTTATTTCCTAACCAGTTGTTTACTGATATCTACTGACTTATTTCCGAACCAGTTGTTTAATAGTTCTTCTATATATCTACTGACTTATTTCCTAACCAGTTGTTTAATATCTACTGACTTATTTCCGAACCAGTTGTTTAATAGTTCTTCTATATATCAACTATGATTAAGCTTGAAGAAATGAGACCGCTCCCTTATTAGCATCGATTTTATTAGTCTCAATGGTGATCTATACCGTATTGTTATCAACATTCTTTGATTCTTTCATCAATAAAGTAACTAATTGGTAGAAATTTTAATTACCTCTATATCAAGTGCCGTTTAAAGGAATTGGTGAAGATCGTTCTAGTAAAGAACTCATTAATGTAGTTTTATAAAAGTAATTAATTTGCGAAATGCTGCTGGTTTCTTTCCTCTGTAAGATCACACAGCGAAAATAATTTTGTAATTTATAGTACACACAAAGTCCATCAGTTCTTTGATACTATAAGTTTCAATCATGTTTGAAGCTATATTTTTTTCTTAATTGATTTCGAAATGAAATTTTTCTGGGAGATGTATTTCATCAGTTTTTTTCTTTTACTTTGAAATAAGAAAATCAATGTTGATATACATCTCTTATAATTATTTCTTAATATCAGAAATTAATAATCTTGGAAACATAAAAAGTCTTGTCATACTTGTAGCAACATGTTTTGTACCTTTGTGCCTCTCAAAACTGGGAATATTATACTCAGAATATGTACTTGATTTTTACTTGCGCAAGTATGCATAGTCATACAATTTTGTACCAAATTGAAACTTATACAAATAAATATCACATTGATCAAATTTATACACGTCTTTGGCTCATAAACATACAATAAAAAACAATATCTTAAGATTATATACATTTCTTTTTCATATCTAAGCACCTGAATACATTTAATCAAACCATGCCTTGCATAATAACAGTGTCTTATTTAAGTTTTTCTAATAGCTGTCCAACAAGGAAAAGTTAAAACGAAGTGTTGTTCGTACACTATGTCATTAACGTTACAATATATACCATAATTTTAACTTATAACGGTTCTAATTATAACTGGACGTACCTGTAAGCCGTGATAGCTATTTTAAAAAAAATACAGTGACATAAGTTTCAACTCATTCGTTTAATTAAATGGCAGGAATTTTCAATACAGCTTGGAAGGTGGTTAACATGTTGGTAATTTTCATAGAGCAAATGTCAGGAGATGTCGTAATCGAAAACTAATACAGACTGTTAAATTTCTGAAAAACAGTATTGATAATTATTCTTCTTAGACAATGTATATGTTGTAACATAAAACCAAACTTATTGCACAGGCAAATCAATATGCAGGCAATAATATTCACGAAATGAAATAATATAACAGGTATAGCCCTACATATATCCTCTGACGTGCGTGTAAGCATTCGTAAAACATTTGAACAAATTGTTCTCATCCAAGAATGCATTTACTTGTATTTCGTTCTAGTTTAGTAAATAATATGAAAAATATGACTTTTATGTATTAATAAAATTCACATCCTAAATTGTGTATAAGATACATGTAGTATGATATGAAATAATGAATTGTTCAAGAAAAGTGTGCTTGAAGGGACGTTTTGTGAAATATCTGAATTTTATTTGTACTTTTGACTCATACTGTCAATGTTGATAATGTGTAGTAAAAAGTAGGATGGATACCCCTCCTTATTTCGTTTTATGTTATATTTTGTGTTATTATACCTCACGTGACTTATTTACTCTATAGCCTTATGTGACATCAGAGGGTGACAACGCTAACGCCTCGGTCGACATTACTTGTCTCGGGTGAACATGACGTTCTATCACCCTATGTGGGATGTGATATTTATGTATTATTATTTGAAGTTCTAAAAAAATCTGTCCGTTAGAGCATTGATCGTACAATGACCATATAAAGTGTCTAAGAAATGGCAGTATAATCTACTTCCTATAAAAACGTAAATGACTGTGAGTCAGATAAGATAAATTCTTGACACGAACAAATGTCTGACCAAAGTGAATTCGTCCTCTTAAAAGAAGATTTCTTAATTCATGAGTTGACAGAAATAGCCACAGACTGACAGTAAATCATTCACAAGCTTGGCCAGCATTCCATGACAATTTTACATCAGTCACTGAACTCCAAATTGTTATTTACTGTTATAGGAAGGGGAAGGGCTGTAATTAGTGTTGGTCAACATCGTTCATTTATTCAATACGCTAAGACACTATGCTTAGTAAAATCATATATCGTAGAAAGGCTGTCTTTCATTTGTTCAGTCGATTTAATTAAACCAAGCATTGTTTACTCACTTTCTCGCTGATTGTATGTTTCTGTGACTGCTTTGATCAAATATGGTATATTTGTCATGCGATTTGGTCTAGACGACGAATACCATTGCTACGAATTATTGTCACGCGTATATTGCTGATTCCATTTTATAGAATTGGTTTACATGACTGCAGGATTCTCGCGAATGATGTATGATACAGTTGCATCTACCCATCAGTGTTTCATATGAACATTATTACAAATAGCGTTGCAAAGATAGACATGAAGCTTTCAACGCTGGAAAGTGCTGAGATAACAAAGCCTCATAGAATCTATATCAAATGGGGGGGGGGGGGGTCTGAAAAATGGAAGATTAGCTGAAATGAAGACCAAAAATTGATTATAAGGGGAAACACTGGAACTAGAATATACCAACTTAGATGTTTCAGACTCAGAGAGACAGAACTTAATGCGTACTCGAAAACACACATTATAGGGGAAAAGATAGTCATGTGTCTTTATATTTGAAATTCAAATCGGTAGAAACATAGATCGTTTGATATGGCAAAGAAAAAAACATACTTGATTGCAAAATAGATTACTAAATGGAAGGAAGAACTTTAATTTACCAGACGAGGCATTTTAATTAAGCAACACAAGTGACATATCATTGGAACAATAATTCTATACATCTTTAGTAATTATACGTTATAACTAAGCAGAACAGATTCGTTTTTATAATAATCAATCTAAACGAGATCCGCCAATTTATGATTTTTGTGTCATAAATAGGAATTAACTTTAGAGAAATTATGCTTTCTTGCATCGTAAGACATATTATTTTATGGTCTATGAATGACTGATGGTAAATTATACAATATATTGTATTCTATGATGACAATGATCATGCCTGCGACAAATTCGTAAATGCACTGATAACTATATATTTTATATCGTTACCATGGCAACAAAAAAGTGTGTTGTTAATATCAATTTGAGTATTTTACCCCTACCTCACTTTGTTGTACTGGTGTCTGATTGGTGATATTGCTTTTTGTACCAAGCTTGAATTGTAAAACAATCCTATTTTATTTTCTACCAGAAATGCGTATAAGTTCAGAGCAGTGTTTATTTCCACGTCGTTAAAAGAACTCGGATAGGCCTATAAAGTATCGCTTGCAAATCGATCAACATGTTTCGATTGTGTACATCTAAAAGAAGACATAAAGCATCGGTCTAGTTTGAAAAACATTCAGTTTGAAAAACATTCATCTAAGACTTTTTAATTATTTTCATAAAGTTCTTGTTCAAGCACGTGTTTAGTTAACATTTTGAATTAGTTACTATACTTCAAACCTTATTGCTTATAAACTACTGTAACAATGTTTTATCTCCAACACAAATTTATCAAATGTCACTTAGTTTTGTAATATATTCATGAATCGTATGGCATGATCTCGGGCGATACCCAGCCTTAGTTAACTTTCCAGTTCTATATTGACACTTAAACAAGTTTCTAGTATAATTTTCCTATCTACGTCTATTGTAATTAACTGATTGACGTGATCTCTAGAATGACGCTACCAGTAAAAAATATTATCAAATGATTCAAGCATTTAGCAAGGACGCGATTTACACTATCAGTTCAAGCTACTTCGTCAGCGCTTTCTGAAGATCAATAAATCATAACCCACGCCCGTTTAACTCATAATGAGTGTAATTTATCCTTCGGCAACTACAGTTCCACGTTGTGAGCACCCATGGCATATTGTTTGTCAACAAGGTAAGTTTTTTTTTTCAAAATTATGAAGAATACGTACAGGTCTTTGTGTAAAAATATCGAAATGCAGTTAGCTAGCTTTGGGTTTTCCGAGTACGCACATGTAAAGATAATAACCAGTATGTTTTATTTGGTCAGGTGGAGAGAAGTTCATTCCCGTTTTCAAGCCAACCCGAGTGGCTGCGTCGTACGGTTTTACCATCAAATTGTTCACCAACAGGTAATATCTTTACACGTGCATACAGCTGTATATATGGTAATTTCAGAGCCGTTCAATAGAGAGGGTAGATTATAAAAGACAAGAGAACCGGGCCTTTATATCCCTACTCTTTTTTCGAATAGTATTTCCTTGTTCTTTATCGCGCCCGGTGAAAAGCACCGATACAGGCCTCACCCTTTTTCCTGTGAATTTCTTTACACAGTATTTGGCTCTGTTGTTGGAATGGGGCACTGAAAATGAACCCCAGCATGAAATATCGAAAGGCGCAGTCGAGATTCGAAGCTACGACCTTTCGTTTAGTAGTCTAGCGCGTTATACTTAACCTGCACCGATCACCCCCTAAGTTCAGTTTAAAGTGTATTGTCAAAGACCATGTTGGTTATCGGTATAACGAACAGATAAATGCTTCCCATGTACATTAAACAAATAAAATACCCATTTAGAAATATCTGGACTTTGTCAGTGCTAACTGGTATTTTAAATTCCAATATAATTTTAATACCGGAATATCACACTCAAATTAGATGCTTTTATAGATAGTGTGACACGCAATCTCAGATGACGCAGAGAGTAAACTAAAACTGGACGGAATCACCTCAGAAAAAATCACGCCTCTCTAGTGTTTAAATAGTTTGGATAACAAAACAAACTGAATCATGCGTGTATTACTTTGGCATCCACTCGTAGAACATGCTTTGTCAAGGATCTATTAAAGTGCCAATCCGTGATACATTTTGTACATGACAATGAAAGAAGCTGTGACACTTATTAGCGCAGTGTAACACGGTATATCTTGCATAAAATGAAATTGAAATTGGTAATAAGGAAGTGTGACAACTTCTTCACGACATGAGAGCAATGTTTGAGTGTATCGCCATGTGATGTTTGACGCATCTAACATTTGACGTAGAGAACAAAGTTATTTTCAGATATTATAGAAATTTTACAGTGACTGATCATTACAGAATGGCAACTTTTGTGCTTACGCAATACTCTATAAATATCTAAATTCTTGAGTTATATAATAATTGTACATGTATATGGGTTGTCCATAAAAATCGTGACGAGCGCTTATTGGCATGAATTCATTAATGGAAGGGTCACAGGGTGTTACTTGAAGAGATTGCACTGCATATGCTGTGAGGAATTGTTCGATGTATTTATATTAATAATGAACTGTACATTTGTTGTGAACTAAATAATAAAACGGAAAAACATACAATTACAACATGCACAAAATAAAACACATCGCCGCCACCTGGGAATTAATGTCGTCTGTAAGTTATATTGTTTAAATTATGAAATATCAAGATATGCTTAGCAACAGAAAGTTATCTCTGTAGATTATAAATGTGTGTCTAGTTATTATATTATTCATCTATTCTGTAATGAAATAACAACACATGCGCGCATGCGTAGAAGACCACGGACATAAATTACGCTCCTTAAATGTTGTTATGATGTCATCAGTTATACATTTTGAGGCTCAACGTTGACAACTGTGTCGGTGGCGGTGACCTCGGAAAAAGTCTGGTAAGTTCGTAAAGTTCATAACTTTTCCGTCAGTTGTTATTGCCAGTTCTACGTCAGAAGCACCTTATGCAGGCGGGTGATGCAGTTACAAATGTAGTTATTTTAGTCGAGTAAAAACAGAAATCACTTCAAGAGGCTAGAGTTGGTCATGCATTTATTTGATGAAATCCCCCACCCAGTCCCATTTCAGACCTCGAAAATGTAATATCTGCATAAAGCGTAAAAGGTGTCTTTCTGGTTATATAATACATGCTTACTAGAAAAAGGATAGGTTATATAAGCAAGGAATTAAAGCCACATTAGCTTTTTGAATGTTAAAATTAAAGTAGGTCTTATTTTACCTAGAAATATGTCTTATCAATGAAACTGACTTTTATTTGCAATAAAACATTTCCAAATTTTATTTTTAATCACAGAGTACATATAGAAATATAGCACAGTATTATTTTCAATGATATTGCAAAAATAAGAAAACGCAATTGACAACATTTTAAAGAGATGTAGCTAAAGAAAAGCATCGTGTAAATATTGCTTTAGAGCAAATAATATACAGTTCTTATATTTTACTATCATTTTACCCATTGTTCAGTATTACTAAATTCAAAAAGCTAATGGGCCTTTAAAAAAATATGTCTGAGAGCGTGCAGACGGGTAAAAAGGTGAGACATCGGGTGTACCTTATTAAAAGTATGGTCGCGGGGGGGGGGGGGAAATATGGTAGGTTGGATATCCAGAAAGAAGCACTTATTTGATATCTATTTTTACACAGAGGAAGTTTGGTGAAAAATAGTTATAAAATATTGTGTTCATTTCTTTGAGACGCTTTAAGTAAATGATCGAAGAATATAATTGTCTATTAAAAACAAGCCAAATTGATTTGAAACAAATGCAGATTCATTTAGAGACGTTATATTTGATTGCATTTCATAATCACTGGTTCATTAATTATGCGACGTTATGTTGTTACTCAAAGTACAAAAAATGTATCAGTGATTACACAACAATGATGATATAAACAAACTATTATAAACACAACAACATTTCTAATGCCCCTTCGTTTTTAGAAATTTTTAATCGGATACACCAAAAGCATGAAGATTGTACACAGTTTTACACCAATAATTTCAAAAGTGTCATGTAATAATAAAAAAAAAAAATAAAAAAAAAATGAATGAATGAAACACAAAATATCAAAAGAAATGATAATAATTATTTGGGCAATAGCTAAAGAAAAAAAAAAGAATTATGTATAATTTATTTTTACGAAGAATGATTGAATTTAACTATATATTTATTGTAGTACATACAAGAATGGAACTTGCCATAAATAAATTCATTCATCCACTGAATCATGAGATTATTAAACAATAATGATGAGATGCATACACAAAATGTAATAATATTGGTGATAATATGATTTTTTTTAAAAATTATTTATAATATGGTTATTTCTAATTTTCATATAATTTGTAAAATTCTACTTTATAAATATTTTTAATAATTATAGTGATAATATGGAATATGAAATAAACTTAGAAATATAAGCAAACTTATTTACCTTTGTGTAACAGCTAAGAGCCTCTCTACTACAACCGTATCGGTCGCGATTTGAAATCCTTTAAGTCCAATACTAGTTTGGTTGTCTTTCTTATATATTCCCAGTGTGGCTATGATACGAAGGCACGTCAAATCGCTCAATGAATTGTGCCAATGTATCGCTAAGTAGGCGTAAATTATGTGGAAATAGTTGGTTATGACCCGATAACCGTTATAACAGTACATGTTATGCCCCCGTATCGATAAATTGGTGGCATATTGATTTTGGTCTGTCTGTCTGTCTGTTTGTCTATCCGTCTGTATGTTTATCTGTCTGCCGTTGTTTGTACCACACTGTTTTTCGATAAGTCGATCCATTCCGGTTTTTTAAACATAAACTCTCAGAACAATGACGTAGTGAAGTTTTTTTCCGTTTTTATAGTGTGAACTGTTACTACCTAGCTGAGTAAAAAGGCAAAAGCCCTTATAAATCTATAAAAGTAAAGTTTGATGAGATATAAGCACCAAAAATGAAATCTTCGTTATTTTCGCCGGCTGCAATGTTTGATATAAATGAAGTAGTTTTTCTTAAGAAACAAGAAACCTAGCTTATTTGTATACTTTTTCTGTTCCATGTACGCCTCATCGATATAGCTTGAAGCAAGAACGACATATATTCTGAATGTGCACACAAATATGGCGCCTCAAGAGCATGTCGCCGGATTTTTGAATTTCCGTAAAATCTTCGTTATCAATATTCACGCGAATAGAAAAAAAATAAAAGAAAATGTTTATGCATGAATTTGCGCACTTTCGTATTCTTTAGTCAAGTGCCGAATGAAATCAATCCATTTTTTAGCGACAATGATGACACATATAGAATAATAGCATCATAAATCACATAACCCATGCAAAAAAGTAAATAACGAAATCTTCGTTGCTATGGGATATAAAAAGAACGGCAAGCATTTCACATAATTTTTCATTCTAGGATAATAGATTACGTCACTAGTAGTATATAGGACATTTCAGTACAAGAGATCTTGAACTTCGAATTAACAATTGCAACCATCATAAAAGGGGTACGTTAAAATCTTCGTTATCAAATCTTCGTTATCAAATCTTCGTTATCGGTATGATCTACAAAACTTAACGAATTTGACGTTATGGTATTGCTTTGTGTAACCACGATATTTGAAACCGTTTTGAAAGTGTATCAAACTCAATGTTACCGGTTTCTGCTGGCTTGACTGTATCAATCGATTGTGACATATATGATGTGCTGTTTATATTCTTATATTTTGTTATTGATTATACACAAAGTCATTACATTTTTTTCTTAAACTTGCGGTTATTGATTTATTAAGATATTTACCGTGTCATTGCCGCGCTGTTACCCCCCGTTGCTCTGCAAAAGCTATCAAACGCGAGAAAAATCTTCGTTATCAATTGATAACGAAGATTTTATTCTTACACTTTTCAATTTCAAACAATGGTATAAGTATGACTTTTCTTGTTACATGTTCTGATAACTTAGGATATCCCAGGTACAAAGTGCACATAACATGGTTTGAATATTTATGTCAAGATTGAATAAAGAGATGTAAAAATTAAGTAGTAAAGAAGTGGATGCCATGTGGCAAATGAACATATGTTTTTCTCGCCCATAATTGCCATCATATACAATAAATTTTGATATTATATCAGTATATATCATATGTACAGTTTGTACTTACATATCATCATATACAGAATACAATGTTATGAGTAAGAATGACAGAGTACAAGAATGAGCATTTCAAATGGTCAAGACAGCCAGACAAAAAATATCGATAAATGTATCCTCAGTTTTGCCTGAATTATATCAGTCAAAACGTGCAGGAAAATCGAGAAATATGGTGAAAGTAATTGACAAAGAGAAAGTGACGAAATTATATACTGAAAACAATTACTGAAAAGGTTGAACAAACGCAAATTCAGTTCTAAGGTTGCATACTTAAACTTTCGTTATCATGATGTTCAAAGTTAGAAGTTCTTCATTTATTCGAGTTGTATTGAGTAGTTTTCTCAATAAGTGGGTTGATATTAATGTATATTTGAAACAACAGTGACTGATCGTCTTAAAACTGCACGTATACTTTACTTAAGAAACATAGTTATGAATTTAATTTATACAAGTGTTATTTCTGTTTGAAGTTATTAAATCTTCGTTATCGTTTTTGTCAGTGTCGCAAATGCAATTTATTCGATTCAAGAGCTTAGTACAAACGTTTCATGCATTCATGTGGTCCAAGAGATTATTGAAATGCAATAATCGTTTTCCAATTTGACCAAGCAGCATGTTTGTATACCATTTAGCAGCAAGTGTTTCATAATTGCTTATAATTGCTTTCATGCTGATATTTCTTTGAACATGTTATCATGAAAGATTCTGGTGCAATAAGGTATAATAAAATGTGTTTGCAATGGTTTAATACATGTACGTAGATTAACGAAAAGTTTGTCAAACTTTTTGACAGCAATAATATAATTTATTTAGTGGTCACGTTTTATGATAATTTAATGAATTCTTCGTTGCCATCAGTACTATGTTTATCTTTAGGCACATAGCTTCCAGGTGGAACACTTGCTTAATGTTGTTGTTATTTGTTTTATAACTCGTCATCAAATGTATTTCTATACTTAATTAGCAGGATACACACATTACAACCTTGAAGGTGATATTGAAAGGTATCCGTATTTAAAACTCTTGGTAAATTTTAATGAACACGTTGAACAAAGTCATATTTAATGTTGCTGAAATTAATTTTCTGGAATATATGCATACTTCAAAGCGATCCAATCGTCGTCCAATGATTTGCCGCTTTCAATAAGACATAAAAAAGGATAAAATGCAACTCTCAGATCCAGAGCGACTGTTTCCATGTAACATATCCATAGCAACGAAGATATTTCAAGTGTATTTTTTCTGTTTTAACCAGCACTATTCAAACATCGTTAACTGAAATATGGTTTGAGTGTTGCATTTCCAGATTTTGCGATAGCACTGATAAAAGTCATTAGAATGTTATTAAGATATCTTTAGCCAAATTAAGCAAAGTTCATTTTTTTGCATTTTTTATTAGTCAAATGGATCGACTTATTGAAAATTAGTGACCAAACTTTAAAAGCACAATAAACATCGTTAACTGAAATATGGTTTGAGTGTTGCATTTCCAGATTTTGCGATAGCACTGATAAAAGTCATTAGAATGTTATTAAGATATCTTTAGCCAAATTAAGCAAAGTTCATTTTTTTGCATTTTTTATTAGTCAAATGGATCGACTTATTGAAAATTAGTGACCAAACTTTAAAAGCACAATAAACGTCGGGAACGGTGTATTTTCACCCTTTAATTTGATAGTCGCAAACATGTGTATACTTCTACCGATACCAAATAATCTTGAATTAAAATTTTACATATCAAGCTAAATTGTTCACTAAATGACGCTTCGACAGTGATACGGAGATTGCCGTAAATTTTCCGTGAGTTTTTTCATTAACCGATAGATGGATATCACACATATACGAGTACATGATGTAATACAAATAACACTGCACAAATGTCAAACTGTATGAAAGTTTATTTTCGAGCCATACGTGTGCTGTTCCGATCATTTGCGAAGCTTTCGGAAAAGCTAGGCAAATGTTAAACGTAAACGAAACGTCATATCTTTTTCCTACGAAAAACTAAATTGTGATTTCTCAAGGAAGGAATGGCCAAATGAGATCAGAAATGGGTCCCTTCTGTACCTATACCATGCCTATAAAATCAAAACGCTCCCACCTACAATCATCACACTTCATATGTTGGTTCCTCATGAAAACATCTAAAGGACCTGCGCGTTTTTTAAGGTCAGAAGGTCAAGGGTCAAGGTCCCCTTGGTGGGCATTGTGTTTTAAAAATCACGTTTTGTTTTCACTGGGAGTTAACGTCATTTGGTAATTTCTCTAGTTTCAGCGACGACAGCTTCAATACATTTTTTTTCTGGTCCCGGTCCGGATTCGAACTCACTCTGGTGAGGGGCTAGTGATTAGTAGTCAGAGACCATAACAACCCCCTCACGGAGCCCCCCCCCCCCCCCCACACACACACTCATGGATTTATTTGTCAGCCGTACAACAATGCAAAGAAAACTACATGTATATAGTATATGAACATTTCAATATTTTACTCAGGGAGCATAAACTTTTATTCCGGTCTTTCTTCCAAGGTTTGTATTTAGTTTGCAATGTTACATGAAAATTTAAATGATAGTATGTTTATAAATTGACCTAATTCATTTTTTTCCTTAATAATGATAAAGCAAACTACGTTGTATATTGTTTTTGTATTTTGTGATATCAACATTACGTGACACATGGCTATTTCTTTCACTTTTTATGTCCCCGTCATTCAAAATGGCGGAATGGTATAAAGTGTTACTCGTGTTCGTCTGTCTGTCTGTCCGTCCGTTCAAATTATATACACATGTATATAAAGTTCTCTTACACAAAATACTTACATCTTTGATCTACACATACACATCTCGTATATCATTAATAAAAAAATATTGTTATGTATCCATCTGCAATTTATAAAGGGACATTAAACATGTATGAAAGTGTTACCTTTCTTTTGGGACACACTTTATGATATCAACATTACATTAAATTCCGTGACACATAGGCTATTGTTTTCACTTTTTATGCCCCCGCCATTCAAAATGGCGGAATGGTAAAAATTGTTACCCATGTCCGTCTGTCTGTCCGTCCGTTCAACATTTTGTTTCTGAGCGATAACTCAAGAATTATTTCATGGATTGGTTTCATATTTTACATGAAGGTGAATTATAATAAAATACATGTCAAGTATCATTTCCGTTAAAATCCTGAAACATTTCCACAGGAGTTGTGGCCATTTTTTTACTTAGATGTCTGCGGGAGGCATTCGTATCCTCCGGACACATTTCTTGTTTGTGATATTATTGTTTCAAATGAAAAATAATTTCAACACGTGGAAATAAATCATAAACTGGAGTTCAGTCAAAGAAATATTCAGAGGAGTAAAAAGTACAACTTCCAGAATGTAGTCTGAAATTAGTTTCGATTTTTTCATGATTAAATCGAAAATGAAACTTTGACGTAGATATAAATCTCAATTGTACGGAAATGTATTTGGGACATGGTTTTTCATGATTTGTCAACTATGATCATGGTATTACAATTTTTAATGTAAAAAACGGGAATAAGAGCCAGTATTTTAAAAATTGTCATTGATTATATAGAAGAAAATGACTTCCGGATATAGCCTCACCTGCTAATAAGATCAACATTTTGTTCACAGGCGCGACAGTATATCAATATTTAAAACTCTACAAATCATAGCTATTTACGTATTTATTTGCTTCAAAACTTATTGATGTCCATTTGTATTTTGTTTGTTTTGCTATTCGTTAGACATTATGATAATTCGGAATATCAAGTTTTTCAACAAAAACTGTCAATCTGACGTAATTGAATCAACACGATCACAGCTACAGAAGACACATTTTAATCAAGTCCACACTTGTCTCGGGATCGTATTTTATTCCCCGTTGGTGATGAATTTTTTAACAATTCTGTCAAAACTCAGAGTTTTAATTAAATTAAGCCATCTGTCTCTCGTTTCAACTTGCAAACAGCTCCACGTATTTTTCGATATAAAAAAGTTAACGAATACGGAAGAACTCTGCGACAGTTGGTTTAGAATCTTAGCACAAAAGTTTAGGGCCAGAGTCCGAAGTTATAAAACTTGAGATCGGACTCCGAACTCAAATATCATAGTCTGTCTTTTAGTGTATTTGTCTTAATTAATTAAGACAAGAATGTGATAATGTTTATGACACTTTATTCTGACACTAAAATCAAGGACTTATATACATACATGGATTCGCAACTGCTAAAAATAGATCAAACGATATCGTTCGGCGATCCCACAATGCATTGCTATATACTCGGCAATGTCCGACAGCTGTATTTGGGTGTTTACGAATTTGATTATACTAATAAAACTCTGGCAATTGGGCACGGGAAATTGGTAAAGGATGCAACAAATTCCTTAAAGATATTGAGATACATTTATAATCCACAAAGTCTAAGTATAAGCATCGAAAAAGGCATCAGTCGAACATTTTAAATTCCAAGATGGCGGACATCTATTATAATCCTTTCGTCTCCGAGATTAAACATTCGGAATACCACGGATATTTTCGCTGTTATTATCATTCGGATATCACGGATTTTTTCGTATTTTCGCTTTTGTAAACAATAGCTTGTATTCCCGTTGATTCACGTCTTATTATCGCGGGATTTGATTACTTTAAACTGTTAATACGGAAGTTGCGAATCCATGTATATAAGTCCTTGCTAAAATTAACCTGACTATGCCAATCTAATTAACAAACAGCTTCATTGTTTCAACCAAGATACTCGAGAACGAAATTGAGCTTTGAGTCAGAAGACTATTCTTAACTTTACTCAACATTCGGGCCAATGCTGTAGGTCCCAAATATTAATTCGAATATTAAATATCCAGTCAAATGAAAATTGTTCAACAGCTTCCTTCACCAATGGAGGTATTGCTTTTATGTCTATACTTAGCAGAAAAAAGTTGTTAAGATTTTACATGTATTTTTTTTGTATATATCAAATAGAAGTACGTAGAGTAGGCCGCGGCCGTAGTCCAGTGGTAAGCGCACAAGATTGTAACCGCCGGCGATCCTGGTTCGATTCTCGGTCACGGCAGATCATAATTTATATTTCCTTCCATGAAAATTTGCCAACCCGCGGCGTTGAATGTCGTTTTTCATCACATGTGGAAAAGTTGTTGATTCCTAGTGAAAGCTAGGGAAAGTTAATTAGTACTGTTTAGAATACTATTCAGGAAAACATGTTAGGTGAATCGACCGTCGTATATAACTAAAACAGATGATGGAAAACGGCTTTAAACCCAAATAAATGAGACATATCAAGAACCTTTATGTATGATATTGTAACATCTTTTATGGTGCACCAATTTCTCGGGAGGACAAAATCTAGAAATGTAAATTTCTTTAGCTATGGTATGGATAGTTAATATTATTATAAGATATAAACATTTGATTTAGATCACCGATACATTTTTTAAACTTGAGTTTATCGACTGAACATAATTACCACCGTCACTCGTGCACTTGGTCGCCGCTGAATTTTGACAACATGCAGAAAGTGGAAATTGTTGACCAACAGCAGCTAGACGATATTGCTAAGGGACACAACTTGACATTCCTATTTAAGATGTACGAAGGAAGTTATTCAATGACCTTTTATCAAAGTGATCGGCATTAAAAATCGACGCGTGAACACTATATAAGTAGTGAAGTATTAATCTAGGATTGGCAGCCATAATATATATTGGTTCCGAAATTGCGACATCAGATCTGTATGCATGCTTTATGTGATTGATTAGTAAATTCAAATTATTGAAATCTGAAAAAAAAAGATTATTTATATTGATATATATATTTATGATGTACGTTTATGGAAAAGCAAAACATTTAGATACATAGAAACGATAAAAAAATGCTAGCATAATGTGTAAAAATTAGAGAATGAATAAACACGTATTTTAACATTTTAAAGAAATGAATTAAAAAAAAACGGAGTTATATATACTTCAATTATATTAGCCTAATTTGTCTCAGGTATTGACTAATTTTTAAAAACAAAATCAACGCAGTTTTAGAAAATATTTCTGTGCACTTTTGTGATAGCAGATCTATTATATCAATAGTTTATATTTCTACTCCATGAATATTTCTTGCAATGTTTATCGAGAAGTCAACAACAACAAAAATACCATTTTGACAGGACGACAACGATATGACAGTTTGGATAGTCGCTCGTACCCTAGATGAAACAAATTCACTTCCGGTTTTGAAAGTAGACGTGGAATCGATAGTTCACTAGAAAATGATAATTTTTCGATAGTTAAGGTAAATTCAATCATTTTATCTTTACACATGAGATGAAATAGTTTATTTTAAATAACTTCAAACGTTCCGGTTTATTTGCACTCTTGATAAATTGCTCTGTCATATTAACTGAGATTAAATTTCCTACAAATATTAAAGTCGTGTAACTCTAAGATGCTTACAGTTCAAGTTAAAATTATATCATGATAATTGCGTACATAGGTAGGTATCGACTGATATTTCTTTAAAATCGTGGAAAAATTGAGAAATAAAGAAGATATTTGCCATATACTATGGCTTCGATATGTATCTGTTTATAAATGACACATTTGACATCAGACATGTCTGAACACTGTTCATTAATTTAATGTATTTGGAAGTCACTTGTTTTACATTCAATGATGTGCAGGACTCATTTTGACATATTGAGATATGTATGAAAACAATGCACTTTGAGAGAAGTAAGTGCTGTTCAAACTGTGATTTATTTATATGAGATGTTGGTGTCAGGTGTGATCATTTTTTTATTTAAAATATAAAAAATCTTTAAAATCAAAGTGTGGCAGGTCTATACATTTCATAAATCATAGCTGTTTAAATGGGTGTTAAACCCCAATGTAATGCCATTTTAATTAAACCCTAGATGGATTTTGTGTTCAGAATTATAATTAACTGTCAGTCCTGATCGATTGATTCTATTAAATTTTGAATTGAAATTTGCAACAATATCCTACTTCTGTCTGAATGATCTGAAAAAATTGTGCAAATTACTGTGACTATCTCATTTTCTTGATGTAGACTGTGGGTGAATTGCATGCTGATTAAATACAATTAATGGTTTCTGTCAGTGAACAAAGGCCTGATTATCTTGATGAGAGTCATTGAATTTGAGGCTCATGAGCGATCATGCCTTTGAGTTAATAGTTAAGTTAACTTAACTTATGGATTTGCCCTAAAATTGACTTCAACCTAAAACAAAAGAAGAGATTACAGTAAACTTCTGACATGTCAATTTTACTAATCAGTACTAAAAACCTATTTACACTGATTTATTTTATTGTTCTATCATCATGCATCATGAATTCTAATCTGTTTAATGTATAAAATAATAATAATGATTTTATCAGTTGTGGACATGTCTAAGCATAATTACAATATATAATTATGATTTTTATAAACCTGATTCAACAATGTGTTAGGAATAGGTTTTTTTTACTTAACTTAAGCTGAGCTAGACAGTGACTGACTCACTGAGTGTATTATTTTATCAGGATTGTGTCACCAATTGTTGTGACTGCCTTTGATAATGAATCAAAATATACATTAGATTTATATTTAGAACTGACTTTGTGTTTTTAGTTAAAAAAGAATTACGGTATGCAACCTTGTGCCTTATGCTTATGCATTGCTACATTTATAACAAATAAATCCTGACATTACAGATAATACTGGTATTATACAGATAATAATGGTATTATACACCAGGGCCCTAATTACATTTTAGGGGACTGGGCAGGGTTCTCAATAACAGCAGGCTGCAGGTCAATTTAGCCGTTTAGAAATGTGTTTGGGCCTGTTAGTGTTAGGAATCTCAAAAGTTTACAAAATATTGCTAGAAAATGCCTGGAACCCCCCTAGCAGGCCTGTTAGTCTAGCTTTTGGGCCTGTTGGCTACAAACTTATTGAGAACCCTGCTGGGGCCAGGGTCCCTGAGGTAGGGGAATTTTGTGTCGTTTTGAAGAAAAAGAAAAAAAAAGATAATTTTGTCTTTCATTTGTCTTTCAACAATACTATCAGAGACAGACTTAATACATATTTTAATTTACTTTACAAAAAGCTAATTTCAAGCTTTAACAATGGCTGCTGCATTTAATTTTACTGTGCATTTCTTGGACACAAGTGGTTTAAATCGAAAATCAATATTAAAAAAGCTTCTCTGGGAGGGCTTTTTTCAGACAATAGGGGAAAAATGTATATTCATCAATGAGGGTAAGGAGTCCTTGAACTGAAGTCATGAAATGAGGGCCCTGTACAATGTATATGGATTTTTGGTTAGGTACTGAGGTAGGTGTACTTAAGTCATCCTTATTTTGTAGACTGTGACACAGAGGTCAATCATGGTGAGTCGTCTAAAGTTACAGTATTGTAAGATTGTGCTGGCCACATCTCTTGTTTGGTTCTTGTTGGATGTCGTCTTGCTCATGTACTTTACCGATTGTGCCACAAATGCTGCTACGGATTGCAGTAATGGAAAAGTTAAGGAGAAGAAGTCAGAAGGATCGTTGTTACAGAGGATCCTGCCAAAAGGTATGCATTGTGGTATTTAAACATTAATGACTCATTGACTGGTTGAGTACCAAGTAGTGATTAGTTTTCTTTTGGATAGTGTGTTAAATGGTCTTTCTTTTTTCTTTGTAGTTTTGTAGTGGTAAACTTAATGCCATTTAACATACAGGGATGTTATTATTTTGTGGATGTTCTGAATCTGATGATCATGGGTATCATTAATGTACAACATGTAAATCTGTTGAGAAAGTCTGGGGGACATAACGTGGGATAAATCTGTCTACAGTAACTGCTTGTTGAACAAATGATGTTGCATCGCAAATACTGCTAGAATTAATGGTTGTTTTGTCTGCACAGTTACTCTATTTTTTATGCTTTTTCATCCCTTTTTCTGTCATGTAAACAAATAATTTCTTGCCAATTAATAATCAGCGATCAATCACTTCCCTGTAGGAACTGACTTTGACAACTGTGACAATTCTGAATGGATAGACTGTACTTTGCAAGAGATTCCTGTCAATTTTCTGTACAACTTAAGTCTTTGTTACATAAAAAAAACCACTAATATCCAATTGTCAAGTCTTGTTTGAGTATTTTGACAACTTCACTCTTCAAAATTACTATAACTTGTAAAAAACTAATGATCTTAAAACTTCAGATTTCAGAAATTTGGTTTATATAGGATGCATTTTCTTGCTTGATATATTTATGAATAGCTTTTCTTTTGGCTAATACTAGGTGTTTGCTTAAAGATTACCTTTGCATTATTTTCTTACTTTACTGTGTTGTTTGTTTTTGGTAATGTCAATTAGTTCTTACTTCCTTTATCCTTATAGTGGTTTTATTTTGTTAAAAGTATCCCAATTGATTTTAATATACTTTACTATATAGTCATACATGGTTATAATTAAGTGTTAACATATATTTAGTGTTCCCTTTATTTCTTTAATGCTTTAATTAACACACAGAACCTGTAGCTCCTGGGGATGATGAACCAAAATTACTGATTAAACCTACAACCAAATATAAAATACCACCAAAAGTATATGTAGATAGGACACACAAAAATCCAGGTATATGTGTATATATATATATAACCCCCTTATATACATCATCCAAATGTTAAATGGCGCTAATTAAGTATGGTGTTCGGGCATTTATGTGTGCGTACCGGTAGTAATGGCTGGGTTATTATGATTGCATTTTGTTGTTTGACATAATGATGAAATCTATTGTTTTGCCTTAAAATACTCGATTTGTTTTATGGTTGAACTTATTTTATATATTTGGTATGAATATTATAGATAGTAGTGTGGAAAGGGGTCACCATAATATCAACCTGTAGTGTTAAAGGTTGTATATCATCAGCACACTGAGTAAATAGGGGTTTTTAATATTATTTGAATGCTTTCATAAATAATCCAATGTTTCCCCTGTATAATTGTTCATCAGTTAATTTCTGTATAATTTATTATTATATATAATAATAGGATCAAGTCTAGGGGTAGGCTGAGGTAGATTTAGTGAAGTTTGATGTCCCAGTCGTATACCTACTGTTAGAAAAATGTTTGTACCCTGTTCTTCAAGGGAAAAAGAGATTCAGGCCAACTGTTACCTTATTACAGTTTTCTACTGGACCCTTATTTTCCTATTTTTTTTGTCTGAGCCCTACTTTTTTCTGGAAAAGCCCCATTATCCCTACAATTTCAATTCTAAATGAAATTTGCAATGTCCATCCATGAAAGCAACTTGGTGCCTTGGCCAGTCAGTCAGCAATTTTCTGGCTTCTACGACCCTGTCTTTCAAGCATGAACAAATCTAAGGATACACACGACCTAATGTGGTCTTGGTGTTTGTATGATATGGTAATCTATTCAGTGTTATAAGGATGGCCTATATTTACATGTACCAAGAAAATCAAAGTGATACATACCCTGAAAGTAAGGACCTTGCACCATTGGAAAAAACAAAAATATCTGTAATTATAATGAGATGGTATAATTATAAAGTTGACATTTATAAGGAGGAAAGAATTTTAAAGCTGGTCTACAATGAATTAAAATTAATTGTCTCTTTAGTGAGACAGATACAATAATGTGATGGTCGCTGTGTGAAGTTTTACTGTGCTTGTAAAATAGATCTCTTTGTTTGTTACAATTACCCTTGATAGTTTTTTCTGGGTACATTTTTCGTAGTACGAAATCACTTACGAAATTTTTATTGTCATATCACTGTACAGCAGTCTGGTAAAACCATAGTAGGCACAATTTACCCAAAATTTAGTTACATCATGCATTTTAATGTAAATTACCACAATTTAAGAACAATGCTTATTTCACATTTTTCCATATAGGCAAAAGAAGTAAATACAAGGTTTCCCTGCTCACCGCCCCCCAAAATAGGGACTGAATGTTGGCACCACTTTTTAAAAAAAATACATGTTTTGCTATGGTTCAAATCTATGGCAGTCTTAATATTTTGATATACTCTTTAATCTGTATCAAGTAATTCATGCATATCTTAAATGACATACTTCATACTAGGTGACTTGATAAATATTTTCCTCTTGATAAATTAAACATTGTTTGTAGCAAACATAATGGTCTAATTATTGTAATTAGGTTTGAGTGTCTGAAGATAAATTGTTAATGTTACAGTTAATGTACAGTACAACCTCTCTAAAGTAGCCCTCTCTTGAGCAACAACCTCTCTTCAACAACGGCATGATTTTTTCCTCTGCACAATTTAACTATAAATTTAACCTCTAGAACAACAGCAACATACTGTGGACTCATTAATTTTCGTTGGGGATTTGATTTCGTGGATGGGTCGATCCACAAAATCAAATCCCCACGAATTCAAATGCGGAGATAAGGCATTTCTTTTCAAAAATCAAAATCCACGAATTTATGTCCCCACGAAATAGCCATTTTAGTAAAAACCACGAAAATTGAACCAAACGAAAATTAATGATTTCACAGTAATTTTGCCACTCTCAAAGGATGTTGCTTTAGAGATGTTGCACTGTATATGTCTTTAGGTCCTTTGAAATGTTATGGGTTTCGAACTCACAGCATTGATAGGGCTAGTGATTACTAGTCAGACTCAGAGACCAGAGCTGCTGGATCAAGGAGGTCCCTGCTGTTGTTTTAAATTTAATATTTATAAGAGTTTTGTCTTATGTGGTAGAAGGAATCAGCTAAGTGACCATGTTTTAATGTTGCTCATTATTTATTTGTCTTCTGGTGTTAATTCTATTCAAACCGGTAGTAATTTATTACAGTGTTGAAAATGTATCATTTGTATGACTATGTGTGTTTTACAACTAGGGCCAGATACGTGTAACATGTTGTAATACTGTTAAAGGTCTCTGCAATCTTATTATGTAGATATTTTTAGTTCCCATATGTTACCAATGGGGTGCCCCATAATGTTTTGAAAATGGCTTAGCAAAAATTCTTTGAATGCTTGCATGAGTATGAAATTTACATTCTTTAAATCTGTTGCTTCCTTATTCATCATGGATGTAAATCACTCCGATCCATGGTACCATTTTGCTACCATAAAGTAGAGTAGTCTATGTTAGACTAAAAGCGATATATATGAAACTCCTTGTTTTTGTTTGAACAAATGGGTCATGGCAGACAGTCCAGATATTGACAACCATCTTTCTTACAAACATGCAAGAATTTTTGTGTGAAAAATATCAACTGAATTTTTTAAGATTTTTGTTTAAGTAGTGTCTCCTTTGACCCTTTAAATGGCATTGATCGACTCTTGAAATTAGCAAAATCAAGCTTCTGACTCTTCAGAATAGTCACCGAAGGGTCAAATTTACTATTCCATTAGTAGGGAAATTTTTTGTTGTTAACTCTATAAATGATCTGAGAGTCATTTTTTACCCTAAACTTTTGATGTCTAGTGAGTACCCTGTGAAAGTACATTATGTTGAAGTTTTCTCTATTTTTGCTTTATGAATAATTGATACATATTTACAGATGAGAAAAATGGATGTGAATTAGAATCTGATGATAGTGAAATGTATTGTCTTGATGATGATATTAAGCGTTATTCTAAAAGTGTTAATGATGATCAAAAAACTTTATCTGAATCATTTGATGAGAAAATAAAAGAACTTGAGTCTAGTTTGAAGGAACAGTTGTCTAATAGTGATAAAACAATGAAAGATACTCTTGAACATTTTAAAGATGACCTGGATAAAAAGGTAGAGATTGATGTTTCTGAAGCTAATCGTAAGATAGATGACATGGCTTTAAATGTTGAGCAAAGGATACAGCTACGAGAAAGAGAGATTGACAGCAGCCTAAGACTGTCTATAAAAGAGGTAGAAGGTAGTATTAAAGTATTCGAAAGAGAAGTGGAGTCTTTCATGAGAGAAGTTGTCCGAAATGTTGAAGCCAATGTCGCCAAAGCTGAAATAGATAGTATAACTAGAGTGAAACATCATGTAGAAGAAATGGAGAATGATATGAGACAGTTAGTGAATGATGTAAAGTCTGAAGTTGAAAAAATATTTCAGCAGTTGGTCAGTAAGATGAATAATAATTCAGATGACAGTGGTATCTTTGAAAACAGTTCTGATAACATAATTGAAGATTTTGAAAGTACGGAATATGATGACCAGCTAAAATCAGCAAACTCAGTCAGCTTGGCCCCTATTGAGGATATTGATAAAGAAGATGAACGTGTGCGCGAACAACAGCTTGTTGAGAGTAGTATTTGGTTCGCAGTAGAATGTGAAAGAGGCGAAGAATGTCGTAGACCAAACTGGTTAGGAGAAGAGTTTCATTATATCTATAACCCTGAATACTATATGGAGAAACATGCAAAATCTGGTAACTACAATGTGGGAATACAAGTAACTGGTGATTGTTGTAATCAGTGGAAACCAAATCTTGGTGGACCCTATCATTAACACCCTGTTTACATCATTGACAATGTGGGATCCATACAGTAACCTTGGCATTCGGTGGGCCATATTCATTTTATGTTTACTTTTCAGGTACTTTACGTTTATATTGTTTTCAATGTACCGGTATGCTATTATTCCACTTGATTTTTTTTTTCAGATGTATATTTCTTATATGATCTTATGTTTCTAAAATCCTGATATCTAACTACCATAGACACTGTTTGTTTTGCTTCAACAATTTCTACAAAATTCAGAGCTCTCAAAATGTCTGTCTGTCACCTCTAGCCTGATAAAAATACATTTGCCAATTTTTAATAGATTTAAAAGTTATTGAATTTTTCAATACAGAAAATGAGATTTTTTTTCAATTTCCTAATAGGCCGACTTCATTGAAAAAATTTGCTATTACAGTAGCTGTTAGTATATTGCATTGTATTCGAATTACTAAATTGATTTCTTATGTGGGGGGAGACTCTGCCATCATTGATTGTTGGTTAATGTTACTCTGTCGGATCATAATACTGTAGACACAATGATGTATTCTCATGTATCGTTATAAATTGTGTTGAAAACTTTTTTATATGATACTGTTTTCAGAATATGACATCCGTTAGACACTAGGCTAATCAATATGTGGACAATATTATAGACATAAATGACAGTCCATGTGATTAATTAGAAATTGGCAGACATCATTATATGTGTGTGTATTTTATATTATGGTGATGGGGCAAAATCTTCGTTAATTTGTTAGGCTAGTATTTCAGATACATTATTTTTCTTCCATGTCCTGGACATGTGAATTGACACCTCGTTTAATATTTTATTTAAAAATTCACACAAATTTCAATATGATTTACTGCTTGTTGCCTTTGGTTAAATACATGTTTGTATATGTATTGGTATCTGCATGATATTGTAGCCCCGGGGTCATTAGTTAATAGCATGCTTTTGTTTCGTTTTAATGAAATATGTTTATTTTGACAGGTAAATGGACTTTATTGTATTGTCATCTTTGGTTTTATGTGTTAATTAAGCTATACATGATTTTGTGAGATGTAGTTCAATGTGTATGCATGGCAAACTTGTTCCTTCTACCACAAAAAAATGTGTTTAAGGTCCTCCTTAAAAAGATCAGGATGCAATCATGCAATCCAACACAATGGTTAGGTAGGAATTAAGGCATTGTTTGTTCTTGACAAGTTATATGCTTTTAATCGAGACAAAAAGCTGGAATTAAGGTCAAAATCTATTTTGTCAAAATCACTAAAAATGACTATACCCTTTGGCCTTTTTTTAAAGGTGCACTGGTGGATTCAGTGGGGGGGGGGGGCAGTCCCCAACCATAGATAGAAATGAAATATCATTCAATGAAATAAAGTCTGCTTTTCTGAATAGTACATCCCCACCCTCCCAGCCTGAAATCCTGGATCTGCCTCTGAGGTGATCACATTACTGCAAACAAACAATTTTTTAAGAGTGGCCTCATGTGTTCTTTTTCACTCTTATTGTGATTTATATAGAGAGCATAATTTTCTTTGATTTATATATGATTAATTGAATATTAATTTGTAGGTTTATTTATTTATTCTTGTCTGTTTCTCTTCAATTGTAAACAAACCTTACATTTATGTTCTTTTCCAAATTTGAGAAAAATAAATTGGTTCTGTATACAAATTTACTACAAAATGCAACTAAAACAAATACGTCTAGACTATCCATTGCTACAAAATATGAGGTACCGGTAGTAAGAAAATTGGAAATTTATATGATTATGTACCGATTAGAGTTGTAAGCTGGTGTAAAAAACATCTTTAAAAAAATATTTTTCCCAGATTGAGATTACAAATCACTTATAAATCCAACACTTGTAGTACTGTGAACTTGTGCTGATGTCTTTATTCATTGTTGCAAAACCTCCGAAGAACTACGTAGCTATTACAAACAGGATGTAGAAATTGCAAATGATTGAATTAGTTCCGTGTGTAAATTCATGTATACAAGAAAAATAGAATATATTTCCTTATTGAAAAATTGAAGACAGGAAAGAGACTCTTAGTTGAAAGACATTAGTTGATAATATTGTTTTCATTACTAAGCTATTTTCCATGTTTTTACTACATGACTGTGTATACAGTTTAAATCGAATCAAACCAAACACTTCATTAAATTATATATATGTAATTACTTTAAATCTTCATTCTATTTAAGAGAAAGTTCAAGAAATTCCTTATACTTCCCAGGCTCTGAGGTTATAAAACATAAGAATAGTCTCTTGTGAGCTCAAATATCAATTCTGTTCTCAAAGTATTACAGATGAAATTAATGTTTAAATACATAATCAAATCAATATTGTTGACAGATTAAAGTCCCATTAGCTTTTTGCTGTAGAAAATATAGACAAAAAACAAGCAACTGCTGATATTATCCCAAGACAATTTTTATCAACGAAACGAGTCCTTTTTCTTCTAAAAACACTCATTACGTTGTGAATTTTGCTTTTGTAAACTTGAAATATATAGATTGTGTGACGTCACTTCAAGCCGTATGCATAATATGACTGTGGGAAAACACAGCTGTTCTATAAATAGTATTTTTTTCAATGATATTGATAAAAAAATACGATAGTGGTTCCGGAATCATTTTTTCTTGCTATAATGTGTGCACGGGAGGAAAACACACAGGATTCCTATATTAGAGGAAAAACAGAAACTATTACGACCGATAAATTTATAAGCTTATGGGACTTTAATGTATCAATAATATCATTATTGTCTCATCTCTATTAACTTAATAGAAACATTAAAATGACAATTTTAAGATGTGAGATTTGAGCTTGCATGGAGACAGATCTGAAGTTTATAAAATCAAGGCCAGGCCCCGAGGTTATAAAACTTGAGATTGGACTCCGAGCTCAAATCTCACATTTTGTCTTTCAATGGTTCTAAGTTAATTGTGATCAGACAATAATGATATTATTGATTCATTAGTCTGATGCCATACTTGATCTGAATATATATTCAAACATTAATCAGCTCTATCTGTTCAACCGTAATACTTTGAGAACGAAACTGAGCTTTGAGCTTGGAGACCGTTCTTAAGTTTTATAACCTCGGGGCCAGGGCTCCAGGAATGCATTCGTCTGCTCGTACAAAATGTAATTACTTGTAGAAATAAATTCAGGATGTCAGTTTGAATTTCTGTAGAACTAGTTAAAATTCTAAGCTGTTGTCCAGCAGGAAGAGTAGGCTTAAGCCTCAATACCCCTTGAAATAGAATTCATGAAAACAAATATTTTCTTGAACTTTTCTTGAACTTTTCTTGCATATTTCATGAATAGTTCATGAATAATAATAAAAAACTATTTGACAGGGGAAATTAGAAGCCAACTAAATTTGTTAAAAACGGCCCTTTGGTACAAATTCAAATACAAATGTAGCCTGAGATTCTTCTTGTCGAGTACTGCTTTCTGTGTGACAATTATATCGATGTAATTTTAGATGTACTGATTAGTTTATGCTAAAAATGATAGAATGGTATTTTTATAGTGACAGTTTTCATGGCAATACTGTCAGGTGTCATGATCTTATACATCAGGTGTGAAATGTGACTAATATGTGAAATGTGGTGAGTGGGGGTGAGGGTTAGTACTTATAGGTAATACAGGAAAATAAGTCAGGTCAACAATTAACTAAAATGCTGTTTGATTTTAATGATTGAAGATGAAAATAAAATAATGTACAGTACTTTTAACCTCTGTAGAGCAACAACCTGTGGGAGCTACAAATATTGACTGTTGTTTAGAGGTTGTTGCTCAACAGAGGTTAGAATTATAGTAAATATTCTGTTTAGGGAAATTTTGGAGGTGTTGTTATAGAGGTTGTTGCTCTACAGAGGGCTGCTCTGGAGTGGTCGCATTGCACAAACAAACAATTGAACTAATGTTCAATCAGAGTCTATAGGACTGACTGTCACATTGTCACGTTTGTACATGACATTGTTTACTTCTAATGGAATATTGTCTACCATTGTGAATGTAAATACTCTAAGAATGGCTGAAGTTTTAAAATATTCCCATGGTAATGCAGTCATAAGCACATCCTTTCTTCTCTGGGAATTGCCATAAATGCTGCTAATAAAAATACTTACAAACATCTGATTCTCTCTTTGCTACCATGAAGTTTAGAAAGATGATTTGCAGTCAAACCTGTGTTAGCGATCACCTCCGAATATAGACAACCCTTTTATTAAAGGCCATCCATTCTTTTAACTGTCATTGATTATTTAGAACAAAACGACCTCTAAATCAAGGCCAACTGTCAATTGAGGCCACATTTTGTCTTTGCCAAGGGTGGACTTTATTCACAGGTACGACTGTCATTGTTTTAAGAATTATAGTATAAAAATATGAATGTGTGCAATATCTAGGATCTAAAACAGCTGTTACACGATTCTTAAACATTGATTGGCTTTATGCCATTAGCACCTTTTAGGCTATTCCAAATTCAATGAAAATATACACAGGACCAAATTAATCTTTTGCCGCCGTGTTTAAGGGAAATGTTGTATTATGAAGTGTAGGGCTAACAGAAACAGCAATATTTACATGACAGCTAGCCCTATGTATTCGGAGATTGCATACTTGGGTGTAAGAGTTTTTGTCCTATGAATTTTAACACTCGGGTTTCCATGTTCAGGATATTTTGTGCTCTTGGTTTAAAATTTCATTGGTATTGTCATCACAGGTAACTGTATCATGAATAGATAATAAAAATTTAAAAAAAAAAAAATTAAAAAAAAATATTTAGTAATATATTAACAAGGTATATTTCAACGAAAATCTTCTGGACGATCACTGAGGTGACTTTTGTTTTTCAATTTCATCAAGGATTCCGGTGAATTCATGCAAATGAATATACTTTTTACGGCCGTAATTGAACAAAAACATATTCCTGCATTGAAAGCTTTATTTATTTACATTATTTTACCTTCATAACATGTAATTCAACGTTTAAATTCCGATTTTATCTAAATATCAACGTAAAAACTTCATTCTGTCGATGACTCTAGAGAAATCCCAGTGTATTTTGTAACGTTCGTTTTCATTGGCCGGGAACCAAATACGTCATTTCACCTGGGAAAACCCCTTTGAAATCGGCCAATGAAAATCGTTGTCACAAACTGGATAGCACGCGCGTCTTATGAACCAAAATGGAGTCTATCGGGGATAAAAATTAAAGCCGAAAGTTTGTTTATTGCTTAAACATTCACATGTAACGAATTTACAAATTGTCATGGGGGTAAATGTGTTCCAACATTTGTGTTTTCTAAGTGTAGCTGTTCATTATGTTTGTACACAACGGTTAAGACTAAATATCGTCTATTTTATGTAAATTTAGTGGATGTCAAAATCACCTCAGTGATCGTCCCGAAGCATTGATTTACATTTTGTGGCATAACTCGTAAACTAGGCGACGGATTTCTCTGGGATTTTGCATGAATGTTGTTTTAACGATATGTTTTATGAATATAATCGATCACTGGAAATATCTTTAGCCAAAATTTTTTTTTGATGCTTTAAAAATCTTGGGATTTTTGTTGTAATATACCTTGTTAATATATTACTAAATATTTTTTTTTAATTTTTTTTTTTTTAATTTTTATTATCTATTCATGATACAGTTACCTGTGATTGTCATCTGTACGAAAATAGAAATAATTTAAAAGATATTAAATTTCATTACAAATTCCATTTGGCTTGGATTTCAAATTAATTATTTAAATTAAAATGCTATTAATGCACTACTGCGGAATATATTTAATTTAATAGTTTCCACCCACGTCTGTCCATTAACGTCATCAGCTGAGTGTAAGAAGTTCAGTTTGTCCACCACGTAAATCTGAATTTATATAATAGATATAACATAGACAACGCAGTTATGGATCGATATATGTTAGGATTTTATGGTATAAATGCTCGTTATCCGTCATTTAGGCGTTAGTGACTGTCTCCAAACATTTTGTATGTAATAAAACAGATACCGTTTTTTGCAATGATCTTGTCTGATCAATGTTTTTCTATTCATGTTAGTACTGTGTGCTATGACAGCACATACAGTACTTGGCAAGGTAGTTGGGATCACAGGCTACCGGCATGTGACAATAGCAAAATAAATTTTCAAATTTTTTTTTATTTTTTTCACCATATATCTATTATAGAGTACTCTATAATATATATATGCTGAAAAAAAAAATTTTTTTTGGAAACTTTATTTTGCTGTTATCACATGCCGGTAGCCTGTGGTTGGGATGGGAACACTGAAAAAGTGATCTCGAGAATTTCGGACGGAGCTGAGATATGGACCCATGACCTTTAGTTCAGTATAGTCCAATATGTTACCACTAGATCACCAGGGCTCTACACTAACTTTTTCAGGAGGTAGTCAGCAGGACTACCAGCATAGAAAATGAGGAAGTCCTTGCAAAATATAGTTAGTCCTCATTCTAATAAATAGAAACATGTTCGTCATTTTATATCAATGCCTATCAAGTGTACTTTATCAGAATACAAGACAAGTATGAAAGTCAGATTTTCACGAATGTATTGAACAAAGTTATACAGGTTACATTACATCCGATCTTTATTACCTAATTTACTTGAAGTTGTAGAATTCAGGTCACCCAAATATCAGGTAGCCTGACGGGATACCCAGCTTGGAAACCTAGGTAGTCCTTGGAGAAAATAGGTAGCCTATTTTAAAACAGTTATTCATTAAATATTTCTATGTATTTTCATTTTTAGCAATCTAATGTCTGTGATATATGTACCATGTTTTATATGCTTTTTATACCGAAATAAAAAATAATAATAAGCTGTACATTGCATAGACAGTTTCATAAAAAAAAAGAAAAAAGTTTTGGTCTGAGAATTGATAATTTCATGGAATTAAAATAAAATGAAGTTAATAATATTATATGGTAGAAATTCATCTTTTTTAAAATGATAGATCAATTTAATACCAACAATATTCTGGTGACCCATTCCGAATTAAGTTACGCATAGCCATATTTTTCTGTAACTAAAGAGTAACTTTTTTGTACATAGCCTTATAATGTATTGAGTTAGAAAAAAGTTGACACATCCCTATAGAGCAACGATGTACAGACTTCCTTGTGGATTTAACTCAGCTTTAAACACTTATCATTGTCTTAAGTGATACTGCATGTACATGTATAGACTTCAGAACAATGGTTAATGTCACTTGTGAACACCTATACTGTATACATGAGGATTTTAAAAATGCATTTGAATGATATTTACATCCTATTATAAGATTTGCCTGACTGAATGTTGACAATAATAAGGCGACAATGTAATTGTAATATTAGGACAAACATGCTTTATAAGTTTTATTTATCTATTACTTGATTTCCAAAGCTATAGTCAAAGTTTGTGTTAAAGGACCAAGATCTGACAGTCTATCACATGGACTTTTATTATGCTCGGTTGTTAATATAATTGCCTCAATTTATAACATATTGAATGCTTTGTAGTTAGTCATTACTGTCAAACGTAAAAGTTGAAGATTTAAATTTCTTAAGTAACATGCAGTGAATTAAGTTTGCATTCAAGGTATGTAATAAAATACCTATGCTTAACAATAAAATATGACGCGGGGAACCTATTTATCATTGTACCTTAACTTTGTAAGTAAAATTGATCATAATAATCTATTTCATCATTTATCTGAACATTACTGATCATTTGAAGTTTAATGTTTTCATTGTAAGCATGTGTCTGTTTAATGTAGAATGATTACATCAATAAAATGTTATACAAGTTGTTATGACCCTGAATAACTCATGCCTGTCTTAACATACAGCAACACGTTACATAGTGGCCGTCTCAATATGACGATTGTCTTCTTATACCATCAACTTCAGGGCCCTCATTTGACGTTTTTTGGGGCCGAATTTCGGCCCCAGTCCCCTCCTAAAATAATATACAGTACTTTTTTCCCCTATTTTTTATAAAAATTCCCCTAAATAAAAAAATTAAAAGATTAATTGTATATTAATGTATGTAATATATCTAAATACAGCCATTTTAAGCTTAATGTTTATTGCATATTTATAAGGCAGTTGAAAAAATCCCCTGAAATTTCCCTTTTCCTCAAAATGACGCGAAATTCCCCTACCTGAGGGCCCTGGGCCCCTTCCCCGGAACTGCAGCTACATGTAGGGCCCTGAACCGATTTTTTGAAACTTTCTCCATATTTTAATTTAATAATGAGACCACCTTAATACAGGACTGAGAGACTGAAGAGATGGTCTTATTATTGAGGTATAATTGGACATGTATTACAGTTGCACACTTTGCTAAACTGCTGTAGTTTAAATCAGGATTTATATGCATACAAATATATACAGTTAGTCAGTTTAAAGCCACAAAATATACTGGTAGTATACTGGCTTGCATTGAATTACGTAGTGTTTGAATTTAGTTCTGTGTAGAAAATTGAACTTTGTTTGATATGTTGTTAAACAAACAAATTCAATTTTCCAGTTGATTTTCCTCCACATGTGGAGAGGTTGCTGGTTCCTAATGGAAGGTTAAGTAAGTACTGGTTAGAATGCAGTCCAGGAAAATTGGTTGAATTTAATTTAATTTGTTAGGTGAAACAGCATCTCGAGGGCTCAGCGCAACACTGTCGTAACTTGTTCTTAGTTCAATATGAGTTACGACACTGTTGCGCTGAACCCTCGATCTGTATGTAACTGAAAATTGTTGAAAAACTCCCTTAAATCCAAATAGATAAATATTTTTCTGCCTTGTCAACATTGTTTTGTTAAAACTCATTTACAATTGCTATGCGATACAATTGACGCATTAATGTATTAATTAGCTGTCCGTTCATGTTCGATGGGTGATGACCGTAATCTCGAGGAGAAAACTGCCCAGTATTATATCTTAATCTCAAGACAATGCTCTGATGTGTTTCTTTAACCATGTGTGAATTAAGCAAGCGCTTCTCATCCAAGTAATCTATTTCTGTGGAATACGGAATTGCCTGTTTCATGTACATCTATTTATGTGATATACTGTATTTTCATTTATTTTTGTTGGGCTCAATTTTCGTGGTTTTTACTAAAATGGCTATTTTGTGGGGTCCTAAATTCGTTGATTTTGATTTTTGAAAAAAATGCCTCATATCTGCATTTAAATTTGTGGAGATTTGATTTCGTGGATGAAACCTATCCAAGAAATCCACAAAATTAAATCCCTAACAAAAATTAATAATTCCACAGTATTTAGTAAAAAAGTTAAGAGATATATGCTATTTTTTCTCATTATTGATTTGATGCAAGTCATTATATTAGAGGAATATGTCAAGCTAGCTGATGGAAGAATGGTGGTTCTGGCCAGGTGTCTCTGCCTAAGGTATTCTTCCACTCCTAATGCAGGAAGGTTGCCAATTAACTCTGGCTGTGAGTGCAAATCCCCCCCCCCCAAATCTATTATATATAGACAATACTATATTAGACAAAATCACAAGTGTATCTCTAGGGTTTTAAGCTGAAAGTTTGCCAAATGACCCCGGGTGTTGGTGCAGTGTTATTCACCGGTAAAGAAATGAAAGCCAAGTTGCTTTCTTGATTGGCTAGTCAAAATTGCTGAAAAAAATCCTTGGTCTTTGTAGTTAATATGTACAAGGAAGGTTTTAGTCACTGAATCCTCAATCGTTACTGACATTTATTTAGCCGTTTCTGAATTTGTTGAAGTGTGAAGCTATTAGGCCAACTGATTGGTGTTTTGGTGATGGGTGTAACTTCCCCTGCAAATAGAGTTCATGAAAACAAGAATTTTTCATGAACTATTCTTGTATAGTTCATGAATAGTTCATGAAGTATGAATTACTTTTTGACGGGGTCAGAGTTGTTTAAATGTGTACACAGGTGTTTTACATCCCAGGGCTCTCCTTTGACTTCTAAAATGGCATTTTGACTCTTGAAATTTGCAAAAGGTTTTTGACTCTTGAGAATTGGAACCAAAGGGTCAAATTTACTATAACATTAGTGGGAAATTTTTCGACTCTTTAAATTTCTATAAGCGACGGGTCATTTTGACCCCCAACTTTTGAAGTCTAGGGAGCACCCTGCATCCCTGCTTCTTAGAATTATGCTTTTATTCCTTATTCTCCCAAAAAATCAGTGGCTTTATTGTAGTGTGAAAATAATGTGTTTTTGCTCCTTGGTTGAATGGTTTGAGGCATGTTTGTCTAATTCCAACAGAATGTTACCTTCATTAATTGGATACATAGATATTTTTTGTAATTTCATTATATTCTGTTCTCTGGGCAGGCCCTTTTTATGCCATTTTTGGGTTCAGTATTTTGCCCTGTTCCTCAAGTCAAAGGTATATATTTTTCCTCACTGAGGGAAATTTTCCCCTGTAGTATTAAAAAAAATCATTCATTAAGCTACCCAAAGAAAGTATATTAGTCTTTAAAAATTCCCCAATTTGGTGTTTCACTACGCAAATTTTTGCTATGAAAGGGACCCGATACCTGTTCTCCTACACAATAAAAAAGGGCTGCAGTGAGACATACATTTTTGATTTTTGCTTATTCATTGCAGTCTTCTATTGGTGTCATATTTCATTTTGAAAAAAACAACAGCATTTTACAAATTGTCTAGTCACGTTTAATAATGAAAAATTATGTTTGGTTCAAAATTCCTGATATAATAAATAAAAAAGGAATACTTCTCATCTGTACAGTCATGCGGCCTAATTAATAGCTTGTTAAAGTTGAGATATCAATGTATATTTTAATTATCATTCTATTGATTTTTTTGTTGCTACGGTAACATGTAATTCTCATGAATTGCCCTGTGGAAGTGTATGTATAGCATTTCAGTGCAGATGTTTGATTTTAGATTAAAAAGTATAAAAGATGAAAGTATAGCAAGAGTTAAAAGTAAAACGTTCTAGCTATCTTCTTATTCTTATTCTTATAGTGCGTTATTTCGTACAAAGAAATTTTAATTAAATATGTATCTAACTTCAGTTCAGCAAAATTATACTAACTCTTGATTTGATCTTTTTTATGTAAATAGATGTATAAACAATTCCTGTTAATAAAAAATAATATATTGATATTAGCCCACCCTTAAAAAATTGTATTTTTGCCATTTTCAACCCATACTTTATTGTTTTGATCGGTAGGTTGGTAATGTAACTATGTGAAATTCTTTTTCACAACCCTTACTAAACTGATTACTTGTTCTTCAAACACTGTTAAATGACTTGCTTTCATTCTTTGTATCAAATAGTTAGCTGTGAATTTGTGTTGTAAAAGAGAATACTAAACTATTGTCTGTTTTAGTCTAAAAGAATCTAATTTCAGTGCAAAACAGAGAATTTGCATTTTCCTAACTTTATCTGTACTGGTACTTTCCCAGTGTTTGAAAAAAAATGCTGCATATTTGACTAAGTTTCCACTAACTTGTTGCCACCTTCAATGGTACAGAAAATCTGACAAGATATTTTTGTTGAGTGGAATGTTCCATTTATTTGTAATTTCTTTTAATTATTTCAGGGTTAATGAGTCGGCCCAGTATGCCGGGTGATATGGGAAAAGCAGTCATAATTCCGTCCAATTTAGAAGAGGAATCAAAAGAAAAATTCAAAATTCATCAATTCAACCTTGTAGCAAGCGATATGATGTCATTAAATCGTACATTACCTGACTATAGAATACCTGGGTAAGTAACTCTTTAGTTCTTGACATCAGTTGGGATTGTGTGAATTTGCTGTGAATACAGGGGCTAAGGGCTCTACATTAAGGGTTGTTCGATAGGTTTTGGCAACCTAGCTTGAGGTCCGGGTAAGTTAAATCTGCATCCATGTTGTCCAAATAGGCAAGTGAAAATTTCCAAAAGGCAGAATGAAATTGCAATTTTGAACTATGAATGGCAAAATTTTAAATAAAAACCATATTGTTTTTAGGATCGTTTCTTTTTATGGAAGATTGAATTATATGATTATTTACGTCAAAATTTTATGTAGGAGAAAACAATTTATTATGTATAAAAAATGCATAAAAGGCATGATTTGCCAGGATCATGTAGGTAAGAAATGGGGGAATTGGGCGCAATCACGTAGATAAGGTAGAGGCATGATTTGGCGGGACCATTAGGAAAAGGGTTAAACGCCCTAGAATCAGTAATTCAAAACATTTACAAAAACTTTTTTCCCATTACAGATGCAGAAATAAGAAATATCCACCGGTGTCGGTTTTACCAGATACTAGTGTCGTGATTGTCTTCCATAACGAAGCATGGTCCACTTTGTTACGTACAGTTCATAGTGTTATAAATAGATCACCGAAAGAATTGTTGAATGAAATTATTCTTGTGGACGATGCGAGCGAACGAGGTAAGAAACCTATCTATAAAAAGTTCTTAGGGAAAGTAAAAAAGGGGTCTTTATTAGATGTGGCCCTTATTCAGAGTTTCTGTTATTAAATGAAATTATATACTTGTTTTATAACCTAGTAGTGTCTATTCACAAATGGCATTTTGCACAGGATAGGCTGTAATGAATTAATAATTAATAATTTATTGAATTTGATGTTTGCATTTGTGAATGAGAATTGTACAGGCTGTTTAAATTTAAAAGATACTAATGTTAATTGTTTGTTAGATATTCTTCACTTTAAGTTTAAATGCAGTGAGACTTTTAGATTTCGTTTGTCTGTTTTTTTTCGCTGGTGTTTAACTACCAGGGTCATGATGGAAATTTTTGCATCTTTAACAATGGAGGAAGACCCCAGCCTACACTGACCCTCTTTTAAAATTTGTCTAATGCTGGTTGGGAATTGAATATGGCAGTAATGGGCTTGTGGTTACTAGTCACAGACCATAATCATTCATCAATGTCTGTCCGTCTGTCTGTCTGTATGTCACAGCCTGTGTGTTTGTTTGTCTGTTTTCTGTATCAGGATTTTGTTTGGACAAGCACTGCAATGTTCACAGGTTCATTATCATGAATGTATTTTTTTTTGTTATTTCAGAGGAGTTAGGAGAAAAGTTAGACCAATACTTGGCTAAGCTCACAGTGCGGTGTTACGTGCTGAGAACCGACGAGAGGACAGGTCTAATAAGAGCTAGATTAAGAGGTTGGTATTGTTAGAAATAATCTAATTGTCTATAATTAAGTCTTGCTAACCGTGTCAGCATGTTCCAAATCAGAATTTGGCTCGCATCCTTAGGCAATCCTTAACCCTTGACCTGCTGAATGAATATCCAAAATGGACTTGTCCAACTTCCATTTTGAAACAGTCCATTATTGATTTAAGGGAAATCACAGTGTGAATTTTTAAGTTAGTCACCCAGCAGCAAAGCTATGTACTTTGGGAACACCTGTAGGCTAGTGGAGTCCACACTAGCTGTCCACTTTATTGAAAAGTTCTCATTCAATCTTCACCAAACTTTATCAAAATGTTGATGGGCATAATATTTCTGTTTGATAACCGGCCAAGTCGCCCCACCCTTTCCCTCCCCTTTAAATCATAACCCCTGATTATGCAAAAATTGTTGAAATAGGCATTGTCCACTATCAAAAGTGAGCTGTTCCCATTACTATTCTTGACTAATAATTTGATAGGGTTGCTTTTGAGGGTTTAGCACTCTTGTTACCTTCAAGATTTTTTTCTGAATCTAAGAATATGTAAGATAATAAAATGTAATCGTGATACTTCTGCTCTCAAAGACGCCTCGAGTTTACAATTTTAAGGGACTGCAGTTAATGCCTATAAAATTCTTCTGTAAAGACATTAAATTGTTAATCAGTCGGCATTGTCGTATCTTTAACTTAGTTTAAGATTAACATATTTTATTTAATGATCTTATTGTTGCGGTGTGCTAATGAATCAGCGATCAGAACGGATGTTGGGTTTTTTATGAACGAGACTTCAAGGTGGTTCATGGATGTACAAGCAATTACCTGGTGCACATTTGTTTTAATTAAGATTTATGTGGTAGATTCTCCGTAATAATACGACCTTATCCCGTTTGTCAACTTTAATAGCGGATGATTTATGTTATCTACAATGTAAGGAGACGTGACTCGCTTGTATTTACTTAAGGATATCACCGTCTATTTCTCAATGTCTTTGATATTCTTGATACCGTAAAACATCGATATTGCGACCGCCTTTTAAACGGAACAAAAAATGGTCTTCATATTCTAGGTGCTGCAAAAGCTAAAGGCAAGGTTATTACATTCCTCGATGCTCATTGTGAGGCTACTGAAGGTTGGTTGGAACCACTGGTGACTGAGATTTATAAAGACAGGTTTGTATTTTATACATGTACCATTACACAGAACCAAGGTGTATTAGTTTATTAATTAAGATAGCAGATCTTAATACTTACAGAAATGTTGGTTCACAATCAGGCCGCCTATTGATCGGATTAACAAAAGATCGCTGCAGGCATCTTGACGTGTTTATTGGGGGTAATTAGAATTTGTGACATTTTGCACGTACAATGCAATTTGGACTGAATTTTATGAAATTTATTGAACATTTATAGCCCATTTATAGACCGATTTTTTAAACCCTTTTCTGCTGCTCAAATCGGTCTAAACAATGAAATTCGGTCTTTTTTTTTTGCGCCCTGTTCACAATTATGTGCCTCAAACTTTTAAAGTGATTAGGTATGTAGGTATTTTTCATACTGAAAAAGATATGCTGGATTAAAGAAAGAAAAAATTTGTCAAAAGCTTGTTAAAAAACTTGGGGTTTGGGATTTTTTTATGAGTCAGTTGTGTAACTGTGAAGCTATTTCACACTTACTTCCGTTGATTAGAGTTTAGATTCTTCTGTTTCACAACATATTAGAGGTGTCCTGTTATTTTCTGTCCAATTTTTGTGTGAAGTTGTTGTTGCAGTACAAATTAATTTTGATGAAATATTTTTATCTTTTCTTTAACGACTCATTCAACAGCTGCTTCAGAGAGAGGGAAGATAAGATACAGGAGAACCAGGCATTTATATCATTACTGTTATTTCGAAAAGCATTTCCTGGTTCTTTATTGTGCCATAGATACATGCCTCGCCTGTTTCCTGTAATTTTTAACTTGGCTGGGTAGCTGGGATGGGGACACTGAAATAATGTCCCTGAAAAATCTGAAAAGCAGAGCTGAGATTTGAACCCCCAACCTTTTATTCTGTAGTACAGCATGTTACCACTAGAACATTGATCCCCACTCAAACTGAATTGGATTTTTTTGTGTTATGTGTAATTCATTGATGCTTTTATTACAGAACCGCCGTAGCTTGTCCAATCATCGATGTTATAAGTGACGACAGTTTTGAATACATCACTGGCTCAGATATGACATGGGGAGGTTTTAATTGGAAATTAAATTTTAGATGGTACCCTGTACCCCAGAGAGAACTCGATAGACGGGGTGGGGACAGAAGTCAACCTGTTAGGTAGGTACTTGTTAGAATGTCAGAATGTACAAAACTAGGAGATTCTGATAAAACAATCCTCATTTTTCAGACAACCTTGCATATACATCTGTCATACATTGGAAAATATAATAGACATACTGACAGATAAAACAATACTGAATCTTAGCACTTAGCCTTCATCTCTTTGTCAACTGAACTCCATGTTTTGTTTTGGTATTACTCAAGTTATATAAAATAGTTGGAATTCTTGTATACATGTATTTATGATATAACTTTTATTACAGAACACCAACAATGGCTGGAGGTTTATTTTCTATAGACAGGGATTATTTCTATGAAGTAGGGTCCTATGATGAAGGAATGGATATCTGGGGAGCTGAGAATCTAGAAATGTCATTTAGGGTAAGTTTTAATCTTGTAGTGTAATCCTATAGCCTCATGACATTATGTATGTTGGATTTAACATTAGTCTGCCATAATTTTAGCCCAACAATCCCTAACCCCCTATTGTCAGACAAAATTAAGACTTAGCCTCCAAATCTATAATTGCTTCCTACAGCACTGTTAAATAATGTAATGTTGAAAACCAAAAGATAAAAAGTAAGGTGATTGTTAGGTTAGGATTTTTGTGTACTTGTAATAGTTTCTGTTATCTGATTGTGTCTAATTTAGGTATGGATGTGTGGTGGTAAGGTCTACATAGTTACATGTTCACGTGTTGGTCATGTGTTCAGAAAGACTTCGCCATATTCTTGGCCCGGAGGCGTGGCTAGAATTATCAATCATAATACACAGAGAATTGTTGAAGTATGGATGGACGAATATAAAGACTTCTTTTACAAAATTAATCCTAGTAAGTTTTAACCTTGCATTATGAATACAGTCTAACCTGTGTTAGCAGCCACCTCTGAATAAAGGCCACCATGTGAATAAAGGCCACCATGTGGATAAAGGTCATTTAAAAAAAAAAAATTCATTATTTAGAACAAAACTACCTCCAAATAAAAACCAACCGTCAATAAAGGCCACAGTTTGTCTTTCCTGATGGTGGCCTCTGCTCACAGGTTTTGCTGTATAGAATTATAGATTGTTTTATGTTGGGAAATAACAAGTAGGTCTTTAAAATGGACCCATTGGAAATTAGGGCTCTTGTGCTTTTAAATGGGTGGTGTAACCCAGGCTACTTGTGTAAGGTTATTAATTATTTTCTGTTTAACTTTTCGACATAGTAGCAGTTTAAGCGTGTATTCTATTCTATTTCATACAAGGAACTATTTTGCCTTGTATATAATAATCAAATTTGCTTATTTGCTTTCACTAATTCTACAGTAATTTCAACTTGTCCTTTCTACTTGTAAATTTTTTTACGAGCTGGTGTGTGGATTTATCGAGCACTGATACAATAGCAGTAACTTTTTGAGATTCATGACACAGTTTATGTTATAATACTGCATTTGTAATGTTTACTTATATTTTTTTATCATGCTTAAAAAAACTGAATACAGTAAAAGGCTGTTACAATTTATCGTGTTTTTACGGTTTTTATCATACACTACTGTTGAATTATTTTATTTATCATAAAATGTCTTTATTACTAGTTCATAAAAGGAGAGGTAGGTTGGGAACTGACATATTCCTGGTAAATTGGGTGCTCAGCATACTGGGGTTTTGTTGTAGAATATTATTACACCCAATAAATATTATTTTCTGATTTTTCTCCTTACACCGAGAGCCTACCAAATATATGATTACTTGTGTCTTCTTAGTAAAGGTTTATCTGTTTTAGCCCGTTCGACAGTAATGGTCATTTCAGGGAAACCCCAGAGAGGGGAGATAAGATACAGTAGAACTCTTATTTCAAATCATTTTTATCGGGCGGGCGGCATCCACAACAGTGTCCGCTCTCTAATTCAAACAGTTTTATTCGGATCCTCACCAAACTTGATGGAAATGTAAATGGCAATGAGATCTCGGTCATGTTCATAATCAGCCCAATCGGCCCAGGCACTTCCGAGTTGTGGCCCTTGACAGGCGTATTTTGTAACCTGTCACTCTTGTTCCTTTTTGTTTATCATGCATAGTGTAAAGCACCAATACACGTGCCTCACCCCTTTCATGTGATTTTCTTAACACAGTACTTGGCTCGGTAGTATGGATGGTGACACTGAAAAATGTGTCCCTGAAATGTTGAAAGGTGGAGCTGTGATTTGTGCCTGTGAACTTTCATAATTATAGTAGTCCTGCACATTACCACTAAACTACCAATCACCCCAGTATTTGAAGAAAATAAGAAATTGATAACCGATAGAGATGATGAACAATAATAACTATAACAACAGTGTTTGAGTATCAAACTAACTACTTTAAGACAAATTCCATTTTGAAAATATATTCTCATTAGTAATACTTTTACTATTTAAAAAACACCCTTTTTTGTGTGTCCTGCCATTACCGATTTAGTACAATCAAACGTTATTATCTTTTATCAGTCATAGTCACAGACAGAATTGGTCCTATTTTAGTTTAATTTGTTCATTTTTTGTACCTGAAAACCAAACTTTTTTTATTATGTTAAGTTTGGCCTTAGCTTAGTTATTTATTTGGTGAATATTTCATGTTATTGCTGGATATTTATAAATATAAAAAATGAAAATTTTAATAAATATATAAAGTCTTTTCTCATTTAACATTTGATGTGGTGTTAAATCTATGAGTATTTATCTCGGTCCGTTCTATAAACAGATGACTTACTGATTTGGAATGGTTGGACCTTTTAAGCTATGACACATTTAGATTTTAAAAGGGAATACACTAGGCACTTGCAAAAGTGGGAAGAATTTTACCCAATAGGTAATTTTAGGGAATATTTATATACAGTAGAAACCCCCTAATCCGGAACCTCTCCAAACCGGAATCCTCTTCAATCTGAAAAATGTCCACGGTCCCGTTTCGTTCCTTCAATATCGCATATGAAAAAATCCTCCCCAATCTGGAACCTCTGTATTCCGTAGTCCGGACGACTTTTGCAGTCTGAAATGCTATTTTATACTGTTTTTAAACTCCTCAATCCGATATTTATGCTTAATCCGGAATTTTTGCAAAAGGATATACAACATGTCATACTGTTTTTTTTATCAACAATAGGTTCCCTAATTAGCCTCAGGGATTTACTGTTAGCATTTCCGTAGAGTACGTGGAAGGTGTCAGATTGTAAATACATGTAAACAAAAGAATACAACTTAGTTTGACCTCTCAATACTGAAAACAACTACATTTGTAGTCTTTTTAACACTTTTACACAATGAAATCAGTTCGTACTTGCCTTTATTATTGACATTTTAAGGTAAGATAGTTTGACAAGTCAGGAAACATGTTTGTGAAATGTGAAAACATGCGGTAAAATCATAGGTTTTTGCAAACTGATGACCCCAGGCAATCGGAAGTGTGAACAACATGATGGCAAATTAAAATTGAATTATCATGTGTAATGTTTTCGTCACAAACTTCATGTCTGTACCAAGTTCACCAATACAAATATTTGATTTTTGAGTTATTATTGCTTGATTAATCATTTAATGCAGTTCTAGACTTTTTATTGTGCATCTTTTCACTTTAATATCGACAGTCGTTGTATATGGTTTCTTAAATTTTCGATTAAAAGGTCTAAATTTGATCAAGTCTTGTGTTTCAACTTGGTTTAACCTTCAGACGCTCGTTCATATGTGCTCATTTGTGTACACAGTGTATTTTTACAGTCAATGTTTACCAGTCTCTTGAGGGATGAGTTTTCCCCATACAAACATTTATTAATTATATCCTTATTATAATATACATGTAATTGTAATAAAATACATCTAATGAACAATAAAATTGTATTATTTGTTCTGCATAAAACAAGAACAATGCACAACTGCCGACAATAAAAGAACAGGAACTACAGTTGTACTTACATACCAACAATGGCATACAAAAGATGAAGTAAATCTTCCCTACAAACTCTAAATGGACAAAACCTCTCTAATCCGAAATCCTCTCTAATCCGAACTTTTTGGTCAGTCCGAAGGGAGTTCGGATTAGGGAGTTTCTACTGTATATTGTAAGAAAATTTGGGGATTGGATTTTTTTAGGAAAAATATGGCTTATTATCTGCTGATATAGACTCAGACTGCCAGTGTCTGCTTCTTAGGAAAAACACCCTGATGGGTCTGATTGTGAAAGTCTTTGGTACATGTACATTATGACATATTTGACTATTTTAGGTGTTAGACATACAGATTATGGAGATGTGAGCGAAAGAAAAGAATTCCGAAAGAAGAAGGAATGTAAAAGCTTTAAGTGGTATTTGGAGAACATTTATCCAGAATCTCAGATGCCAGTTGAATACTATGCACTTGGCGAGGTAACAAATTTTGGGCCCAAATTTTATTTTAATGTCTTTGGCCAGTCTGCTGGATTTAGTGTCTTTGACCAATCTGCTGGTTTTAGTGGCTTTGACCAATCTGCTGGTTTTAGTGTATTTGACCAATCTGCTGGTTTTAGTGTATCTGATCAATCTGCTGGTTTTAGTGTCTTTGACCAATCTGTTGGTTTTAGTGTCTTTGACCAATCTGCTGGTTTTAGTGTCTTTGACCAATCTGCTGGATTTAGTGGCTTTGACCAATCTGCTGGTTTTCTCACTAAACAAAGTTCATTAATTTTTATATCAAAGTATTATTATTGAAAAATAATCATATTTTATTGTAAATTTTTTTTTCAGATAAAAAATAAGGAATCTAGTGCCTGTATAGATAGTATGGGTCGTAAAAGTGGTGAGAAGATAGGATTGGTCCATTGTCATGGAATGGGCGGAAACCAGGTATGTTGTTGCCTAGCAACAGATGTGACATTAAGTAAACAATCGGAAAATACTATTTTCCCGTTGTTTATTTTAGATATTTTATATTGATGAAATTAAGATTCAATTGCATTGGTCCTGACCAGCAAAATTAACCCCAAAAAAGGACTTCAATTCAATATTAAGATGTACCATGTATTATGTAAATCTTTACTCAACTTTTTTTATAGTAAACGACAGTACTGGTTTAAAACCAGGAAGTTGAAGAAATGAACTGAGGACCTTTTCATTAACACATCATAGCTAGAATAATATTTTTTTTAACTTAAAAATCTTGTTTCTGGTACATATTTCTGTTGTTTATTTTTAACAGTCGAACACATTTGTTAGAATTTAAAGAAAGTTCTTTACCCACTTGGGATGGCAAGATATGGTTTAACTTGTTATTTAGCTGAGATGTGTATTAAACAGAATTGAAATATATTTAGAATTTAGTACAACTCTATCATTTCCAATTTTAGTAAGAAATAATCTTGAAAGAGTTGTTTCCCTTGAATACACTGGCTTAGAGACGTAACATAAAAAATTGTAATACAGTTGTAATATATTTATATTGTCAATTTTCTGTTAACTCTGATACCAAACAAGTTTAGGTCACTGTTCATCAATGCTTTGTTTCTCAGACCCTGCTGACTGTATTTTTTGACAAAACTTTGAAAATTAAACTATTTTTAATCAATTTTTTTTCTGTTACTGTAAAAAAATTGTTTTCACACTTCCAAAATGGCTGCCTCAAAGAAATTGTGTGATTAAGTCGTTTATTTTTCCCATTCTCCTTTACATTTTTTGTAAGAAATTCTGAGAAACAAAAAATATACAAACAGTTGCCTAAATGTATCACTTGTTGCATAAATTACTGCATTTTTTCATTTGTTGAATATTTTTGCATTGTCTAGATATAATTGGTGGATATAGTAACATTTTCATATCTTCTGTATATCCACATATCAACTTACGCAGTCTGTTAGTCTCTGTAAGTAGAATTTTCTGAAAGAGTACTGTCAATTGTCTGTTCGTAAATTGTTTTTTTATCAGTCAAATACCAGAACAAAAATAGAAGAACTTGACAAAGTTAGACTTAGTTGATATAGACTGTGGCAAGTTAATACAGACTGTCAAGTTGATGTAGACTGTGCCATGTCAATACAGACGGTCAAGTTGATGCGGACTGTCCAACTGATATAGACTGTGTCTAATTAATGTTGACTGTGCCATATAGATTGTGTCACATTAATGCAGACTGTCAAGTTGATATAGACTGTGCCAAGTTGATATAGACTGTGTCAAGTAAATGATGACAATAATGCAGACTATTGAGTTGATATAGACTGTGCCAAGTTGATATATAGACTGTGTCACATTAATGCAGGCTGTTGAGTTGATATAGACTGTGCCAAGTTGATATATAGACTGTGTCAAGTAAATGATGCACAATGAAAGTTTTGTTGTACAAGTCACTCTGTATGTCTTGTGTGAGTATTAAAGGGGCATGCCCAGGAACTGCTGTGTCTTTTTTTTCGTACACCAAAAATGCGTTTGTCACTTGTAAAACCAATTATTACCGAAAAGTCAAAGAAGAATGTCAGCTTAAAAATGACCCTATGACGCGTGCATCGGTATTTGTATGTTGGTTTGAATAAAAGGCTTTTATTGACGACAACGATATTTCTGATACGTCTGAGAGTTTAACTGAGCATGTGGGCTGCCTTTCAAGTGAACATAACATGAGAAATACTTACTATTTCAGTTTGTTGACATTTTTTTCCGATATTTTCGGTTTTGACAGAGACCGAAAGGGTCGAGTTGTGAGTCGAATAATTTCTGAGGCCGAAATCGGCATGTTTTGTAAATCTTGAAATGTGTATTTCGAGTAAACTAGCGGCATGTTTTGTAAATATTTTACAGGACTTTCATTAATTGATTTAGGCATTAAAATGATACCAATTTGATTGTTATTTGAGACGTTTCAGTTCCAGGGCATGCCCCTTTAAAGCAAACTCCTTCTACACATAAATGAAATTGTCTATTTAAACTCAGCATGAAAAGAAAAGGTCAAAGTGACAAAATCAATTAAAGGGACAATCTGAGCAATAGGGGCCAATTTGTACAGGGATGTTGAACATTAACCGTATGGGTCTTAGGGTTACTATTAGCTTCTATTTCATAAATTTTGAAACCTTACAATGCTTTGTAGAAGGTTCACTCTTTTTGTCTGTGTATCTATGACTGCTTCGTGTCAATAAATCAATAAAAATGTGTTTTGCCACAGACTTGTACAACAATAACTTATAAAATTGAATAATGCAAATTCAATGAATATTTGAATTTAATGTGTTATGCAGTTTGATGCCATGTGATTGCTTAGTGTATAAGTTCCGCACAAATACTAACCTAGTTTGATTTTGTAGATATTTGCTTATACCAGTAAGCAGGCATTACAAACAGACGATGTCTGTATGGACGTGTCGGCCATGGGCGGCCCAGTTAAATTGTTTCAGTGTCACGGGCTCGGCGGCAATCAGAAATGGGAGTACAATAAGGAGGTAGGATTACTAGACTGAAGAGTATTTAAGGGGACTGCACTCTTGTAGAGATTATCCTCTAGGGGAACTAACTGTGGAAAAGTTCCTGGTCGACTAACCCCCACCCACGCAGTGCCACATTATCCGTAGCGATATTTATTGTGGTTGTTTTATTTGTGGTTATTAGTGACAAAATCATGATACAGTGTGTATCTTTGCATGTATTTACTTGTCATGTAAAACGTTACCGTGGTTTTTGTGAACTGTAGTCTGGTATTTTGTTTATCAAGAGTCTATGTTTTATTTCTCAGCATCTTTTATCTCTTTAGATGTATCATTTGTTTCGTTTGAAGCATCTTGTATAACATCAATGAGTGCTTGTTTGTATTCATCACTATTTTCTATAACCCATTTTACGACACTTTTTCCAATGTCAGATATAGTGTTATATTTTCTTTTGATGATATATTTTTTCAATGTTGACTTTTAAACTAAGATTCTTGATCAACTAGAAAGTAAGATTACTACCATGTAACAGAAAGCGTTTAATCTTTTCTTTTATTTTTATGTAGCTAGACATAATTATGCATTTTCTGCATAAAAAAATGAATAAAAAAAAATCTTTCATTACATGAAGGAGCAAATGAATTATTTTGTAAAAGTCTTAATTTTGTTACACGAAGGAACAATAAAAGATTCTGTAAAAATTCAATCTTTTGTTAAAAAAAGTTTGACCAAAAAGTGAAACTTCTGTTACAAGGTAGAACTATTACTTGTATGTTTTTATTTACTAATTATGACAGGTTTATTTCTGTTGTAGATACATATTGACTGTGGATAAACTTCTAGTTATGTTATCCTGTTATGTTGTCTACCAAATCATTTTATTTGTGATGTTTGTACTAAAAGATGCTTCTCTTCCATGTATGGTTGTGAAATTTGTACTCAAATAATGGATTCTGTTGAATTTTTTGAGAATGTAGACCCAATGTTTATGAGCTTGAAGGCAATTCTAGTGTCTGAATGGTCAATTTAAATTCAAACTGACCAATGGTAGTGCAGCATTTTGAAATTAGACCTTGAACTTGTAATTATCATAGTTACTTGTGTCTTGTTTGAATGAGGTTTATTTGTAACATAAATACTATCCAGTATAATGTCGTTTATCTGATACTACGAATAGAATTAACGAATTTTTCTTGAATTGCATATTTCATGAACTGTTCATGAATCATGAATAACTGTTCGACAAGGGTGACAGCTGAACAATGTTTCTTTTAACTTTATGCACTGTACATACAATGTTGAATGCATGAGACATTTAGTCTTAAGTTAAGATATTAAAAGTGTTCACATATTTCATGAAATACTGTTGAAGGAAGCATCTTTTATACAAACATGGCAATATGCATGCTGCTTAAATTTATCCTTATGTATGCATATAAACTTATTCAAACAGGTGTTTGCCTTTACTGGGAAAGGCCAAATTATGATGGATGAGAATGTTTGTATAACAATCAGTCACGGTCAGGCCGTGTTTACTCCGTGTCAAGATGGCGGACAGAAGTGGGATTATGTTAGAGAGGTAGTTACTCCCATCCCCTTCCCCCCTAAAATGCCCACAACTGTAGCTTATTCTTGCTTCTAAAATTAGCTTTATAACTGTTGCCATGGAAACAATATACTGAGTGTTGAATTTTTTTTATTTTCTGTAGTTTTACACATTTAGTTTTGATGCTTGTCTCTGATTGGTCAGTATTTAGTACAGACTCAACCAATGAGAAGGTTGCATTTCAAATGTGTTCTTTTTACTCTGACTATATTTATTTGAACTAGTCCATTTTTGAATATTTCATCTGAATGCAAACTAATTTCACATTGTAGTGACATTCTACATAATTGCATGTTAATTGAGACATTTGAATAATTCATTGTTACCATTTTGATACAAGATTTATCACACATTGTAATACAAGCATTCTTAGTTACATTCAATGTGTTTATTAATATTGTTCTTGTTCTGCCCTGGTTATCTGCCCTTGTTATACCCATAATTTACTAATTTTTATTTAACAAACCAACATTGTTAAAGATGAGCACATAAATAAGATATCCTCAAAAATAGAGTTACAGTATAAACTATCCAATCACAATGATGGTTTTTCGTATTTCAAAACGACGAAGAAATCCCAAATTATGACGCTTTAACAGTGTTCCCAGCCCAATTACCAAGCCCAGTACTGTGTATATATAGAAAATCACAGGAAATAGGTGAGGTGCATATTGATGTTTTACACCAAGCACAAAAAGAACCAGGAAAAACTATTCCGAACGAAAATAGGGATATAAATGCCTAGTTTTCCTAAATCTTATCTCCCCTCTCTGGAGCAATTCTGAAAATGATCGTAGCTGTTGAATAGGCTGTCAACACACGAACTAACAAACAAATAATGATCACATGTATAAAAATAGCCTAATAAGATAAATGCATTGCCTTAAAGTGTTTTTGCTTTATAGAAACATATATCTACATATAAATATATATAATATTTATGTTCAAATATTATTCAGTTAATATTAATAATGTGGTATATTGTTTCCATGGTAGCAGTTAAATATTTAATTGGTGGCTTTAGGTGTAGGTCTTATAACTGAAGAATGCTTTTATGTATGATGATAGTAAAATGCATGAACTTTACTTGATATTTCAATAATTATTTGTATTAATGATGAAATGTTAAAATTCATGAGTAAAGTATTAGTTAACTAGAAGGGAAATAAGACTATTCAAATTATGTGTTTCATTATGTTGCTATTTCAAGATCTTTTGTCATCTGTTGGAAGGCAAATGTCCAAAATGTGTACCATATAAAAAAATTTAAAGTTTAAAACTCTGGTCTTGGCTAATTCAGGAGCTTTGTTTTTGATGTCACCATGTGTCAAGGTTCAGAATGTTAAAATTATTTTGATAACTCTTCAATTGTCTGATCCAGAGGACTTGATTTCAGCTAAAGAACATGTATTTTACTATCATTATTATGAACAGCGAGATGAATACCCGCTTGTAGTGTGTTTGTTGTAATAATAGCATGTAAAGCTTGATGGTTATGGACTAATTGATTTTATTTTTTATACCAAGCTTTTCAAATATATTGTGGTTTACTTATTATTACCAGGATGTCCCACTTTGCCGGATAATTCTACAATTTTTGCATACACTCATGCTTGTCAAAGTGTTGTTTGCACCATATTGTCCTTGTTTCTGTTGGCACCAAAACAACCTATACACTGACTGATACATGTTTTACACTCAACACAGTCAAACATGGTTTTAATAACCCACTGTGAATACAGACCACCATGTGTGTGCGCTCTTAAAGGCATCTGTTAATATCACATAAAACTATCAAGCAAATCTCGGCTTGTAAGTCAGCATATACAGTGTATTTAATGCAGTTAAACTTCATTTAGCGACCACCTAATATTTCGACCAACTGACTATTGAAAACCAGTTATGTTTGGACCGGTGTGCAATAATGGTTCTATATTTTAAAGCCCCATTAGCTTTTTGCTGTAGAAAAATATATGCAAAAACATTTAATTGCTGATACTATCCCAAGATAATTATTACCGACGAAACAAGCCCTTATTTGTCTGGAAACACTCATTTCACTGTGATTTTTGCTTTTGTAAACTTGAAATATCTAGAGCGCGTGATGTCACTTTACTATGTGTGCATAGCATGACTGCGGGAAAACTCAGGTGTTTATAAATAGTATTTATTTCAATGATATTGAAAAAAATAGGATAGTATTTTCGGAAACATTTTTTTCTTGCTATAAAGTATGCACGGGAGGAAAACACACCGGATTCCTCTGTTATAGAACAAACAGAAACTATTAAGACCAATGAATTTATAAGCTTATGGGACTTTAACCCGATTACAATCTTAGTATGAAGATAATTGTCTCCTTCTAGTGGTCTTTGTTCACAGGTTTGACTGTATGTTAATACAAGAACCACACTATATTTGTTAAGTTCAATTTTCTGTGTGCTATTTGTATACACTGATAAAATACTTAGAGCTAGTTTATGTATGTATGTATATGTTCTCTTTGGTGAGGTACTGTTGTACTGTCGATCTCTGTGCTAGCTAGCCTACAAATTGTATTGTGATTCTTTGAACATGAGATTTAAGTATATTTATATATATAATAATAATTTTATGACTAATTTCAACATGTTATAAATTGAAGTCAAATTATGTCAACTGAATATATAACTACGGATCATAAATAGAATTTCTTACTTCAGAACAAATAAATGAGACTTCGATCTGGTCTCATTTTAGTTTTTACTTTAATCTTCAATGAAGGTCCCTGATTTGAGATTTATTTTTGTCCTGTATCTATTAGTTTGACATAATAGTCCTGGATATGAGATTAGAAATCTGTATTTTGAGATTATAGTCAGGGATATGATATTAGAACTCGGCATTTTGAGATTATAGTCCTGGAACTCTTAGTTTGAGATTATAGTCCTGGATATGAGGTTAGAATTCCGCATTTTGAGATTAGTGTTAAATTTTGTTTCCTTTTTAAATATTTGGTTCTGAGGGCAATGTTAAATTTGACCAATCAAACAACTGCATGGTATTCAAAGATGATTTTTATAGTCTTGGACTTTGTTTTGAATGCAAGTTTCGTGATTAGCTCACTTAGTTAGTGTTCATGTTTTTGCTGTGGTGTATGCATCACTGTGTGAAAAGAGTAGAGGTATAAATGCCCGGTTCTCCTGTATCTTATCTGCCCTCTCTTTGGGGCGGCTTTGATATCATAGCGTTACCCCTGTTTGTCCATTCCAAGTTTGGTTTCCGAGCGATAACTTAAGAAATATTTCATGGATTGGTTTCATGTTTTACATGAAAGTTGAAAATGCAGGTCAAAGCTTGATTTCCGTTAAAATTCAAACATTTTTACAGGAGTTATGGCCACTTTTTGACTTAGCACTCAGCCAGACACATTTCTGGTTTAATAAGCATTAAAGTTCTAATTACACAATTAATATTTTGTTTGTATGTTTTATTTATTTACTTATATTGACTGATACTGATTTATATGATTTTAATGCTTTCTACACTCTTAATACAAGCTTTCTAACTTACTAGAGCAAGTGTAAAAAATATTATGCTTTTTTGATACTGCTAACATCAAAATTCTATTACATGTAAATTATTAATATTACATAGATTTATATTTTAATAGAATATTAATATTCAGAAAACTTTGATTTACATAATTATTCATGAATCATTGATATGCATAAATAATCATAACGCATAATAATTACGTAAACTGACTTTATGAAAGTTAGAAATATTTGGTTCAATTGAATTTCTTGATAACATGATTGTGCCTGCTGGTTTGTTGAAATGTTAAAATAATTTTAAATTTTCTGTTTTATTTACTAGCAGAAACAAAATTATAAACAGTAGCTTGTTTTGTGGATGAAGTTTATATAATTTTTACTTCATTTGTCCCATAGTCTTCACAGCATGACTTTATTTTGTTTTATTTTATTTATTTTTGTATTGTTTCATTTCGTTCCACTTTGGTTTTGGACAAAGGATATGATTTTTTCTTTCTTTCCATTTTTACGTACCGGCACTGAAAAAAAAGTTAATCGCTAACTTCCACTTGTGTTGATGATCAGAAATGAAATATAAACATAGTTAATCATATAATACAACCATGTATGAATTGTAATACAATTAAAACATGTAATACTGTAAAACTCTGAAATTAAGATGCACCTATGGTACCGAACAAAATCAATTTTAATATCGAAGTGTTTACTGTATCAAGTTGAAATATGGAGAAAGTGTTGAAAACGAATCAGAAAATAAAATGTTGTTATATTGAGGTCGCTATATTGTGGTGGCCCCTAAGTTTGGGTTTTACTGTATCTACATATCAGAACACAAGACAATTTTTTTACGCTTTGTTGTTTGCACGCTAATATTGGAACAAAAAAGATCTTATTTTTAATAATTTTTAAATTTTGATAAATTTCTATTTTAAAACCAATTTTGAAATGTTTTATTATAAGTAGATGTGTTTAGAATGTTAGTTATCATCATCCATTGTTGATTTTTCAGACATCAGAATTGAAGCATATAAACAGCAACCAATGCTTAGGAAAGTCATCGCCTCGAGATCATGAAGCTCCATCGATAGGTAAGAAAATTGATTTTGCTTTAATTAATTCATGTTAATTTCCTATTATACTCTGACCATGTCACCATACAATGTGCCATCTGTCCTGTTTACAGTCTTAGATTTAAACCATATAAAAGTATGACCAATTTTATCATTGAAAACCAAATTTAAATTAATTTCTGGACAACCATTAGCATCTAGAAATAATTTTTGGTGAGTAAGAGTTATTCCCCTTGAATACTCTTGCTTTCTCCTATATGAAGAGTCAAACGTTTACTATTCAAAATTTCTAAATAATGCTAAAAATTTTGAAATACATATAATTATTACCAAGATGTTAAATTAGGTTGTTTTACAAACTATCTTGTACTGTTGCCCTGTTGAGCTTCAGGTCTGTAAACCTGGCTTTTGTAAGTTTGAACCCTGGGCATTGTGCATGCTCTTTGTGGCGATTTGATTGGAAACTGCGTCAAAGACCAATAATCGAGGGTTTAGCACAACAGTGTCGTAACTCATATTGAAATCAGAACAAGTTACGTCGGTGTTGCGCGGAACCCTCAAATTGTCCTCTAAAGCTGATAATCCATTTAGAGAAGTTGGCAGTTACTTGCACAGATCAAGGTTAGGACTGGTACAAAATCAAGGTAAACTGGTTAGGTTAACTGCATGCTCACAGGTATATAACTGTAATTCTGCTGAAACAGGCTTTAAACTCTTATAATTACTTATTTCTTAATTGTTTACAGGTCCCTGTGATGGGAGTGAAGGACAGAAGTGGTTATTTTCTGATATGAAAATGTAAAATTCTAACATGACACACAGGGGCTGTAGGAGAGTCTGACCTACATCCTGGTTCTTATGATAAGTGATCTCCATTCTGGAGATAAAAATGTTTGCTGATTATGACTGAATATAAAAGTGTGTTGAATGAAGGGTTTGGACTGTCTTAGACAGAGGTTCTGTAGATTTGTGCGCAAGTGAAGTGTGATGAAGTTTGAACTGGTTAAAAAAAACAATCAGACAGAATATACTTACAGTCCTTAGCTGTGCAACTTACGGGGTAGGTTTTTGTGTGAAACAAGATTTTTTGTCATAATGACAACGTGCTGCATTCCAAGATTTTGACGGTGTATTTATTATTATGTTGATTTCTGACATTGAATGGTGTTATTTATTCTTTACAAACTTGTGGTACATATCTGATAGCTAAAATAGTTCCATAAATGTTTGTAAAAAAATGTAATTGTTTCAATAAATGTGTGTTGGGCGAAATTTATGTGTTGGGATATTTAGGGTTAATTTTTCGAATTTATCACTTATTTCATTGTTTCAATAATCATACATTCTAAATTATATGCTTAATATTGTATAATTGCATTATATGAGTGGTTTGATATCATGTTTTGATGTTCATAGATCATTATGCATATAAATTCCAGTGTCTGTGTTGTGGCCCTTAGAAAGGGGAAAAATTGTGTGTTGAAGGGAGGAAAGGGTTGAACAATAACCTGACAAAGCATTCATAACTTCCTTTCTTTTAATTATCACTTGGCTATAACCTTGATGGCTTCAGACAAACTTCTATCCTACTGGTGAATTTTTTACATAAATGTTTTAAAGAAAAATGAAATTCTATGGTTCTATAGAAGAGGAATTTTTTACGAATTGAGGGATAAAACTTACTTTTAAAACAAGGGATTTACTATACGCCACAAATGGAATTCATGAAAATATGGATTTTTCTTGAACTTTTCTTGTATTGTTCATGTATAGTTCATGAAGTATGAATAACTATTTGATAGGGATTTGCGGTCGACTTTCGACCCCTAATCAGCTCCCAAATAAACACTGTGAAGACAAATGAGTATCCTTTGGAAGGAAATGTACATTATTATGCATTATCTCATCTCTATTTGTTTGTAATATATATAAACATATATGTATCAAAACTGTGGTGTATATATGAAGATTATTGATTATAATCACTTGTGATAAAATATATAAAGATAAAAGTCTGTCAGATTTACATGATAGTGTGAATGAGATTTATATCATTATGTATATAATTAAAATTGAAGGTAGCTAATTAATATATTGATAAAGGGAATTCAAGGTGATTGTATTATCTTGATTGTATAAGTCTGTGTCATAAATTAAACACAATTTACAGTCAAACCTGTGTTAGCGGCCACTCTCCGATAAAGGCCACTCTGTGAATAAAGGCCACTTTTTTAAAAACGGTCATTGATTATTTAGAACAAAATGACCCCCAAATAAAGATCACCTGTCAATTAAGGTCATAATATGTCTTTTGTATGGGTGGCCTTTATTCACTAGTTTGACTGTATATTTTATGATTTCTTCTCTGTTAACTTTCCTGTTTTGTATTTTTAAACTTTTGTTGCATTATTTACTGTGAAAAATAAATGAAAATTTAAGTTGCATCTTCTAATAATGAATTTGTACACTATTTTGGTACTTTTCAAATTGAAGTCCGAAAATGAGCTGATTTTGAAAGAAGCGATATTAGAGAGTTATTTTTCTTTTAATTTTTTAATTTCATATCATAATCTCTACAGGTTGAATAAAATATGACTGGTTTATTAAATTGTTTAATACATGGAAATAAAATTCTATTAGTCTAATTATTCTCTGCGGTTAATGGAATCTGACGGTGAATGGATGATTATGGATGTCAGGTGATATTATTGTTGGTGCATATATTATATTTCTGCTGTATAATTGTAAACATGTTTTTCACCTACTTACATAATTTATCATTCCCAGCTTCGTCGCTAGTCAATGTTTCTTTTTGTACTTATTGTTGCTTTTTATTGTTTTCTGATGTTGCTATGGAAACACAAATGAAAAGACAAAATGGTATAACTCTGATATTTAGACCACCTTTAGGGCCCCAAAATACTGTATTAATACTGTGATGGTATTGTTACTGAGTTGAAAAGAACCTAGTCATTTTCAGTTAAATCAGTTATAAAATTATACTCTTTGATCTCTCTCAGCTTTAATAGTAAAGTTTGGTATTCTCTTAACAAATACATCCAGGTTCGATTCTCGGTTCTATGAAAATTCGACAGGCAGTGTCAATTTTCCTCCACATGTATAGTAGTTGCCGGTTCATTGCGTAAGGGTAAATTAATACTGGTTAGAATACAGTCTCGGAAAACTGGTTAGGCGAATTGGCTGCTGTTTGTAACTGAAAATTTGTTGAAAAACTGTGTTAAAACCAAATAAAAAAAAAGAAAATAAACATCTAATAAATACAAATACATAAGTTAAATTTAAGTACCTGGTATCACTGCCATGGTTCCACAAGTACTAATACTGCTGTATAAATTTTGCACTATAAGTAGAGTTGGTTTGATATGATAACATGTTAAAATCTTGTCATGCAGTCCCTGCTGAATACGAAAATTACTTTGTTTTACCTGAATCAAGTACGATTGTAATTGTGTATTATAGTTTTACTAACTGCCCTGTTGGTTATTGAACATTTCTCTCTGGAAAGTGCTTCATAACTTTATTTGAATGATTTTATTATAAAAGAGGGTTGTTCTTAATGTTTGTTATTGGTGTATTGAAATTTGGAGGGTTGATTCAAAATTTTTGTGACTATAATTTTACACCAAGCCACCATGAATTAACACTAATTCTATACCAACCCACCCTGAAGTCATACTAATTTTGCACCGACCCTCTATATCTGTGTTATATATAATTAATTACGAGAGTCTTTAAATATATTATTATTGTTTATTCAGGATATTATACATGTATAAATTGTGGTGTTAATTCTTTTCGAATACTTAAATCATGAATGATTTGTTGTGTATGAATGTATTCTGATATATCTATATATTTCTACTTATTACAGCTTTTATAATTATTAATTTTTTTACTTTCAAACTAGAAGTGAAAATCATTGAAAAACAATGACTTTATAAGTCATATTGACTCTATTTAACTTACTGATTTCAGTTGTATATCTGTCACAAACTTCTAAGATTTGGTCTCTTGTGACTTTTAAAAGATTAATTACAGTTTTCTGTAACAAATCAGTTGAAACTATTGTGTTAAAGTCCATTTGTCAGTTAGCAGTTACATAACTGAAATATTGTTAAAGACAGACAAAAAACTCAATGAAATATACATTAAACATAAACTGTTCTTGTCCTATGAACAGTTTATTTTGCTTGGCTACCTTTTGTCTTCCATACTTTTTCCATTTTTTACTATATACTTACTTATAAGCCTTTTGATGTTTTGTGCATATTTTAAGATTGGATTTTAATGTAAAATGTCAAAAATATGTTCGCTGTCCTTCATATTTTTATTTTTTCATGTCTCCCATATAATTACTCCCTTACAATTTCTTGCCAGTTAGATAACTTAGTACTATTACTAATAGATGAAATCTACATGTTGTATTTTAGCATCTTAATATAAGTGTTATACGCAGAACATGAAGTCTGTGTATAATGCCAGATTAAGTATGAGGGAAAAAGAGACAAGAATCCTTTAATGTACCTTGATGTAATTTTCACTTCCAATATTCTAATTTCCACAATAGGTATTGTATCTTATACACAAGGGGGCTGGCTTTTTTAAACCCTTTTCAACCCTCTTCCTAGAACTGAGTTTTGAAATTTATTCCATTAAATCAAATTTTTTTTCAGTTATATCGGTATGAAATCATCTCCGTTGATATGAATCATGATATATGTACTGGTCCCAGGAAATCAGTGTTTTATTTCGGCTCTGATATGATCTTCTACCTCTTTCCTATTGTACATTTTCACACTGGTGAGATTTTGTTACTTTTAATTTTGACAAAGAAATCCTTACAATAGAGTATTACTGTTTAAATTTCAATACTAGCATCACTTAAGTTTTCTACCTAGGCCATCCTTAAAAAAATATTGGTTTACACATCCAAAACTTTTGACAATATAGATTGGTAGGCATATTGGTTTTGGGTCTGTCTTTGTGTTTGTACCAAACTTTAACCTTGTCTATTAAATCAAAATGCTTCCACCTGACTACAATGATCAAACTTCTTATGTTGGTTCCTCATGACTATCTCTACAGGACATGTGCAAAGGTAGGTCAAAGGTCAAGGTCACCATGAAGGGACATTGTGTTTAAAAACGCATCTTGTTGTTTGTTAAAATTATATACTTTACTGAAAATATAAAGCCAGACGTAGCAACCAAGAAAAAGATTTGGCCTAATTTCAGATTTTTTGGAGTATAGGGGATTTTGTAATGAGTCGGTTGCATAAACCAACAACTTGTTTAAAGATGGCCCTATCGATGAAGCCTGAAAATTGATCTTCCTGCACGCTGTTTGCATTCTTTTTTCCCCGTTATTCAGTACATACATTGATTCATACTGAGTGTTGCATGGTGCCCGCTTATGTGTTTGCTGGTACAGGGGACATTTTTAGGTAATTTGTAATTTTAAAATAATAATTTTTTTTTTATTGTCAACTAAATTGTGTGTATCTAAATCACAGTGAAATCTCGCATTAAGATCATCTTTGGGACCAAAGCAACTAGAAGATATATTAAGGTACTAACATTATTAGATGGAAATATTAATGAAATATTAGTAATAGGTATGAATTTAAGTGGTTGTTGATATAAAGTGGTCTTAATAGAGAGGTTTTTGTCACTAAGTGAGGTCTTATGTTACACTGGCTTATATTGTCTTGTCAGTGATTCAAGGTTGTAAACTTACTAGTATTTAGTTAGATCGAATAGTGTGAAACTGGTAGAAAAAATTCAGTTAGATGCTTATTGGTTAGTTTTATGCAAAGATTCTTGAAATAAACCCATTTGATGTATATGAAAACAACGAATTTTGGCAAATTTTATAGTGTAACATTAAGCGTAAGATGATGAGCTGTTTATAGGGGCTTAGCGGCAGATTTTTGTCCTGAAAATCATAAAAATGAAAATTTTGACGTATTCTACAAATATTGATTGTTCTGATCTGTTATGATTGAATGTAAATATGAGTCATTTCTTTCTTTTGTTAACCCTGGTGCTGGAGTACATGGCTTCGTATTTTCTAAATTATATCTTATACAAATATTTTTCTTAAATTTTATGTATTGTGCAATTTTATTAACCTGTCAAAGCTGAATAATTGCACGGTTGCTGGATGCGATTATTTTTAGCTTCGTTCCACAGTCGATAGGTTTTCGTTATGGAATGTTCCAAACAACGTGTTTATATAACGGTAAAATGGAAGTTATCGTATGAATTACGAAAGTAATCAAACCTCACCGAAGCTAAACATAAATGCAATCATTAACTGTATAATTATGCATCTTTGACAGGTTAATGAAATCGCACTATACTTCACCATGTATCATGATTGTTGATACCGAAATAAATTGATCTGTCGTTCTGTCTTTCTCACTTGAAAGGGGTAGTTCTGAAGCCAAGCCCCTTTTTTCAGCTGATTACTTACAGTAAGATAGCTGTCAGAATTTTCTTGTCCACATTTAATTGTTGATAATGTGTATGGTTGTTTTAATATTTTATACTGAAATATACTGTTGTTTTTGAGTTAACTATTGTTGTTCAGAAAATGAATCATGAATTAAAATGTAACAAATTTAGATGTTGATATATTTATATCTTTCATAATGAATTGTGAATGGATTTTATGTTGATATGATAATTTGTAACTAAACAGATAAGAAATATGCAGTATTACCGGTAGACAGTGCATGTGTTTTTTAAACGGTAGACAGTGCATGTGTTTTTTATGATAAAAGTTTTAGATTTAATTCGTGGTTAATTGATGCATTGCCTTATTTGAATTTCAAAACTGTCCAATTTCAAAATGGACTTGGGAAGTTACAAATAATTACAATCAAAATTATTTGACTATTATATTTGTTGACTGTATTGGAAAAATACATATTGGTTTATACCGGTAGGCTTTGGTGGTATGATATATTCTTTATTACCAAGTAGGTTTGTTTGAAAAAATATGGTTTAAGTATTATACACATCCCACTGAAGTTTTTAACCAAAAAATACGAAAATATGATTATTTATAATAAAAGTGTGTGTTTCTTAATTATATGAAACCTACTGTATATGATGATATTTTTGTGTATTTTTATTTGATTTGAGTTACCCAGAAGGCTGGCTGAGGTATATTTAATATTGAGGTATGACGTTACATGGTATGACGTTACATTAATGTATGATTAAATGTTAAAGTAATAACTTAATTTTGAGGTTAACTTAATAATATTGAGGTATGACTTAATATTGTGTGGTCTCAAAGTGAAATTTTATCTGTTTTCTGTTCCAGTGAATGATAGAAATATCTAGTACTGTAAAATGATATTCTTGACTTACTATTTTTACTTTGCAAACTTACTGGAGGTGACATTCACTTTCACTTGTAAATATATTCATTTAAAAAAAATTCAAAATATTTACAGTATTAAGGAAAATGTCAAGCGTTTGGCATTTTTAAAAAAAAAATTGTATCAGTTAAAATACTGTAAATTTGAACATAGTTTGAGTTGATTTTGTGAAGATGTTCTCGAAATTGTAGATAAGAGATTTTGAGTATTTGGTTTAATCTCAAGTATACGTATATGATTCTCAAGCCCTTGTATATTTATCAAGTTTTGCCTTGTTCATTTAGAATGATAGACATTTTATTCCTATGTGTATATCAGCATTTTTTTCCAGTTGTGAATGTTATTTGGATTACAAATTAGTGTAGAATTCTTTAGATGAGATATTGTTAAACATATGCATATTGAAATTCTAAAAATAAAAAAAACATAAATAAAAATTCTTGTTCTTGTGTTCTCTTTTCTATCATAATGTCCCTTTGAAGATTTTCCACTTTTGGAGGAAAATCAGCATTTTTGTTTAGTTTCATGGATGGGTAGTATGTCCTGTCACAACTTGGAATTAAGTCTTGGTGGCTTGGTTACAAATCCAGGGCACTAACCACTGGCCACCCCGCCCCCATATTTGAAGAAGCGAGAGTATATTGCTTTGCACTTTGTCTGTCTATATCAAATAATGTCTGACCAATAACTAGAGAATGATTCGGCCTTAGGTCCTCAGACTTACCCCTGTCAAATATTTGTTCATACTTCATGAACTGTTCATGAACTATACAAGAATAGTTCAAGAAAAAATAAAAAAGTCGTGGATTCCATTTAAAAGGGTGGATGAGAGGTTGGCCATCACATTACTAGATGACCCCTATAAATTTTGAGGTTAGTAGGTCAATGGTTAAATTCACAGTGACCTCATCTCCCCTCTCTCTGGGCATGATAGCTGTTGAATGGGCCATTAAACAACAGATAAACTAAACTAGAATTATGGTCCTTAATTCGGCAGGAAATGATGAAATTTTTCTGCTCTCTAAGTAGAATTTCTAGAACCGCAATTTCATTCACTAACGGTTCACTGTTCCATTGTATTTATTCTAGAAGGTCATGTTTAAACTTACATGAGTTTGTAATTGAGAATAAAAATTCATGTGAGGTCTTACGGAAAACTGTTGGTGCTACCGTGCTACACAGGTGGCAGTATCAGTGTTTGGTCCACAAACGATGCAAAAAAAATAAAAAAATTACCGTCACTTATATATAAGATCAGTGACGGTAATTTTTTTTTTTTTTTTTTTTTGCATCGTTTGTGGACCAAACATTGATACTGCCACCTGTGCCGTGCTACCCAGGTAAGACTTCTGGTGACCCACTTCCACGGTTGAAGCTGAAAAAAATCGCCAATTAACGTTAAACCCCTGTAAAAAATTTGATATATTGACAATACATGTACAATGTAAGATTTTTTTCTACGGTATAATATTTATTACATTAAACTGATTGATATAATTCTAATATAGAAAATAATTGTCTCCGTGCAGTACAGCAAGGTATGACATAACTAGAAAGCATTTTTATTGTATTTCATATGAATCGTGTTAAAGAATACACAGCTAATCGTCAATGTTTTGATAATGCAACGCTCATTTACCGTTAGTGCGATAAGACCACATACAGTCAACTTGTTTTGTGTGTTAAATGGCTGAGGATTGGTCAAGCGCAGTTGACTTTCAATTCAATCAAATGACTAGAATTTGAGTTATCTATTTAAACACAGAGTTGAAATCGTTAATCAATGTTAGCAGTCTTATGTATATATCACGTGGCGATTCCTGGCATTGAGGTTTTATGGCAACATTGACTTGTGTGACAGGCATTTCAGTCCGTTTCTGAGAGTTAACCAGGTTTGTATTTTCTTTGACTAAATATATCCTGCTCAGTCGTAAGCGTTTTCTGTAAAACTTATTTTTGTTATTGTTTTTTTTAAATGTTTTTTATGACATCTTTGGATTAAACGCCGTTTTTCAAATAAAATTCAGTTACATACGGCGGCCAGTTCACCTAACATGCTCCGCTCGTTTTTACAAAAAGTTTTAATAAAAAATGTCAAGTGTATTTACCATGGAGTATAGGAAAACTATGCCTGATTAAACGTAGAAAATGTTCGTTTTTATTAAATTTAACTTCCAAGTTATTTCCCTTCAATTTTTAGTATGTATAGTTAGTTGTCCATCCAAATTTACAGGGAGGTTGCAGTATCTGTTATTTAAATTAAAGTTCTTGGGCACGAATCGAATAACATACAAACAATAATTGGTTTGTCAGATATATTTATGCACACTTTGATATATCTAGGCCATTTAATACTTGTTACTCCCTTAGTATCGGGAGTAAATCGATTATTCCCTAATCACAATTTACAAGAAAAAAAAACAACAACAAACAATAATATAGGAATAGGCTTTAGTATTTGGTAGCAAATAAATCGATAATTCTTGTAGATTTGTTGAAATGGATGTTGTTATACATAGCTCCGTTGTTGTTAGATCATAATAGACTGTGGTATCAAATTGTCGTTACATCTGAAAAATACTAACATGATAAAAGTAAATTGAACGCTGTGATAAATTATGTAAAGATGGGTGGGTGGGTAGGTGGAATAAAGATTACTGGATAGTAGCTCTCCAAATACTAAACCTCGAGTGAAATAAAACTTCACAATTGTTCATTATATAGTGAACACAATTTTTCACGGGATTCTCATGCCCAAAACAAGTTTTGGCGGGAGTGTATCTGTATGATAATTTACCAGTAACTTGTGAACCGTCAATTAAATTTCTATTGTAACACTGTTCGGATATACAAATGTACATCTTACTTAACAAGAATATTCAGACAGAACCGTTCATAAGTTAATTCGGGGGATTTTGTTAGGAATGGGTGCCCGTAAATGGGGGGAATTACAAAAAGGGGCACATTTGGGGAATACTCAAAATGCAAACAGAGGGATTATGTTTTCGGGGGAAGGGAATATCTCTTATTTTAGGAGGGGAAGACACTGAATACCAGTGGGACTTTCTTAGTACCCCCTCCCCTCCCCCTGAAATCGTTTTCACCACTGACCATATCAGTTTTAAGATTTATTATTCATGGTTACCATTTGACACATCTATAAGTATGTTGGTGTAATTAAAGCCACGCTTTATTATCATCTACAGTACAACCTCTACAGTGCGGCCCTCTCTTGAGTAGCATCATTCCGTCAACAACAGCATGATTTTCCCACTGTACCATTTAACTAGTAATTTAACCTCTCTTTGGCAAAAAACTCTAAGCAACAACTTGCTACTCCCAAAGGGTGTTGCTTTAGAGAGTGTGCACTCCATATATATGTTATAACACAATATCAAATCTTTTCTTTCAGAAAGCAATATAACATAGGAAGCCATCGACTTAAAGAAATGGTGATTTATGAATATACTCAGTACATCTAAGTGTATAAGACTTCAGCTTGAGAATCATCCATTAGCTTTCAATCAAAATTGTACAGTGTAACTTCTGAATATCGAACTTTCTCAAAACGCTCATTTCTAAGAAAACTGGTCTACTTCAAATTAATATTGACATTTGAAATTCTTCTATGAATTCACAGTTTCCATAGCAACAGGTTATATGGTACCTTGCATATATTTTGATCAGGTTAAATTGGAAATTTTTGGAAGTAATTAAAAGCTAACTTTGTTGCAATTAGCGCAACATTTAGTGACTTGACTTGATAAGTTATCGGAACGATGTGAATTGTTTATATAATGTACTATGAGGTAAACTGGTGTACAATTTAGCGTAATTCATCACCTAAAACTGGTAATGAGTACATATATATACATGGACGTGTGAAGAATTCTTATTGTGGAGAAACATCATTGAAGAGCGAGGAGACGAAGAAGCCGTTAAGAAAGAAGATTAAGACATTTAAATACATGTACAATAAAAATAGGACCGTGATATTTGTGATACGTACAAATCTTTCGTCTTAATCTGCATTTTAATGCGTTTTAATAAAGTGAAACAAATTCATTCATTCGTGAACTGAACCAGGGGTGCTATAGCATCCTTGCTTTAAGATAAATAGGAAATTTGAAACAAAAGAGGATGCAGACAACTGTAGCATGTTCTATTTTCTGATGGATGGTACAGTGAACTAAACAGTGAGTACAAAAACATTGATAAATATACATAAATTGCAGTTACCTAATTGTCCTGGGAGATCTTTAGGTGTAAAGAACGAGGGTAGGTAGGCCGGGGCTTTTTGGCTCTTGAAAGCGCATGGAAAGGTAAAAAGGATCGGAAAGTGGATGTAGATCTACTGCAGAGCGCTTGGCCCATAAAAGTGTTGGGTCGCGGGAAAAGTCAGGATAGGTCGGACAACCTGAAATTAGCCATTGTTTACGCCCTTAGTATACTTATCTTTATGACAGTTGTTTTTTATTAGTAACTGTTTACATTTAAACGTAACAAAGGTAACTCCAGTTTGTGTTATTTATAAACTTTAAGGACAATAATCTTGACTGGGTCGGGGTTTCTGTAATTATTTTAAAACTAGTAAAGTTACATCTCTGTAATTTAGCTTACTTTATATCGTCTTTCATTGAAACCGATTTAGTAAGTTGTTCCAAAGAAAGACTCGTAGCGTCTTCTTTCCAATGGTACCATTTCTATTAATGCGCATTTATAAAGCAAGAAGGTATTGCATTTTTTGTCCATAAAGTGTATAATGCTTTATTACATGTATATCATATGTAATACATATAATTTTTTGTATGTACATGTAAACTGTTAAACTGGTTCCCGTTCCAAGATGCAGTGCGCCAAAGGCTTTGTACACACAAGTCAACGGGAACCAGTTTAATAAATTGTTTGATTATTTGATTTGTGCTTGAATGAGTGAATATTGTAATGGTGAATGTTGATATGAGCTTAAATAATTAGATAACGTGTATACATAAATAGTATACACAAAATCAGTAGTATAGATAACATATCTTATTAGTTACCAGTAATTTCCAGACAGGGCTTTTAAATTTGATCAGTAAATTAAAGAGAATCTAAATGGAAATAAAAAAACCGATATATCTATTAGAAGCAATAATACAATATATAAGCAACTTACTTACATGCATATTGGCTTGTCAAAATCTGGAAATTTAAAACGATACATTTTTTATTTCTTCGTTTCGTCCGATACTGCTTCTCTGCCTCCATTATAAGTTATGTTATAAATATAATATTTGACAGTGTTTCAGAGTGTATAAAGAATTCCTGGGTAGTAGAAGGACTGTGGGGGGGGGGGGGGGCTTTCACACGCCGGTAACCTGTGATTTAAAACAGACCTGAACAATTTGGGAAAATAGTGCCACTTGATTTTAATTGTGAGACCGAAGTAACTAAAACGTTTACGTTTAGCACTATGCGTGGTTATTTGAACATTTTCATTTCTTTCAAAAAGTGTATATGAGGTCAACATGCACATGCACTTAACTTTCATTTCTCACTTCCATTGGATGATAATTTTACATTGATCAAAGAATAGCTGCATCTTTAGGCTTTTATAAAGATACAAATGGAAGCTTTTCTTGGAATTCTTCGGTGTGCATATTGGTCCTAGGTGTGATTCTGTTTGCCTCGATGGTGCTGCCTAGAAATATAACCTACTATGTGAACATTGTGAATTGTTGATTTCATAATTTGTTTTTATTTCGTACACATCATAGCTTAAAATATTTGAACGTCCAACCATAAAATACAGTGGAATCATTATTTTTCGTTTGGGATTTAATTTCGTGGGTAGGCTTATCAACGAACTCAAATCCCCACGAATTTAAATGCAGTGATAAGACATTCATGACATTGTGTTAGTAAAAACCACGAAAATCGAGCCCAACGAAAATAAATGAAAATACAGTAGTCAAACGTGTTTTGCTGTAGTTGAATGTGGTCTGTGGACGCTTGTTTTGTTGGTTAAAGTCAGAGGGTTACTGTTCTTCGGAATGATTATTTATCATCATTATAATAAATGGCCAGTGACACGACAAAAGGGACCTTAGGGCAATTTTTATAGAAAAAAATGTTTTATGCCCACATGAAAGAGTTACATTTTATGAAGTGAATTCAATTTATTTTATTGCAAAATATCAAATATTTACCGACTGGCGCATATTTTCGTACACCATACACCTTGTACATGAAAATATGCAACGTCATTATTAACGTCATTTTCGACGTACGTTAATGAGTATGTTTATTGCAAACGTTACTAAACAACCGATGATAAAGAAACAAAAACATCATTATGAAATATCATATGTATTGTAGTATGATATTTAGATACTAACATTACCTTAATTTAACAATTTAACATAAAATTTACAATACAAAAGAGTATGTCAATATCATAACGACATGAATAAAAATGCAATAAATTAGGCTTATGATGCAAACCTGAAATGATTATGAACATCAATATTATACCATAATATACGGATATAAATGTAACAAAAACTTGTTATGAACACTATATATATTTCATATAATGATTTTTTTGTTATTAATTTATTTCATGAATTGAATATTATAAAACAGCTGATCTTAAGGTTGATACACATAATGTCCAAAGTTATTATCTCAAAATGGAGCGGACAGAATTTTGAAACCTGTATAAATTTTAAAGGTTTCTATGACACAAAATGATTTACAATGAGAATTTTCAAAAACATTCATCATTTTGGTAATTGGCCCTTAAGTACATATGAGTAGTCTATTTTTCAGATATTAAAAAAAGAAATATATTTTTTTAATGAAAACTAACAGCAGAAACAGACGAAAAACACAATATCTATCCAATTTGATAAACAAAAATGTATGTCATTGTGCAATATCTTCAGGAAATAACATTTTTTTCCAATATTCAACAAAGGCAACAAATTTTACAAAATGTTCAAACTGTTGTACAATAAAGTTAAGTATTTATGGTAACTATCAAGCAAATAATTTAAAAGATAATCGGGCTGTACTATTTTCAAAATATCAACATTTTTAGTAGCATTGAGCATGTATGTCAAAAAAGTACAGTTTTATGGATGTAATACCTTAAGTTAATTGTAATTGATCATTTTAATATAATTATCATGGCCTATTCTTCAGATAATTTGGGACAAGTAATGTCCTGAAAAGCCGGTCTGACATATTGTCGGACCTTTTTATACAGGTAATTCTGTCTTTCACTGCTCAGTCCTGCAGGCTGCAGGTGATCAGGATATGTATACAGCGGAATATGGATGTTTTGTTTTACCAAATTCTTCCTAAACTCTGGACCGTCCGAGTGCTCACGAACAAATACTGCTGTTTTATCAGATGCTTTAAATTTGAAACAATGGTATTTCTGGATTCCTTTCAGTGGCAAGAAATATTTTGACAGAAATGATTTCCAATCATACCTGAAAGAGACAATTAAGTAAATTAATGGCACACACATACATGTTCATTATTCACATTTACATACTGATAGTGTAAGTTTAACATGTGACAATATTCTACGCCACTTATTTCAACAATAGAAGTATTTAATTTAATATTTCAATTACTAGTAATGTAATTCTGCTACAGGTTAACCATTTACCAAATCCAGTTCTGTTCCTCATGTCCATTTCTGAATTGGACAGGAATGTTGTTGACAGCAGATCTGTTTACTATATCAGCAAACTGTTCAAGACTATCACAGTCGGAACGTTTAAACAGTTTTTTAACACGCCCAAAACCACCATCCACCAAACATCTGAAAATACATTTATTTTTAGTAACATGTCTTCACAAATAATACTAATTTCAGGAAATCTATATCTTATTTGGGTTTTTATTTAAGAGTTTTTGTTTTCACTTAAGAATTCTAACTTCACTAAAGAAAATAACAAACATACTTTGTATGACCAGGAATTGCCATTAGTAAAGTTATATCTTCATGTAAACCTTGGTGTATCCTCCAGCTCAAGTAAGCCATCATGTACTTGTTCTTGTTTTGGGCTGCAAATGAAGTGAATCAACTAAAAATATTATATAATCAAATTATGCCTTATGATTTTGTTAGAGATACCGTTTAATCAAAAATGTAGTAATGTAATAATGCATGGTGTAAAACACATGATACATTCTGTTACACTACAATAAGTATGTCATATGAACAAATATTCAACATAATGTTCCCATTCAAGTATCATACTAACTCCATCTTGACATAAAACGTTTAACAACAATATAAGTGTTTTCTGTAAATGAATTAAATGTTATTTACAATAAAAGAATTATACATTTACTTACATCCACAATTATCAGCGTGAAAGAAACATTCTCTTTCACCAAAGCTATGTCGAAGCAAACAGTCATGTAACATACTAATGACTGAGTTTGGTCCATGTGTACCACTACCATCAATACCTAAACAATATAAAATATGATTTTTAAGTTTTGTCAATGCATAGTGTGCATTCAATCAAATGTACCATCAAATATATATTTACACAAGAATTTTTTTTTCTTATCAATTAATCATTTAGAAACATATTTCATTGTTTGTTGGACATTTGTATCAGTAAACAGCTATAATTACCTATTGTCTGATCTTCATCAATCAAGTAATTGTACTGTTCATCTGTTGAGTCAATACGGACACCAGACATGTGTATTTTTCGACCAGAAACAAAATAAAGAGGTCCCATCTGGGAACTATGGTGTGGAATTGTGACATTTTGACTGTAGTCAAATGTGTAGTGAACCTAAATAATAATTAAGATTATTATTAATAATAAGATCGTTTTTAGATAGGCTGAAGTTTAAGTGCTCATAATATCAAAGTAATCCTTTATATTCTAATGACATTTATACCTATTGTGAGTATGTATTTTTACATTTTGAATATACAATGCATATACATAAGTTATTATATACTTAATAGTTAGACAAATATTTTGTTTCCATACCATTATTTGTATGACTTACTACCTATAACCTTTCTCAGATTGGAACTCAGTGGAACAACTGAACCTTCCACTCTAACATGGGTTTTCATTTCATCTCTGGCTTCTTTTATTGACTGATGATATACTTGGCGTTCTGTTCGGGCATCCTAATTAATGTAAATTTCAAAAATACAAATTAATTTTGAAGACTTACTTTCATATTTATGTAATTAATTGTATTGAATATTCATTAATTGTGCATATATTAGTATCGAAATCATTAATAAAAGCCAAACTTTCTTTGAATAGAAGTGATGAAAATATAGTTATAGTGTAAATGATCAAGCAGTGTACCTGAATGTGTTGTGTTAAGTCTCTAGATGCTGTCAGTTTTTCTCCTTCAGTACGGGCATCTATTACACTCTTCCGTAATAGTTCGCATTTGTAACACACATCATCTTTTGGTGTCATTATTTTGATATGTGGTACACAGTGCCTCCAAACATTCTTGAAAGAGGACAGGCCTAGTTTTCTAACATGAGGCTGCATGCTACAGGCGTCTGCGTACTTAACATGTACATCCTTCTTGGTCAAACTTGATGGAAGTAACACAGGGGGGTCACCATCGTGTCCTCTTTGAGCAGCAGGCATTGGAAGACCATGTATGTCAGAAAACCAAATCAGCCAATCAACTGAATACTTCACTTCCTCGTAATGTAAAGCATGACTTGGTTTCTTACCAGTGTTCCCATGAATTCTTGGTACTGGACCATTTGTGTTTACATGTTCCTGGATATTCCTCAGCACTTTCATACCAATGTCATTTATATAAGCAAATGTACTTTTACAAACAGAATGACCATTAAATACAAATCTGTACCTTATTCTCTTTCTCTTGCCACACCTTGTACTTTCATTTCCTATCTTTTGGAGACAACCAATAATGAACATTTCTTTTTCATTCTTTTCCATTTCCATGAGAGACATTTTGTGTTGTTCAATCAATTCATTACTATACTTTTCTAAACATTTAACTTTACACCTACAGTCAACATTTCTATTCAAGCCATCATACGCTTCTACTTCAGAATCTTCATCACTGATAATTATACATGATTCATGTACAAAGTCTTCTACTCTTGATTCTATACCTCCATTTGAATATTCTTGATCATCAAATATTCCCCAATCTTCATCATCTTCCTCATGCACAGCTGTTTGTTTGGGTTCCTGTTGATCATCATCATAATTCACTCCAAATTCACCAAAAAGATCGTCAAGTTCCTTAAATTTAAATTTATTTTTTTTTAATTAGAAATTTAAAAATGTGTTGTAAACAGAAAAAAATAAAAACGTGTTCATGATGAAAATAAAATATAAAAAAAAGTGGCGCCGCGGCGAATTGAACCTAGGTACCCTATACTCTCAGACTTGTAACATAACCACTGTGCTACGCAGGAATATGGTAGCAGGCGAGTTTACAATATATATGTTCGTAACGTCGCCGTTGTAGTGGGAAAGGGACATTACTCCAGCATTGGTTGCTAGGAAATCGTAAACAAAAAAGGTAAATAATGAAACAAATAAAAACAAAGTATTTTTTAAAGGTCTACAATCATATTAAGACTATTAATATTCTAATTACCTCTTACAAATAGTTATTTAGTTGTAAAAAAATCTCAAACGTAGCGTACGGTTGTTGCAGACGAAATCATGACGCACTTGGCAAAATAGATATTCAAGCGTAAAACTTGGCATATGTAGCTAAAAAAATGATAACATATGTTATATTACCTCTAGTCGGTCCATTTTTCATGTTTATAACGTATTCTTCATCTAAAAATCGTTTTAAGCGCAGTATAAGCTGTTCATTTGGGATAAATTCAGCGATAAAAGTGTCATCACTTTCCCGTACATTTAAGCGGTGTTACAGTAAATGCCCGAACGCCCCTTTTGTCGTGACGTCGGCCTTATTCTATGGTTCGTTACTTACATCACTTCGTGTAGCCCAAATTTTGTAGAAGGATACATATGATACGCGACCGCCTGTATCAGCAGCATGGTCGGTACACATAACTACAAACTTCTTCCAAGGGACGGATTTGTGGTCAAAATAGTGGTAACGAAAGTGCTTAAAGAAAGAAAGATACATATAGATTTATTTCTTTTTCTTGCATCGCATGATACATGGTGAAATATATAAAATGTATGAAAGCAATCTTTAAAATTATACAATTTAGGAAATACAATGTCATGTACATTAACACAGGGTTAACATTAAAAAGAGAAAATTCTTCTTTTCACTGTGATGCAAGTTCTACAGAAGTCAGCATATCTTTGTATTAAACAACATTGACGAGAAACAACATACATGTACAATGTAATGAACGAACGTACACACGATTAAGTGAAGGACAAAGCGATTGTAGGAGATAAAAAATAAAAATGCTATTTCTTATACATTTATAGTATGAATATTCTCGAAGCTGGAAAAACATAATATGTACTTAAACACCTTTTAAAGTGACGCCATCATTTATGTTGTTTGATCTTAGCACATTGTTGCAAATTACCTGATACAAGTACATTAATATATTTGCTGATGTTATATTATTTAAGGCATGTCGCCCGCACATACTGACACAAAACACTGGTACTTTTAGAAAAAAAACAAGTTCTCTCCCACCGTCTTTCTTAGTGTCTCACACTAAAGATTTTTATTGCATTAGTTTAATGTGATTCCGTACTTAGGCAGTGGTTTTTAGAACACACCGTATAATCATATAGACTAATATTGCGAAAACGGCTTCTGCAATAAGTAAGTATACAAAATACATCTGGGTGAAATTGTCCATGAGATATCCATATAATAACGGAAAAAGCATGTTGAAAACAGAACAGCCGACGATGTACACCGATGAAATTCTTCCAGTTACTGTTAAAACACTTTCTGCCGTCCATGTGAATATAGATGGAAATATGACTGACATACTAAGTCCGGCCAGTCCTGAAAAAGTCCACACGAGTTCTCGAATTTCAAATTCAGCCGCAAGTAAGAAACCCACAAATGAAGCCGTAAGTGCAAACAAATAAACCAAGACCATTGTTTCAGACTTTAAATATCTAGTGATTAAGATCCCTAGCAGGCGCCCCGCGGCGAACATTCCCCAAAACAGAGAATTAACATGCAAACAAACAGAGGTCGACCAATCCAAATAATCTGCCAGAAATGTGGTTAACAAACTTGAAAACCTTGTTTCTAGACAAGCGTAATTACTTATAAGTAGCGCCAGTAAGGTAACGCAGATTATCTTCTTAACAGTTGACAGTACGGGTAATTTATTTCTGTCCACATTACTGTCTTGAACATTTCTTTCATCTTGGAATGGGGTACAAACGTAAGCATTATAATGTTTTGGCAAACAGTACATTATTACAAAAGGCAGAGCGGCAGACAAACTGATAGCTCCTATAATTAGGAACGCATATTGAACGTGGGTCTCGCCATAAACGTCTACACATTCGTTGGAAGCATTAGGAGGTGATGTCGTGTTGACTATGGTCGTATTTTGAAGGACACATGCTTTTTGTGCAATAAATGGCTCCGCAATCAAAGGTCCGATAAATCCACCAAAACTAAATCCGAAGTGGACAGTTTGCATGAATGGTGCTGATGCAGTTCCCCAAATGGATGCAACATGTGCGTTTCCACCTGAAATTAACACATATATACAGTTGTATCTCTCGATATTAAGGCACCTCCGGCGCCCGAAAAACGCATTTAATACCAGTGTGTTTTATTATCTGATTCATATAATAAATACATGATTGCATCTAGTTTAGTGTTTTGGAACTAGTCAAAACATGAGTAGTGGTCGTATAATGAAGTAATCATTCCGTGAGGTATATTTTGAAAAAAGTATCCCACTTCACTAAAAATATTGTTTTTTTTCAGCGCAAAATTGTAATTGATTAATAAAGATTTATGTAATCTTATTGGCCTATGTAACGGCCCTCCGCGATTGAGTGGTTATGGTAATCACTAGCCCCTCACTGCTGTGAGGTTAAATCCAATCCAGAACAAAATTTCCCAAGCGAGGAAGATGTTCAGTAACAGCTTACGCAAGGTCGGTGGTTTGACCAAGTGTACACATGGAGGGGGGGGGGGGGGGGGGGGTTCTTCCTCCAACATTTAAGCTGGAAAGTGGCCAAATCATTCTGGCTATAAGTGCGTCGCTAAACCTTGGTAGCCTCTGAGGACACAGAACAAAATCTGATTATGTTCCAATCGGTCTGCTACTTAAGCAACTTCAGTCAAACCTGGGAACAATGCCATCCATCCTTGGTAAAGACAAAATATGGTATTTGTTGACAGGTGTCCTTTATTCAGGGGTATTTTATTCTCAATGATCAATGTCGGTTTTTTAAAAGAATGGCATTTATTCACATGGCGGCCTTTATCAGAAGGTGGCTGTTAACACAGGCTTGACTGTAGATGGAGAGACATAGAACATGAACTTACAGCAATCGATACTACCACCGAACATACTGCTGATGAAGGAAATGACTAACATGACTGGAAACGTACTACACCAGGGAAATACGGCAAACGAAAGACCATTCATCACGGTAATACATGTCAAGACTAATAGACGATTCAATCTGGAATAGATAGAATACACATTATTTATTTATACCTCACACCCGTTTCCAATGTAAAGTCGCCTATATATACAGTGCAACCTCTGTAGAGCAACACCCTGTGGGAGCTGCAAATATTGGTCGTTGTTAAGAGGTTGTTGCTCTACAGATGTTAAATTTACAGTAAATATCAACTTAGGGAAATTTTGAAGGTGTTGTTATAGAGAGGTTGTTGCTCTACAGAGGGTAGCTCTGGAGAGGTTTTACTGTAGTTACCTCAGCAGGCATTATATTTTAATATCACACTGTAATAACACATGCGCAGAATTAATGCGCGTACAGTTCGAACAGATTTTCGGTTTATATCAAATCATTTTCCATTTATTTGACGAATTGTTCATAATAAATTCTGTTCTTGTTTGTACATTCAACTTAAAAATAATTTTAATACAATGTAATACCAAAGTTTTTTTCTCTTTGTATTTCTATGACATCTCCGGTATAATAAAATAAATACATTTCTGTATCACATTTCTGAGAGGGCGTTATTAAAAATGCCTCCATCAACATTATTTTTCAGAAATTCTCGGGAATACGAGTGATGCGTGTACCAGTGCTTTACACTGGGTATGATAAAAGAATCAGGAAAAGTCATTCGAAATATGAGTAAGGATTTTAATGTAACATAACATAACATATATTTTATTGACATAAAATTGCATAGATACAATTTATAATCAAACAAATAATCAAATATACCAGAAAGAGAAAAACATGGAAAACCTGAAAGATTAACATTGTTTTCTGAAGGGTCTTAAAAATAACGGATGATAACGGTCGCAGAGCTATGAAATTATAGTAATATGAAAAATGTGAAATGTCTCAAACAGAAATTCTGATTTTATTTGCAAAATAAATACATTTTGACAAGTTATTGATAGATAATTTGGAAGTAGAATTCAGCAATGAAATAAATTTATTATGGTTTGGCCAGTGACAGAAATAAGGTTTAAAATATTTTTTTCTTAAGTCTCTATATTTTGGGCAAACTAACAAGAACTGAAATTCTGATTCAATTTTTGGCATGTTACATGATTTACATAGACGTTGTGTTCGTGGGATATTTTTGTGTCTGCCTGTTTCTATTAGGAGTTCATGTGCAGATACTCGAAATCTTGATAATGCTATTAAATATTTTCTTTCATGTATGCAGTCGAGATATTTCTCGCGTATGAAATTATGTTTAAATAGACAATATGTTTTAATGTACGATTCTCCTGTATCCTCTTTTCCCTCACTCTGGAGCGGCCCTGAAATGACCAAAGCTGTCGTATGGACTGATCAATAACATATAAACATTAGCAACATACTTATCAAACAAGACACCGCCAAGCAGGGCACCAATCATATATCCGATTGAACCTGTGGTAAATATCCATGAAGCTGTTTCCAAGTCTTCGTGTATGATAAGACGTAAGTCTGGGAATACTCCGCCAACTACCGAAACCAAAAACCCCTGTAATTAGAATCCCTGTTTTAATTTTTTGACATTGTTTAATTTTAATGTACCTACATGTATTTGACAGTCATCGAAGCAAAAATCGATCACATATACTTTTACCGACCAATTATTTAGATAATTCCAAATCTACACAGATACCTTTTAAAATACACTGTACATACTGAATCAACAGACGTCATACTAAAATGAAAGGGGCGGATTTGTGGTCTAGTAGCTATAATCTCGGCTCCGTTCTCCGCTTTTTCAGCGTCCCTATCCAAAACAACGAGTCCAGTAAGTACTGTGTTTAGAATTAGTAGGGAGACAAATACCCCGCTCTCCCGTATCATCTCTCCCCTCTCTCTTCGGTAGCTCCGAAATAACCATAGCAGTCGAATGGACCGTTAAACAACAGACAAACAAACATAAATTGACAAAAACTTACCAATGTTATAAACATCCACACTACGGATGCCGTATGAAAACAGCGTATACGGTAAGCACTGTTGTTCCGAACTTTGCGTAGGAATCCAATTATAGATCCTTTGGTTTGGTAACCTAAGTTAGAGTCCAGGTTACTTTGCGAGGTTGTTGAGTTTGTTCCATCATTCCCGTTAATGACAGTTATTGGTTCATTGAGCTGATTCGTCTCTTGTTTCTCCATTGTTTTTATATTCTGCTATTATTTCCAAAAAGCTTGTTTCAATGCTTAATCAAATTACGGTCAAGTTTCAAATGTTTATTTGTACCTACCCACATTTTACCGTTGCAAAGAGCATTAATTATTTTGATAACAAAAATAGAACAATCATGCGACTATTAAGCAAAACGTTTTTAGCTGAAATTCAGGCCACATACAAGTATAGACTGGCTTAGGCGTAATCAGACGTTTTTGCCTTTTGGCTGCATGCTCATTAAAAATAGGGTAGGTAGGTCGTTCATTTTTGCTCTTGAAAGCATGAACGATAATAAAAGACCAGGGCTGTAGGGGGGAATTATGGTAGAACTGGTAACCAGTAACAAAAATGAAAAATAAGGCCGCATCGAATTTATGAACGAATTCTATTCTAAAAAGCATGCATGCATATTCTTTTACCCAGACAACATAGTGAGATCAAAGAAATTAGTAGACACACGTTATGTTAACAAGGTATATTCAAAGGAAGTGTTTCGTTTTGGTGACACCCATAAAATACGGGCCTCATAATCAAAATCAGTGACATTTACAGATTTAGCATAACTGTGCTCTTTTATATTGTAGTACTTGTACATATTTTTTTGTTACAAAATTTAATATAACGGTTTATCATCTTGAGTGAAAAAATAACCATTTACACATTCCACCTATTTATCCAACAGTTAAGCGCATCTATAGACGGCCTTTAAAGTGATCGTGCAGCTTTTCACTCGTGCTATCCGTGCTACGTATGTGCAGGTACAGGTTGACCCAGACCCATTATCTTTACTCGTACACAATAATAGGTTCACAGTTCACTTTTGAATTTCATCTTTGTTCATGAATAGAATTGTACGAAGAAGATTTTCTGTTTATCGTACGTTGCCCTTTTCGTCGCCAACATCGTATGGCTTATATGAATATTCGCGTTAAGACAATGTATGACCTCTTCAATGGTTAGTCCTAGTTCTCTCTGCATCTAACATGGGGTATATTGACTGCCATAAAGCGTAGGGTTGAGATCCTTCGGCCTAATGTTATCCCCTTATTGCAGTAAAAACAACTCCATATGCCGGATAACATACGAACCCAAGCAGCGAGGGCTGTCTGACTTTCTCGCTAACAACAACATCCAACAATTAAGCCTGACCTCTATACAACCCTGACCTATTTGTTGAACCTAATGGACAGATAAGTTCATGCCAGTTCCCAGCTATTCTGGTCCAACTGACATGAACACTCTTGCAAGAGGATAGACTTCAATTTACTCAAGAACGCCATGCCTTGGAGAATCAGAGATGTGGAGAGATGGGGTACACGTCTAGTATTGAAGAGCCAAAAAGCCACAATCAGTCTGTTTAGGTTCATGGATTTTGGACTCCCTTCAATTCTCTCCAATTACTCCTAAATCACTTACCCGTTACAAATATTTTTTGGCAGCTTATTCTGCTTGGATGAATCTCCATTCTTAATGAAATAAATGGAACTTTATACTCCAAACCAAATCATTCTGAAAGTTTTGAACATAATTTTAACCCTTTTTTAACAATTCAGTTGTTTTTGTAGTATAAGCTATTCTACAGAGTCTCCGTGATCGAGTGATAATGGTCTCTGACTAGTAATCGATAGCCCTTTAGCCAAAATCAAATTATATTATAAATTATAGCATACGCGAAGAAGATGTCCAGCATGGGCTCGTCCTCCATCGTTTAATCTGGAATAGTTACCTAATAGCCCTACTGAGTACCTGTTGGTACAACGTGATGGCCACATGAAAAACTTTAGTATTTACATATTTACTTTATCTATAAATATACAAGTTAAATGTTTGTACGGCGCAAAATCGCATCCGGCAATTCAATACTAGAATGTGGCATATGTAACATTTTCTATCAGGATGTGCAGTTTCAGATCAAACGAATTTGTTATTTTGACTTAACTGATCCCGAAACTAAAGTGATCATCTACCCTTCAAAAATACAAGCCGTTGATGTTTCATGAATCTCATGAATCTGGTCATATGGTTCTACAGTTCACGAGGTACTCTATATGTAGTCCCTGTTTCCACCCTAACATTAAAATCAGGGGAAACTATCATCTCGATGTATCAAACGTTGCAATATCTGCTGGAATGCATTTAAAATATTTAAATAAAGTCTCCAAAAATAATATACTCCGTTGTCTGAGGGTACGTTGTCGTAAAAACCTGGTATAACGGTCCCAAACATAGATTTTCAACTGTAAAGTGACCATCTATATCGAACCATAAAGTGACCGTCTATGTCGAACCAATTAAGTCATCATTTCTCACCTGATCGGACATTTTTTGTATTGAGCTCCGAAATCGATACTTAATTAATGACAATTGCGTAAACAAGTCAGTGTCCACGCTCGCGATTATAAAATTAGTCTGTGTTCCGTATCTTATAACACGATTAAATGGTTATTACAACACACCGACGATCGCTCCAAAATGTAATAAACACAGCGAATTTCTCTAATAATTTATACATCGAAGTTCATTTAGACCTAAGTCCTTTGACATAAAGAGTTTCGGCTGCATTTTCAAGAGCACGACCATTCGGGCTACCAAATAGCAAGATGCACTAGACTGGACCAGTAAGCTATTGATTGTCGTTCGGACCTGCCTTAATGTCGAACCCTGTCGTCACAGTGCCCATATAAATACTAAACTAGTTCTCGTTGTAGCCAACCAGGCAGAGTCAAATTCTCAGTCGACTGAAACCACTTTTATTGAAATATTGACACGTTTCTAGTAATTTATAGGTGATTGACATTGACGAGACGACAACGATATTAAACAGCTACTAGCATTCGGCGAATGTCACGTGATCATTGAGACTATTAGCGAGTCCGATTAACAACTTGAATAATACACAGTCTGTATGTACACATGAACACTACTTAAAAGTAATTTTGCTTCATCCTCAGTAATATAACATAATGCTTGATAGTGTACTAAATTCAACGCCATGTTTGTTTACTATAGTAGGATTGGATTCGGTTCGTTTATTGACAGATGGGCAGATTCATTCCCGTCGTTGTTTATCGAGCTCGCTCCATTCTTAGACTATAAATAGCGGCTGCGTCATCAAGCTAACACTAGTTGGTGTGAGTAACACGTGACCTCGCTCTATTTCTGTTTTGTTTATATCACGTGATGACCATTGCGGATATTTCGGGCACTATCAGTAATCTGCTTCGGTGCAAGAAGTTGCGATTTTGCATTGCCACTTAAAAATAAGCATTCCAGAGTGTACGGCGACTCCTGTCGCCGTACAATAACAATATATATAATGCAAAATGTATTATATAATCGACAGAGCTTAAACACGACATTAAAAAGTAATGAAGTGAATGACACGACACAACAAAAACTTAAAATTCAACAACGTGCGTATTAATTCACACAAAATGAATGAGTATGTAGTAGAAGTTAAATCCACGTACACGCATAAGATATAAATGTACGACATAGTTACGTAACTTATTCAGGTAACGAACATGACTATTATTTTGATTATGGACAATGCTCTATGCTATTCAAAAATGATAATATTATAAAAATAGTATTGCTCGGATATCGTAATTTCTTAGATGGTAAACCCTAGGTACTTCAATTTATTTAATAAGGCACATTTTTAAAAAAAGAAAACATCACTTTTCTGAAGATAGATCGTACGATGACCTTTAGTTTTCTTTATTAAATTGGATTCGTTCTGCATTTCCATTGAAATGAATGTTTTATGGCTACTCCAATTGACTTCAATCCAAATTAAAAAGGGAAAATAAGTCCCAAAGATTGTTATCATTTTTGAAAAAAATCTCACGCAAAATGTCTTTTAGACTCATGGTAACGTATAAGAAATAAAGTGGTCCACGATACCCAAACTAGAGACATGACCACACTCACTGGAATCTTCATAAACACTATCGTATGTAATGTAGACAGAATAGATCATTGTTGAAATTGTAAATGACCAAAGCTATTGTGAAATGCCGATTTTGCCAATAAACTGTATTGTTGAACAGTTAGATTGGGAATGAAATTTAACAATACTTGTATAGCATGAGCATATGAACTTATATATACTACATAATTTTCAACAGTGACAAAAAACTCAAAACAATTAGCCCAGAACATCCACTCTATTAGGGGAATTTATTTGGAGTCAAAATTCGACCCTATTCCCTGCCTGAAAACATGTTTATGGCTATAATCACTAGTTGAATTATATTTTTCACCTAGGACATTTGTATAAAAAATATGCATTTTACTTTTAGTAAAGTGTTTTATTATAACCTATTGGTAATAAAAAACGAGAGTATGTTTTGTCATGTCATGTTAATTTTAGGACCCCGCTCTATTACAGGGATAAGAAATAATTAACAAGATGAGCTATGTAACAGTGTCATCTATTGTAACATGTACTATCATATAATTTGTATAAAAAGTGTCCTCGAGCGCCGCCCCAAAAAGATAAAACTTGGAATGAACAAATAACACACGATACAATTGGAAACTATCAAAGTCTATACATTGTATTTTCATATAATCTGCATAAAAGGTGCCGAAGTACCGCCCTAAATAAATGAAACGTGGACATTTCCACCTTGAATGAGCAAATAACACAAAATGAACATACGCCACTGATGTACCAAATACCAAAATAAGATGCATACTTTTTAAATGATGACTAACGTCGAGAAATCAAAATAACGTTTGGTCTTAGGGTCCTAATGATGAGATGTACATGTAAATGATTAACAACTTAGATAACATATAATATAGATGTGAAGCGTAAGAATAAAGCACTATTCAAGTAAACTGAGAAACCTAATGGGATCATTTTCAACTAAGGACTTGCAGCACCACAAAGTGATAAAACATAAAGTGTATAAAGCTATATCTGACAGAGAATGTTGCATAAATTTAAAAAAAGTGTGAATTTAAATCACATTGTTTTTATAATCGTATAGTGTTTTCTCAAAAGAGTTTTAACTATTGAAACGGTCTCTGTAATTCAACATACATGATTGTTACAAGTTATCATTATGAAGTTTTATTCCACTGTTAACGATTCAAGCAGCGTTTGCTGATTTCAAACATACCCCGCTCGCCTTCACAAAAATGATAAGCAACTGTGTATTTTTTCGTGAAAAAAGACGAAAACTATTCCTACATATACTTAAACACTGAATATGTTTTTTTAAGTTACCTCCCTTTCATTTCTATTTGTAGCTGCTAGTCAAAATTTACAGGTCGCTTCCTTTGTTCATTTTTCAAATTTACGTAATTGAGTATTATTCTATTCACATACAAATAATCATTCTGCCAATGACAGGACTGTCAGATATAGCTTTACACACTTTAACATGGCATTGAAGTCAGCATTAGTTTAGTGATTCATTTGTAAAAGACATCGTGTTATTATGTATATGGATATGGTTATAACAGACTCTGCGATAAGTAAGTATGCAAAATACAATTGTGTGAAATTGTCCATGAGATAGCCGTACAATAACGGAAGAAGCATGTTGAAAATGGAAACACCGATTAAGTAAATTGAAGATATTGTACCAGTCACTCTAAGTATGCTTTCCGCCGTCCAAGTGAATACAGATGGAAATATCACTGACATACTTAGACCAACTAATGCCGTGCATGCCCAGATGAGCTCTCGGATTGCAAATTCAGCAGCGAATAAGAAGCCAACGAAGGAAGCAGTCAGTGCCAGTAGGTACAAGATGATCATCGTCTGAGCCTTGACGTATCTTGTAACTGCGATGCCAAGCAACCGACCTGCCGCTAACGACCCCCAGAATAGAGAAGTCGCATGAAAGCTGGCAGAGTTTGTCCAGTTACAATATTCGGGTAGAAACGTTGTTAACAAAGTCATACATCTTGATTCAAGAGCGCCTACATTACTGATAAACAAAGTTACTAAAGTCACAAACATTATTTTCTTAGCAAGTGATAGCACCGGCAATTTCGTTTCGGTTTCGTGTGCTTTGCCGACTTGAGCACAACTGTCGTCTTCCAATGGAGAACTAACATAAGCGTTAAACCGCGACGGCAAACAGTACAATATAATAAACGGAAGAGCAGCCGAAAAACATGAACATCCTGTAATGAAGAACGCATATTGAACATGTGTCTCCCCATAAACATCCACACATTCGCTGGAACTGTTAGCTGATGTTGTGTTGAGAGTTGTATTTCGAGGAACACATGTTTTGGATGCAATAAATGGTTCTGAGATATGCGGCCCTATTACCCCTCCGATGCTAAAGCCGAGATGAATAATCTGCATAAAAGGTGCCGACGCACGGCCCCAAATAGACGAAACATGGGCGTTTCCACCTGGAATGAGTAAACCGCACACAATTTAATTGAGAATATAATAAGTCTATACGTAATATAAATAGCATTCCCACCAGGAATGAACAAACAACACCCACTATAATTTCAAGCATACAAAGCTACCGACCATGTCTCTTAATGTGAGAAAGTAAACAGTTGCTTCCGGAGGATGGGAGTCTAGTACTGGTTCTTCCCAGGATCGACGGTTAGGTGAACTCATGTCCGCCTCATATGACTCTAGCTGTTGAAAAAAGGGCCGTGATACTCGATCAAACAAGCAAAAACAAACAAAGCATACAAAGTGTATAATTTGCATTATAAGTGCCGAAACACCGCTCCTTTTATATGCAATTTATATATATTTATACCATTTATATAAATATTATTTCATTTGTAATTCATATTACAAATGTGATTGGTAGAGATATTTGGTTCTAGTATACATTGTATATTGCCACTGCATTCTGTGAGCTTGTCTACACGACATTCCTCCTCGACGCTGTTTGGTCAAAAGATACGAATTATTAAGAAGATGCATAGAACTTAATAGTGATAGTATAATTATCTACTTACAACAATTAACTCCTCCGCTGAAAACATTAGTGACGAACGAAATAGTTAACATTGCAGGGAACGTACTGCACCATGGATATACAGCGAAACAGACTCCATTCAGAGCCACAACACAAGTAGTTACTATCATACGATTTAGTCTGAAAATACAATGTAAAAGAACTTATGTTTGAAGTTTTGATACTAGTATTTAACCATTTAAAAGACATTGGCTGAACAATATGAAACGCAATTCTGAATCCTATATCAACGAGAGCTTGGCAAGCGGCAGAACTCAGGGCCGTTGATCGAGAGGTAGCTGATTAAAATAAATCAACCGGCTCTCCGCGCATAACTGCCAACCTCTCTACGTAGATCACTGATATCAACGTCTGAGGACGACGGTGGACATAATGTGGAAGAGAGCCTGGACTTTAGACAAATCGTCACAAAGAGTACTAGACTAGATATATTCGTTAATGGCGTTCGAATGGTCGATCCCGAGGCCTTCTGAACACCCTTTGAGCTAAGCGTGCGAGCTTGGTTATTATGTAGCATGAAGTACTATTTAAATCATCATTCCGCAGTACATAACGGTAAATGCAGTACAAATAATGTTATTGTGATAAAATGTATGACCGGATTATGCCCAAAACAGCATCTAAACCTTACATTTGATAGTTGTTCTTTCTTTCTGCAGCATAAAAAAATAATTCGTTTGGCCAGTTCTATTTTTCAGATAAGTCTGTAAATCAATCTGGGTGAAATATTAGTATACACTCGTACCTGTCAAACAAGACTCCAACGACCAGAGCACCAACCATAAGTCCTATTGCACCTGTTGTGAAAATCCACGAAGCTGTGTCCAAATCTTCGTGAATTATAAGACGTATATCAGGAAATGTTACACCTACCAAAGACACGGAGATACCCTAGAATGGAAACATATCGTAAGACAAATGACCAACAACGTATCGGCTGAGTACAATTTGATTCCCCAACAGCGTTTCAATGGTTTCACTTCCTCTACATTAACAACCATTATCTTGATATTTACCCAATCGAACCCATTCCATTAAGCTCATGTTGTGATCATACTAGTAATACTGAAACCGGTTTGCCTTTAGTTAGTGTTCTGATCTTGAAAAGTATTGTTTTTTAATTTTCTGTTTATAAACTTGAATCGTTGGGGTCAAGTAGCTTCTTGACATTCTGAAATCTTGGATAGACTTAAAGAACATTCTTATTGAGAACGTTGCAGAATATTGTAGAAATTGTCATAACTGCATGATGGAGACCTAGTTTCTAGCAATCTGGGGTTGTTGTAATAAGTGTCATCATTATCGGATCTTTGCCTTTGGATATATTTGGATATTTCTAGTTTCCTCTTCTTCTTTGTGGAATTAAAGGTGCTTACTAGTATTTAAAAGTGGATATTTTGAACTTTTCTGTGAATTCATACCAGGATTAGTGACACTGGAATACAATTTATATCGGGACTATTTGAAACTAAGTTTTGAGAATTTCGTGTTCTTATTAAATGAAAACATGAATATTTCTGTTCGTAAAACCTTTTATTAAATAGATTTTGTTATTGTTAGTTGCTGCGTTTCTGTTGCTCGTAAAAATGGTAGCTATAATCGATGTATCTGAAAACCCCCAAATTTGATACTCATATTAATTGTTTGATTTTAAGCAAACAACATTGTGTTTAATCGATTAAATTGGTAAAATATTGTATTTGCTGCGTTTGAGTTAACTTTGTGAGGTTAAGATACTGTTTTGTTTTCATGCATGACCGATAAGGTATGTTTATCAGCAAAGATTCAAACAAGTCGTTAGCGGCGATGTTCCTATTGACAAATGATTTAAACACTTCATAAAACCAAATAATCAGCAAATTTGGACATTGCAAAAACAAGCCATGCGTTATCTCCTATTTTGACTTGCTGTACACTATCATCTAAGGCCGATTAGTGTAAATGTTTTCGCATGTCATGACAACTGTCTGAAGACACATATATAACGAGGTTGCTTAAATACTTATTCTGAACATTAACGTTGAAGCCATCATTGGTTTTAAATATAATATACATTAAAACCTGTTAGACCGATTTCGATATTTCATGCGGAGACCACATCAATTAAAACCATTTCGACGGGTCTCAAATGTCAAAGTTTTATTGTACATGTATCCACTCATTGTAACAGCAAAATCGTTTATATACAGGCAAACCTATGTTGAGCGACCACCACCGAATAAAGGTCTCACTGTGAATTAAGGTCATACTTTAAAAAGTCGTTAGTGATTATTAAGAAAGAAATGACCTCCGAAAAAATGTAAAATTATGTCTTTCCCATGGGTGGCCTTTGTAAACAGGTTTGATTGTACATTAGTTCATGAAATAATGTTCTATGTGCGTTAATAAAATAACCAATATGTGTTATTCTTGCTTCGTTTTCCAATTATTTTTTCTTAATCTTGTCCTAAATATGTCAAAACCGTTACAAGTAAGATTTACACTTGTTTGGTGCCGCCGTAACCAAAAAAAAATGAACTTACTAAGGTCATGAACATCCAAACTACGCAGACTGTATGTAAACAACGCATGCGGTATTCACTGTTGTGTCTAACTTTACCCAGAAATGTAAGACCATGTCCATTGTTGGGGGTATTCTTGTTTGAATTCGGTTGACTGATAGACACATCTCCGTTATTCTCCTGCTCTGTTTTATCATCTAAGGGAATTTCATTAAGTTCCAAAGCATTCATTTTGCACAAAGACTCCGCGCACTTAATAAAATGACACAACTCCTATTTATGTTCCACAAACACAGATTTGACGTAGCATACCTTCGTTGTACTGATCAAAAATTATGTCGAGATAACAATTTTAGTCTAGTATTTTGTGCAAATAATTGTTTTCAAATCTTATCAGTATATTTGTATTATTCGGGTCACTTCCTTGTTCGTCCTGTATCTCAAGATATATATAACATTTTGAATGGACTACTTTTTGATCTAAGGTGGCATTAAACCGTTCAATTAATGTAAATGTATCGGATTCCAGCGTGAACATGATCTTCTGCTGGATGTATCATTATCAATACTAATTTCATGAGTTATATTACAATATCAAAACTACATAATAGTCGTATCTCAACTTATACTTGGTTCTCTAGATCAGACATGAAGCTAAGGTCAATGAAAAATCTGATATGAACAATAATAATTATCAAGCTATTGATGGTAGAGGCTGTCACATTGATGATTTTTTGGATATTGATATCTTAGCGAATATGGTAGAGGCTGCAGTGATGTTGTTTATAAGATATTGATGGAGTGGAGTGAGTAGTGGCAATGTAATTAATGTTGTAATGGGTAGTAAATATCTTGTCACTTAGATTGTGGTTGTATAAGAGGTTTTAGTGACGACAATCCAAAGGATTTTGTTAACACTGCTACTAGGTTTTGTCGTTATTTTAGAAAACGTGGAGATTATTGTGAATATGATTATTAAAGAATCTTCAGACGACCATACATTAAAGGACATGTGTGTTCTTGTTATTATAACATACGCTTGTATAGTAGTAGTAAGGTAAAGAAATTGTTCAGCAAAAGGAATGTCATGACATTTATGGCAATTTTATAAAAAAAATGGAAACACGTTGAATTGATAAAATCAAACAACACACTAGTATACAGGTATATCACTAATACATATGCATTAATTAGTGTATAGTTCTGACGTAATTTATATATTTGGACAAAACAGGTTTGATAAAAAAGCTTTCGTAAATATCAACTTTTAATGCTATTTTATTAAAGAACACAATTTCAAGATTTCCTGTAAATTAAGCATTACATTTAAAACTGTCAAACATGGGATGTCCCAACCAAAGTAACAGATGCACGCTGTTGGTGCCAATGTATGCCTGACGGTATTTTGTCCAGAAAAGACAGTTCTTTCCCAATGTGCACATTACAACACACCGATAAAGTATTTCAGATACATTATTTATCTAGTGATTTGTTTTGATGAGACAGCGTATACTCATGTATACGACAAGAGTGAAAACTGCCTCGGCAATAAGTAGGTATACAAAATACAATTGCGTGAATGTATCCATGAGGTAACCATACAGTAACGGAAGAAGCGTGTTAAAAACCGAAACACCGATTATGTAAATTGAAGAAATGGTTCCAGTCACCTTTAGTATACTTTCTGCCGTCCATGTAAAAACAGAAGGAAAAACTACGGACATACTAAGGCCAGCCATAGCCGTACAAGCCCACACGAGTTCCCGTATTGCATATTCAGCCGCAAATAGGAAAGCTATAAAAGATACTGTAATGGCAAGCAAGCAAATAAGGATCATTGTTTCAGACTTTAAATATTTGGTCACAACGATACCAAGAAGTCGCCCAGCTGCGAACGTTCCCCAGAATAAGGAAGTTAGATGTAAACCAATAGATGTGGACCAATCCAAATAGTCCGACAGAAAAGTTGTCAATAAAGTTGAAAATCGTGCTTCAAGACATGCATAGTTACTTATCAATAACATCAATAATGTAACAAATAAAACCTTCTTAACAAGTGATAGAACTGGTAATTTATCAATGGTTTCTTTGTTATCACGAACATCTGCGTCTTGAAATGGGGTAAAGACGTACGCATTATAATGTGTTGGCAAACAGTACATTATTACAAAAGGCAGAGCGGCAGATAAACTGATTGCTCCTGAAATTAGGAATGCGTATTGAACATGGGTCTCGCCATAAACTTCTACACATTCGTTGGAAGCATTAGGAGTAGATGTCGTGTTGATTATTGTCGTATTTTGAAGGATGCATGTTTTTTGTGCAATAAATGGCCCTGCAATCAAAGGTCCGATAAATCCACCAAAACTAAAGCCGAAGTGGATAGCTTGCATGAATGGTGCCGATGCAGTTCCCCAAATTGATGCAACATGTGCGTTTCCACCTACAAAAGGATTAATACTCATTCATTCAAACTATTGATCTAGCAAAAAGCTCTAGAACATCATGCATAATCTATTGATTTAAATAATTTTGAATCGTTATTATAATCATGATCGATTTGGTCCAAAGTGGCTGAAATATCTTTATTGTTCGACGAAGGAAACACTGCAACGTCCACATCTTTCTTGTTTTACTTGTTACATGCAAAACGCTATTCCATTTACACCATGTGTTAAAAGAAGATTGAGACCGCAACAGTTCGTGTATAAATACTGTCTAAAAGTATAAGGGTTTTACTTACAACAATTCATCCCTCCACCAAACAAGCTGTTGATGAAAGAAATAACTAACATAGTTGGGAACGTACTACACCAGGGATATATGATAAAAGAAACTCCATTCAGTACAGTGACACCGATCATAACTAAAAGACGATTCAGTCTGAAAAGAATAATGTTCAGTAATTACCTAAGGTTCAGCTCGGTTATGTAAGATGGCTACTTTGAAATATACATGTTCATAAATGCAAGCATAGTCTGTCTTTATTTCAAATTCCAACGACTTTTTAAGCATTGAATTTGTCACATATAAACCCACCGGGGAGTGATAGGTGGTTTAGTGGTAAGGCGCTGTTCTACTAAACGAAAGGTCGTGGATTAGAATTTCGGCTCCGCCTTTCGTTATTTCAGGGATGATTTTCAGTGTGTCCATGCTTACTACAGAGTCAAGTACTGTGTTAAGAAACTCACAGGGCAGGAGTGAGGCTTGTATCGCTGCTTTACATTGGGCAGAAAAACTTCTCGAAATTAGAGAAGATATATAAATGCCCGGTTCTCCTTCTACCTCCTTTGGTGACTCTGAAATGAACAGTCGAATGAGCCGTTAAACAACAGATAAACATAAACGGTACCTGTCAAACATAACACCAACAACAAATGCACCAACCACGTGACCAATAGCATTCGTCGTAAATATCCACGAAGCTGTCTCCAAGTCTTTCTGAATAATCAGTCGTAAATCGGGGAATGCTCCACCAACCATAGATACCAGAAGGCCCTGAAATGAAACAAATATAAAATATAATATACTACTCAAATAATAAGGATCGCGTTTTGTTCTGTATGGTGTTAGCGTCCATTTTGGATTACATACATAAGAAATGATTTTTTGTTATTTTCAAAGATACCTGCATGTCATGAGTACAACATGTAATCCATACATTAAATCATTCGAGTATAACGAGCGTCGAAATGAGGACAGGGTCAATTTTTTAAAATTTTCCCTATATAAGTCTATGTAAAATCAAGTGACCCCTGGGGCGGGGGCTATTTTAACCCTAGGGCAACAATTTGAACAAACTTGGTAGAAGTCCACTAGACAATGCTACACACAAACTATCCAAGCTCTAGGCATTGTAGTTTCTTACAAGATGATTTTAAAATGTCCCTATATAAGTCTTTATAAAATCAAGTGACACTTTAAGCGGGGCCAACTTTGAACCTAGGACAATAAATTGAACAAACTCGGTAGAGGTCCACTAGACAATGCTACACAGCAAATATCTAAGTTCAGGCACTGTAGTTTCTTACAAGAAGATTTTTAATTTTCTCTGTATAAGTCTATATAAAATCAAGTGACCCCTGGGGCGGGGCCAATTTTGACCCTTGGACAATAATTTGAACAAACTCGGTAGAGGCCCAGTAGACAATGCTACACACCAAATATCTAAAATCTAGGCATTATAGTTTCTTACAAGAAGATTTTTAATTTTCCTATATAAGTCTATGTAAAATCAAGTGACCCCTGGGGCGGGGCCAATTTTGACCCAGGGCAATAATTTGAACAAACTTGGTAGAGGTCCACTAGACAATGCTACACACCAAATATCTAAGCTCTAGGTCCTGTGGTTTCGGACAAGAAGATGTTTTAAGTTTTTCCTATTGTTTGCCATGGCAACCAGAAATTGTAATGAAATTATTTTTTAACAACTTTGGTAGAGCTTCATGAAAGGAACATCCATGTAAAGTTTCGTTGAAATTGGCTAACTGGTTATGAAGGAGTTGTTGTTTAAAGCCATTGTTTATGCACTGACACACACACGCACGCACACACGCACGCACGCACGCACGCACAGACGACGGACATCATGCGATCACAATAGCTTACCATGAGCACTTTGTGCTCTGGTGAGCTAAAAAATAAACTTACTAATGTTATAAACATCCATACAACTGATGCTGTATGCAAACAACGCATACGATAAGCCTTGTTGTTTCGAATCATTCCAAAGAACGTTGTCAATGGCCCAGTAGATGCGATACCTGCACTCGTCATGTTTGATTCTGGTTTGTCGTTGGAATCCATTCCAACGTTAGATTCTTTATTATCCAATTCATGTAGGGCCATTTCTATATACCAAGCCTGCTTTACACGTTAATTCACTGTGCTGTTTTGACATGAAATGAAGCTTTAAGTTAACAATCTCGAATGTAAAAATAAAGCTCACGTTGAATAGTTTTGTTGCGCCGAATCTTAATTAGTTTGATAAAAACAATTGAAACGCACGTTTGATCCATTACGTGTGTTTGCTACTTGTTTTTAGCTCACCTGATTCATCAGGTGAGCTTTTAGGATCGTTGAATGTCCGGCGTCCGTCCACAATTAGTTTTACACTCTAGCAACCGCAACTTTTCACGAATCGTGATTAAACTTACTCACAATGTATCGGCTAAGTTGGATTATGGACAAAATTGGACAATAACTTCTAGAGTTATGGGCCCTTGAATTACAAAATTTGCTATATTTAGCTTGTTTACACTCTAGCGCCTTCATTTATTCACAAATCCTAATGATATTTTCAGTAAATGAGTATAACCAAAAGATCTTGGACATGTTCGATTATGGGTGGAATCAGACCACATCTTCAAGAGTTATGGGCCCTTGACTTAGAAAATTTGCTATATTTTAGCTTGTTTACACTCTAGCGCCTTCATTTTTTCACCGATCCTAATCATATTTACAATGGATGTGTATTACCTTATGGATTTGGACAAGTTTAGTTATGGGTGGAATCGGACCACAACTTCAAGAGTTATGGGCCCTTGGATTAGAAAATTTGCTACGTTTTAGCTTGTTTAACAGTATTATACCATTATTGTTGGTTTTGATCTACGTAAAAATGAGTTTTACGAGATGGAAACTAAAATTATTACCTGGTCATTAATTATTTGCCTTTGTTCTCAGGTGAGCGATAAAGGGCCAATGTGGCCCTCTTGTTTTTTATAAAGACAGTGATAATATTTTCATGACCTGAACATGACTGTCACGAATCAGAAGTTCATTGACCTTGCTTTAATGTTCAAAATGGTCATGAACTCAACAATGGGTTTGAAGGTACCATGGAGAACAATGTCGTGAAAATCAATCAACATATAATTATGTAACAATCACCAAACATGCATTTTCATCTTGTACATCATGGAGTACATTTAACGTAAGCATTTTCGTATGTGTTATTAATATTTATACCCCAATTAATGAGGAAGATACGCATGATTCACTGTTGATTATTCGTTCTATAAATAAAACCCCGGTTATAACAAAACAGAATAGACGACTTAAAGATGAATCTGGAAACGAGTCCCTCAGCTCAGATCTCCATTAAATTAGGTTGAAAACATAGAGCCGATTAGTGTTTGAATACATGTTTGGATCAATTACTAGTATGTTGACAGACTAATTTATCAATAATATCAATAATATCATTATTGTCTGATGATAATTTACTCAGACATTTCAAAAGTCAAGATATCAGTTTTGAACTCGTGGAGCAATATCAAGTTTTATAACCTGTTCAAAAGAAAGTTAACGCGGTGCAAGCTGGCCTCATAAACTGAACGATAAACGGCGGACATGTCCAATCAGGTATTGAAACGGCTACCATAAAGTACTACCGCCAAAATTTTGGAAACATGTCTTACGTTTGGCTAATTGCATCGGAAGGCTTGCGAATCATCGGAAGAAAACTTGCAGTGTCTCTAGTCATGTAGGTAACAAAACTGTTTGTATGGTTGCATATAGAAAAGTTATTTTAATACCTCTATAACCAAATGGATTTTCTTTTCATGTTTAACATCTATGTCAATAGTAATTCTTGTCTATGCCAGCGGACTCATGCCCAAACTTGAACTGCTACACACATTGATCTTCGCAAGTATCTACCAACTTATTTAGATGATCGTCCAGCGATGGGGGACTATAGGCCTTAGACACTTCAGTCGAACGAGATTCTTCGAATCGTATTTGTAACGGTAGATTCTAATAGTCAAAATATGACTACAAAAGTTTTGTTCAAGCTAGGCTGATCAAATTTGGTATATGAATATGTTGTAATAGGAAGATTATGTAAATCAGTTTGTTTTTTCCCGCGGGTCAAAATTGTGACTGCTATGGTAACAGGAAAGTCCAAATAAAGCAGCAAAATCCAATTTTTTAGACATATCACTGGTATTATGTTGAATAGTACGAAACCTAAATTAAGTCATCGGTTTTGTGACTTAGTCCCCGCTTCTTTTCTTTAATTCATTCGTGGATATAATTTCTTAAATTTGTTGTTGGTGCGGGTTTATGATGTTGTCTCCTAATAAGGATTGCTCTAACCAGTCATTTTCAAGTCCTAACCGGTAGGGGACTTATGTGTTGTGTAAAACAACAGTGACCTGTTTTCATAGTGGCTTTCCTCGATTAACAAATGTGGTCCACGTTGAACTAGGTAATTGGGATTGTTTCAAGATGCCACACCAGTCCCTCCAGAAATTTTTTTGAGCAATCTTGTTGACTACAACTTCATATACTACTCAAAATTTGATAAGGATCACTTTTTATTCTGTATGGCATTATCGTCTATTTTGGATTACATACATAAAATATGATTTTTGGTCATTTTCAAAGATACCTGCATATCACGAGTGCAATATGTAATTCATACATTGAATCATTCGAGTGTAACGAGTGTCGAAATGAGGATAGGGTCAAAATTTGACATTTTATAGGTATGTGTGGGGAATACAAACTTTGAGGAAAATGCGCAAATGTGCTAACTTTTGTTTTTGGTATCGAGACTGATGTCCTCGTGCGTCAAAAACATCCTGACACCGACTTCTCATGCTTCTAATGAGCCGTAGACCAGTATGTGTCGAGTGCTTGGATCTTATCTTGGCCAATGGTATAATTTAATTCAGAATTTTGACAAAACTTGTTATCTAGGGATAAGAGAAATGAAGAGCTTGTATATCTTTGATAGTTGTCGTTCGGAGGGTCATGTGTTTAGCATAGTAAAATAACTCTTGGGCATTCTTACGCATATTATCCAATGTTGTACATGCACTCACAGCTGTGTATATTTCAGCTGGGTCTAGGTTATGCAATTCATAACAATAAAATAAATGTTATACAAAGTTTATTTGCTAAAATATATATATGTAAGCGGTTAAAAAATAAAATTCAAATGTAGAAATACAAGTGCATAAAACTTCCTTTTGCAATATTGAAAACAATATCATAAAACATATATTTTTGTGAACGTTACATTTTATGTTCTCTTAGGAAGTTTATAAGTGGTAAATCGGGTTAGAACAAATGTGAATCAATACAATAAATTTTTTTAGTAGGTGCATATTACATGAATGTATGTATGAATACCTGTCCTAACTTCAATCCCTCCTGGCATATACATTTGGTATATTCAAATAACTCCCTGTATTCAAAGTTGAAAAGATCCTTTTATTATCGTCATACGAGTATAAAGCAATTAATGTGATACAAATGCATAAGACGCATTGAAAATATTAACGCCTTCTGGCACCTATTTTCAAACAACTCGAGTATTGTCAACATTTGGAAAGAAACAAAATTTGCACATTAACTTATATTACTTCGTCCTCCCTTTACACGTCACTGATTGGACCCATAAATATTTTTGCTTTATCGTTTACACAAAGATATTGGACGCTTGTTTTAGCTTTTAATTCCCTTCTATTTCTAAGTTTACACTTTATCTTAAAGTTTCGTTGTGTGTCTAACTCAGTTCTTTACCCTCTGTATATTATGTAATTGATTTCTGATGAGCTATCAACAGTTCTTCAGTTATTCTTTGACCTTTTAATACATTTTTTAAAAATAGTTCTGGTTGGATGCCAGTTTGGAACAGTACATGTATATGTATACTGCATTTTTATATACCAGCGTATCGTGAATAGACCAATTGTCCGGATTCGGTACCAATGCTAACGCAAGTTACTGCCATTTTTTTCAGCATGAATGACCAGCGGTGGATGACACATATCTTTAGACACAATGTGCATATAGCTTTAGACACAGCACATGTCTTTTTAATTAAATTATCACAGATAGCATGCGCCATTCCCAGGTTTTTACTGACGAATCCAATGTATTTAACCATTGCGCTGAACGTAATAAGCTAAGCGGGTGGCCAGGTGGGCGGGGAACTTGAATATTAAGATGGTAAACAATGTCGTATATCAAACTTACAAATGTAATGTATTGGACTGTAAAACAATGTATTGAATAAAATTTGGTAAAATGCTTCACTTAAAGTCTATAGTCTATATAAAACAAGTACATATATTTAAAAAATGCCTGGTTGAATATCCAAGTTTTTTTCAATTGAACATTGCAAGTATGAATAATATTATGCAAACTATCAGATATGCGCATACATTTTCCAAATACAAGGTTCATAGAAAAAATAATTGTTAAATACAATAGGCGCGATTAGTCACGTATTAGTAAAATTTTACTGTAAGTAATCACGTTTGTATTGATGGTGAAGGTTTCGAATGTAGTTGTGTCTCTGTTTACTTAATGTATCAGAAAGTGTCAGATCATCAGAATGGTTTGTACAAGAGACCTGGAACACAAAAAAACACATACACGACAAAGTAAATAGTTGGCGAGTAGGTTGTGCTTTTTTGTAAATAAAATACTTAAATTAGTAAATAGACTGGCCTATTCATTTCACTCAAATACTATAATTGGAGAACAGACTGTCCTATCTAAGTCATTGAGATACAATACAGAACTTGTACTAGAGTAGACTCTGCTATATTTATCAATTATACAAAACTTGTATTAGAAAGTTAACTGTACTATTTATTTCACTCAAAAAGTTGAGTAAAAGAGCAGACTGTGCAATGTTTACCAATAAAGAACTTAGATAGTAGACTGCCCTATCTATTGTCACAGAAAAACTTCGAGTGGACTTTGCTGACTTTGTTAATAAAACACACTCTTGAAAAAATTACATAACAGCACGCCACGTTGTACCGTTTGGCCAATCAAATTTTCAACGGAAGGGAATCGATGTACTGGTATTCTCCTTTTATACTTACGACGACCACATCAGTCGGGATTAACATTGATAAGTTATATAAGGAAATCAGTAACTGTTGTTGATACCCTACCTGCAATACAAGCTGTTAGGAAGCAGGCAACGTTCCCACATATCATTGCGCGGAGAATCATCCTCGATAATTCAGATTTTCTGATAGGTGCTAAGGCACCTAAACATCCTAACGAGATACCAATTGACCCAAAGTTCGCAAAGCCACATAGTGCGTACGTAGCGATAATCTCCGACTTTTCCTGGAGTGAAAAAATATTTCCTAAAAATTGTTGTCGAAAGTAGTTCTTGTAAAGATGTTATTGAAAACTAGTTCCTGTCAAGCAGTTCCTGAAAAAATTGTAAAAACTAGTACCTGAAAGGCATTTCTCAGAAAGTTGTTCGTTGAAAGTAGGTCCTGAAAATTAATGCTTTAAAATAGTTCTTCATAAGTAGTTCCTGAAAAGTAGTACTCGGAAAAATGGTGTATGAAAGTAGTCCCTGAAAAGTAGTACTCTGGTTTTATAAAAGTGATTCTAAAATATTAGTATTATTAAACCCTACCTTTCTGACTGCCCGGTTACATGATTATGTATATGTTTTTAGACAATCTTACATATAGTTTGAAGTGCTAACTATTATACTGAGTGTATTAACAATGAAAGTGCCTGCCTATATGACACTACTGTCTTATTTATAAACAAAACCAGTTTTAACGGCTCAATCTATCATGATAGATATTTGAAAGTTACATTAATCATTCAAACAAAAAAGTTACTTTACATTTCAAAAGACTCAATTGGTCTTTTTAATAGGTTTTGAAAAACGCGGAGGTAAAGCATACATGGGTGATATAAATTAAATGAATTCATCTTGCGAGAAGGACAGCTTTTAGAAGTTTACCGTGTCCTTAAACTTAACATTCATTTTGCTTTTGTGTTGAGAAGATTAATACGAACAGGTCAGTTGTTCGTTTGATTCTCGTGAATGAAATTAAGCTCAACTTCTTGAAGAATCGCCTACTAAGTCAAGCGAAATAAATATGGGTGTATTGAGGTTTTAAAATGCATGCGCTAAAGTCAGCGCATGAATAGGGACTCTTCAAGTTATTTTCTTACATAACCGTAAGCGTGTGTTGTTTATTTTAAAGTTGAATGAAGACCTAGCCAGTTAAGGTATAATGGATCCTAACTCACACTTTATCTCAAAATAGGTTTATCATTATTCGTCCGTAACCAAACCTTGGCCGACTAATAACTAGAGAACGATTTGCCCTAAGGTCCCCAGACTTGGTTGGGAAGTTGTTCATTAATTGTAGACAACCCCTATTGATTTTGATGTCAGTACGTCAAAGGACAATACTATTATAGTGACCTTCGACACAAAATCCTGGACTATGGTCCTCACACTTGATTTGGAGGTCGGTCATCACATATAGACTTATATAATATAATGATTTGAGGTCAGTACGTTAAAGGTCAGAGCGACCATTAACACAAAAAACATGGACTATAGTCCGCAGACTTGATTGAGAGGGTCGGTAATGTTTGATTTTAAACTACCTTTGATTCACAAAGAAGAGAAGTAGATCTATTGCAGTACACATATTTCTTTCACTCAGTAGGCCTATCAATAAAGCGAGACTAATTATTTACTCTCTACACAGATGCAGTGGTTTAATACTGCATATCAAGCAAACAACTGTGTCTTTCATTTCCCCGAATACACGCCAAATCGCCCATACGTATTCTAGAGCTACACTTGTATGTCTTCCATTGCGTGCACCTGACACGTGGCAGAACAAAATGAATATGACGTGTAACAACCACGTGGTTCACAGTATTCGATTACTTACGGAAATAAATCCCCCTTTTAATACGTCACCAGTGATGTTAAGTATGACGTCACCATCTTTCCAGTACCAGTCTGATGTGGCGTAGTAATCTGTGTAGTTTGTGAGACTTTGTCGATTAATAATTAGATCCTTCAAGTCACCATATGCTATAAACTCATTGGTAAATGTCTTCACTCCTGAAATGAAATATCAATCAATCATAAAAATCGATTGTTCGATAATTCTAATCGATCGTTCGATAATATTACTTGTCGATCTTTCGATAATACAACAACAATTAATACAAATAGAAACAGAATTGCATCAGTATTACTAGGCAAGACAAAAAAAGTGAAAAATGAAAAAAAAATTGATCGTTCGAAAATTCTAATCGATCGTACGATAATACAAATTAGTCGGTCGACGTAAGAAATACATCGATATAATGACGTCAATGGATCGTTCTGTTAGTAAATTAAAAATAAGCCGGATAGCCTAAGGACAAATCTTTATATAAACATAGTTCATGAGAATATGATAAACTTGTTTCATACATCAAGACGAACGGTTGAGGATCTCCGACATAGTTACCACGTTACATTGACCATTGAATGGATCTTGGAGTTCTCCTGTTCTGTTAACTTATTAATTGATTCGTTGTTTAACGGTCCAATCAACAGCTATGGTCTTTTCAGAGACGCATCAGAGGGAGAGGAGAGAGAAGATACAGAACTGGCCATTTATATCTATATTCGTATTTCGAATACAAATGTAGTTTTGCCTGGTACTTTATCGTGGCTGGTGTTATACACCGATACACATCCCCTGTAATTTCTTAAAAACAATTCTTGCCTCGATAGTTCAGATTCGGACATTGAAAATGCGTCCCTTAAATATCTAAAGGTGGAACCCACGACCTTTCTATTGGTTGTCCAGCGCGTTACCACTAGACCATCGATCCAACACTATAAGATAATACGAGGCGAAATTGGCCCACACATTTTATACACAAGTCCTTTTTTAGGCCCAATTGTAATGGATCTCCAGATGACGTAGTACATAGTGACATTGACCATCTGGGAGTTCCCCTGTTTTGTTTAGTTATTCAAAGATCCTTATTCAAGACCAGTACGGTTGTAAAGCATCATGAAGTAAAGAAATAATAGTCAAATAAAATAACTACGTATGTTTGAACAAGATTTAGAAATTTTGGTTTGTTTGTGAAAATTTCGTTTTACAAGATTCGAAATGTGTTATTCGAGAAATATTTGGATCTATGTCAAAAAATGTTTAAAATAATGTTGTATCATTTCCTTATGATTGTTAGTCATGCATGCGTCAGAACGAGTTAAATTTAAATAAGAGAACCAAACTTTTCGAAAGATCGCTCCCAGGCTGAAGCTTCCGGGAGATTGTGCTTTGTCCTTCATTTTTGTATGGCCGTATGTGCTGGATAGAATTTAGGGAAGGTATGGGGGTAGGGGAAGGTTGAATTTTGGAGAATTTGGGATTTTTTTGTACGCTTTTCTTTCTACGAATACCTTTCTTGTCTTTATTATTCACTCTTACCTATTAATTCTGCAACTTTTCCACAATCGTCAACTGCTACTCCCATGAAATAGGCAACAGGAAATAGTACGTATGAACAGATTAACTAAAATATACATAAAAAATAGTTTTTATGAGGATTAACCTTACATGGAAAAAGGTTTTGAAATAATAAATAAAAATTCCAGCATAATTTTCTTTGTCTATTATATTGTATTGTTATGTAAGTTATTAATGGAACCTCTTGCCAAGTGGTCATCGTCTCTGACTAGCCCCTCACTACTGTGAGATCGAATTCCAAGCGGGAAAAGAAATGTGTGGAAACTGACCAGCTGGCTTACGGAAGGTCGGTGGTTCTACCCATATGTACGTCTGGCGTCTTCATCCACCGTTAAAATCTTGAAAATTCGCCATACAGGACCTGGCTGTTTGTGGGACTTTAAACTCATAAAGAAATGAAACCTATGTAGCTGACTGCATCTGGCCTTCATATACAAACATATGCCAGTTACATACATGAAAAGACTTAATAGAATTTTACTTGTCTTGACTTGGTGATAACAAAATTAATTTAAGTGGTGTTAAAAAGATCACGAACAATACCAAAACATGTCTGTTTGTTCTTTCGTCTTATAAATTCTTCTAGAGGTCGTTGTCCAGTGGTTAGTGCACTGGAAATTTATCTGGAGATCCGGGTTTGATTCTCGGTCGTGGCAGGTCAATCCCTTCCATGAAAATTTGACAAAGGGAGTAGTGGCCGATTCCCTGTGGAAGTGTAAGAGGGTAAATAAATACTTGTTGAGGAACGGCGTTAAACCCAAATAAATAAATTAGAATAATGTTAGTTTTTCACCTCAAAAGTGAGTTCATCAATGCCGACCCTGTCACCAAACCATGTTAATGTAGCATTTAGAAACTTCAATAATGACAAGAAAGCAATAACATTGACAGCGACTGCTCCACAAATTTTTATACTTGCTGATGCACCATTTGATGCCGCTTCTATGATGTTATGTTCTGGTCTGAAATACAGAATCATGAGACATGTATTTTGTCAAACTTTTAAAAACTCCTAGCTCTTCTTGTAATTCATTAATCACTGCCTCCGAAATAAACCAGACGATGGTTTAGATTTTTGGAAGGTATGATCGGTGGTCTAGTGGAAGCGTGCTGAACTACTGAACAAAAGGTCGTGAATACGAACCTCGGCTGTGCCTTCCAAATTTCTCAATAGGGATGCTTTTTCAGTGTCCTAATCCCAACGATTGAGTCAAGTACTGTGTCCAAGAAAATCGCAGTAAAAGGCTCTAGGCGTGTATCGGTCCTTTGCGATCATGTGAAAAGGATCTTTTCGAACTCCTAATCCCTTTAACCCACTGCATCCATAACAAATGATGATCAAGATGTTGGGAAAGGGTGATCTATGGTCTAGTGGACTACTGAACAAAAGATCATGGATACGAATCTCAGCTCTGCCTTACGAAATTCTCAGGGAAAATCACTGGAAAACAGGCGAGTTTTGTATCAGTGCTTTACACCGGCACGACAATGAACCAGGAGAACTGTTCGTAATAAGAGTAGTGATACAAATGCCCATTTCTCCTGTATATATGCCCCCCCCCCCCCCTCTCTTGGATGGGAAGGCCTGAAAAGTCCATAGCCGTCGAATGGGTCGTAAGATATTGGGACATTTAGCATGGTCTTCAATTTTAAGACCGAATCTTGTGACAAGGATTTTGTCAAACTTGTAACCCATCTGCTTGTAATTCATTAACCCCTGCATCCATAACAAATCACGTGATGATAAAGATATTTGAACATTTAGGATGGTGTTTAATTCTATATTAATTTAAATTAATGATCAATATTCACATGTAAGATAATCAATGGTTTTTAACCACGTAAAATTTCTTTCTCCTAATGACACGTTTTTTTGCAGAAGTAAAATTTGATTAAATTACAATTACTAGTATGGCAATATTCTTACGCTTTCTCCATTTTACTGAAGTCATTCTTTGATGCTTTTGTAGTTTCGGTTTCCGGATACGACAGTTTAGCTATAGCCAGGGCTGCTGGGGCGCTCATTACACTTGCTGACAGCAGATGATTTGCTGGAACCTAATATTTTAATACCTATTAAGACCTGGAATACCTAGTATTTGATTTTTCGAATATGAAACGATTGACAAATGTTTTGACGTAATCAGGTCTAGTGGTAACGCACTGTTTGTATATATTTCCAGCTATTTGTCTTATGCTTTTGCAAAATTCGATTTTATGGAACAAAGACGGATTTTTTGCGTGCAATACGTGTGTTTTCTCCTTGCTCGAGCTATTAGAAAATTTGTGCTGGTGTGGGGTGCATTAGAAAGTTTGATAAGTATTGTCAAGACTCGGCTCCACCTTTCGAATTTGTCTGGTATGCTCTTCCAGTGTCCCCATCCCAACTACAGAGCCAAATTCTGTGTTAAGAAAACCACAAGAAAAAGCACAAGGCGTGTATCAATGCTTTACACCAGGCACGATAAAGAATCAGGCATAACTATTCAAAAAGAGTAGGGATAAAAATGTTCGGTATCTTATCTCCCCTTTCTCTTGGGCGGCTCTGAAATGATCATAACTGTCGAATGGACCGTTAAACAACAGATAAATAAATGTGAAAGATGGATTCTTGATGATAGGAGGCGATTACGACAAAGTAACAAACTTACTCCGAAACTGATGTAAGCTCCCAGCACGCTACCAGAAATGGTAGCAAATCCTCCCGTCATTACTGCATGTAATTCTGACTTTGTCATGGTAGCTAACAATGGTCGAATCATCAGTGGAGATTCATTCTGATAAATAAGAAACACGATTATTCACCTGTTCCATATCAACTGTATTGCTGTAAAATGGCGCTAAACCCACCGCATCTGATCATAAGATGTTTCGCCAGTTATCTCCAATGTATATGTGTTCATTTGTACTGAGCTAAGGAGGCCGTCCGCCCTGTTAGATTTTTTTCGTTTAAGCAATTACATAGTAATTCATAGTGTTTAGATAAGTAAGTTTACTCACCATCGAGACGAATATGTTTGCTGCGGTATTTATTGACTCGGCGGGTGTGGTTCCCATACAGAAAGCAAGGAACTGTCCAAGGACTTTGATAATGACTTGCATTACGCCGAGGTAATACAAAATGTTGATAAATGTGAAGAAAAACACGATGATTGATAAAACCTACAAACAGAATAATATTGAAAAGTGTTCAAAATTCACCTGAAGAGAATGTAGATGTTTAGAATGAAATGGGGTGTACGCAAGAAGGACCAGGGGTGGTCGATGGTCTAGAGTAACGCACGGGACTACCTAACGAATGGTAGTGGGTTCCAATCTTGACTCTGCCTTTCAATATTTTATATCCCTGTCTCATAACGAACCAAGTATAGTTAAGAAAATCACTGTAAAACAATAAGGCGTGTATCGGTGCTTCATATTTGTTGTTGTTCGGTACGAACACAAGGTTAAGACCATATCTCAACAGTCGGTCTGGAAATCTTTCCTACATACCGAAGAGCTTCCATTAACCTTCCGCCTACGAAAATAGTTCCATTTTTTTTATCTCAGTTGCATAAATACAAATTAAAAAATGACGCGCATTCACGTCAAAATCAGATGGCAGATGAATGCAAAATTGTAAACGAGCGATACAAAACAATCGTAAAAATTCTAAACTCTCTGTACGCACATTTTAAGGAATGATGACATCATAATTCATTTGCCGTATATACTAATTGCTGAACTACTTTTGGTGATCAGACGGGGGAACATAAATCAAAGTACTGAAAGCACATGGAACTGGAACAACTTTAACAATTGCATTGCGGGTGTAGAAACAATGCGCGCCGAGCAATATATACTATCGTTCAGTTTCCAAAACTCAGCCCAATACTTCATCCTACGAGGAAATTCAACGTTTGACTGCTTTGTAGTTCCGAAAAAAACCAGAACCTTCAGAGCTCTGATTATACTTACACAAGCAAATATATTTGCATGATAGCATGCGGTGTATTTGAAGGCCGTCATTGCGTTTGAATATTTGGTAAATTGGTGCAATACATGTATTTAAAAGGTTATTTTGTTTACTCATGGTACATGTAATAAGCAAAAACGTTAAGCCCAAAACAAAAGTGCCCATTTTCTTTTTTTGAGTAAGTACATGTATATGATAAATTCGCAGGGACTCCTTACTCGCGATCTATTATTGAATAGTCAATTTTGCTGTTAGATTCCCTGCGAGTTTTCCTAAGGGCAATAAGTCTTAACATGCACCCGTATCCTCTCTGGTCTGTAATCCCCTTCAAGTTATTTTATTACATATTCACCTCTTTAATTCGTGCGTATAATAAGTCCATTGACCCAGTAATGTCGAATCTGTGAACAATTAAAACTCTTGGGGAAGTGGTCCTTATTCGGCTGTAATATTTGTTCTTATTAATCAGTTACAGTCTTTCTAAATGTGGCCTCTTCTCACGATGATCGTACACAGGTTTGACTCTTCATGAACTTTTTAATCAACCCTCAAACATGTTTTAAACAAATATACGACCTACCTTCATCGCAAAGAAATGATCAGACCAAGCGTCCCCAAACACAAAGATTACTCCAGCCATAACGTGCTCGAGAAATTCGGTCACTCGATCGCCCAGCCATTTAAACATATCATATCCCCATTGCGTGCGAAGAATTAATAACGCAAAAATGTATTGCAACGCTATGCCCCAGAAAACTGTATGCCATCTGACCTGTAAAAAATGCAGCCTTTTTATTTCTTGTTTTAATAGTTTTAAACTTAAACCATACTATCAAATTCACATCTAGCGTATGTGATTTGTATTGTTATATTGAATTAAACAAACAACACATCATGACATAAACAGTTCATGGCTTTACCAGTCAAGGAAGAAGTCTATAGATACCTTGACATTACAGATGAATCACAACAAACGTTTAAATTGAAATATAAAATATAAAGCATTGTTAACTGGTGTCGTGATACCCAAAGGAACTTGAGTTTATAGACTTCATACAAAAGTATCAGTTTCATGGTGATGAAGACGTGAAGTATAGAACGAATATGAAATCAAGTAATGGTACAATATAAATGTTGAGGACTAAAGATATTCAACTATTGAAGGCACAAAATGGACCATCCGTCATCTCTAAGAAAAATAGGAATGGATATCTCTCTGAATTTTACGTCTTTGAAAATTCGTCCTTTCAAAAGTATCATTCTCTAAAATCTTCAAGTTTGGTAAGCTTAAACCGGTATAGTGATATTTTTTGTGTTAGATGGCCGAGATAAACAGGTAGGGGTGACTCTTCCTCGTAGGCTAACGGCGTGTGACTACTAGCAACACTGGTGGAAGTGACGTAGTACATGATAATATACAAGACCAAACTTACCCTGGCAGGATTAACGGAAGTGATGTAGAAAATAATAATATACAAGGCCAATCCAGCGACAGAAACGAGATTTTCAGGATGTTCAATGGCGATGTCTGCAATAACGTAGGCGACCACAGCAATCAGGACACCAACACGTAATATCCTAAAATGATAAAAATGTTAACACCCAAAACAGTAAAATCTCAACCATCGATCACCTCTATCTTCAGACCACTTCATTATAACACAAATGCTCAAACCCATATTCAATATTTCCTCACTATTCCAACTTCATAATGAGACAATCTCAATGTTATGACCGATTTATTTGACACCTGGATTGAAATTTATAAAAAACATTCCTTTTTCTTGTACTATTACAGTAACTGCATAATAACTGCATACACAGAAGTTATCGCAAAATCAAAGTTTTATTTTGCACTAATTTCATAACATTTTAACCGTCGACAATGTATTTGTTTACTAGTAATCATTTCAGTTACTGTCACATTCATAGTATGATGCTAGTAATCTCTACAATAAACATCTCTGTCTCCGGTATCGTCTCGTCAATGTTAAACCGATTCAGATATTTGACTTCTCAATGCTCTAAAACACTTCATCCACAAGTGTTTTACAAAATAAGTGTGTTAACCTTTCGTTGGCAACTTTAATATTACTTCATGAATAAGTAACCTTCTTCGTGGATTAGATACTAGATGTTGGTGCCATCTGATTGGCTTATAAATGTAAAAGACAAAAATCAATTACCAGCTGATGATGTTCATAACTCTTTTTGTTGTTCTGGAATCCCTCGTATCTCTCATATTTTCCCACCACGTATCAATTTCCTCATTATAAGCATTAGACACCTTTGCGATCACATAAAGTATAACACCAACGATGGTCACAGTTAACAAACGCCAGGAACCTTCATCTCCAAATCTAAAACAGCGCAATGTGTAAATCAACATAGTACATGTGTTATATGGTCCTCCTCATATAGTCCTCCTCATATGATATTAAACATTGCACTACAATAGAAAATAAGATTTTTTTAGTCCTTGACCATTAACCCATTGAACTTCAAATCTTTAGGGGTCATCTACTCTAACAATTAAGACAGGCATGATAAACTTGTTGTTTAAAATGTATTCCCATCATATAAGTTCATTAATTAGCGCGTGTAGTCATATTTTTATTCAATAAACACAAATAAACATACACCGATGTTGTTGTTCCGTGAATTTCCTAACTAAATATTGACCAATTTGGACGATTCTATAGCAAAATAACTCATTTCGAATAGGTAGAAATCAAATTTCGCATCGTGATAAGCCAGTAATTTAAATTTATTCTCGTCAAATGAGATCATTACTAAGGGCGACAATAGAAACATGCATTTCCAACCTAGATATTGACCATTTTGACATTCAATGTCCATGCTCTTCAATTATATTTCATTCCCTATAATAAAATTAATAAATATGCTATTTTATCCTTCTACCAACCTCAAAATCAAATCTTAGGAGCTTAGACCAAATCGTTCTCTAGTTATTGGTCGGACAAGGTTTGGTTACCGACAAGTGCAAACCAATACACCCCCTTTTTCTTCGAGAGGTGGCATAATAATGTTAAACAATGCACTGTGATGAAAAATATTGTAATGTAAAGAAGCTAAGTTTACTGTACTGTAGGGTAAAACAATGGTTTGTAAAGTAAATCAATGTATTGCAATCAATACAAAAGCATGTTCGGTATTTGAACACATGGGAAGACAAATTACAAAGCACATTATGACTATATGAGATAAAGAAGCGACGTGGAACCAATTACCTGTAATACATGGCGTATCCGAAATAGGCGAAATAAGCTAATGCCAACACTATGCCTATAATGGTCCAGATTGTACTGCTATTGTCTTTGCAGAAGTTGTAAATACCTTCTTGTATTGACAGCAATGTTCTTTGGTAACCATTGTATTCAAAATCATCAGCTGGCGGGGCTGATTTGTCAGCATCAATTTGCCACGATTCCTCATCGTTTGGTGGTGTTGAACCGTTAAAACCCTACAATGTCAGCAAAAAGATAATAAGGTCAAAGTTGTAATCATAAAATTTAAATGATAGGAAATGACCTATCAAGTTTTGTTTCAAAAACAATGATTTATCCTTTGAATTATTGTCCCTTTATTTAAAATATTAAAGTCTATGGGAAATGTCAATTGTTCAAACTTTAAGAAAAGAACCATGTCAATGAAAACTTACGATAAAATGACACATAAACACAGTACCAATCTGATTTGATGCAGAAAATTATAGATTACTGTGCAATCTCCAGACATTGATCTCTTTCCTATTTTTCAACAAGGGCGATAACTCTTACAAAATGTTCAAAATCCGTCGATATATTCTGAATGGTTTTAATAGCAATGAAGAAAAACTTAAATGTACATCATATTATGGATACGGTACATTAGACAGGTCTTGTATTACTTAAAAGTAGGTAATCTGAATAACCTATTATTTTGTCTACGCTCCAAGTGGAAAATATAGTGAATTCTTAATATTAAAAAAAAACGCTTCAGCTACCCGAAGAAACAATCGGGTCTTAATACAGATGTAGTATCATTATTATTTTAACTATCGAGGAAAAGTCATATACCGAAGAGTTCGTAATGTTGAAGAGGTGGGAAAATGGTGCTTTGCTATACATGTAACAGAAAAAAATCAAACCATATAATTTTAGCCCACGAGAGCACAAAGTTCTCATTGTAAGCTATTGTGATCGCGTGATGTCCGCCGTCCATGTGTGTTTGTGTGCGTGCGTCAACAATTGCTGTAAACAACATCTCATTCACAGGGTCTAAATACGGGGAGGGGGTAACTTGTTTTTATATAGGCTCAACCATTTAGGAAGATTTTAAAAATCTACTGATCGGAAATCTCAAGTCCTTAAGCTATGATATTTGGTGCGAAGCATTGTCTGGTGGACCTCTACCAAATGTGTTCAAATCCTGGCCCGGGTCAAAACTGACTGCCCCTTGGGTCAATAGATTTTGCAATTAGTCATTTTTTCTGGTGAGCGATATAGGACCATAATGGCCCTCTTGTTCAAGTTCCTGTGGGATTCGAACTAACAATGGGGAGTGGCTAGTAATTCTAGTCAGAGATATTAACCACTCGACCACGGAAGCTCCATTTAAGTATATAGCTCGTACGTCTATTTACCGTTTCTTTTTCAAAGCCCGGATTTTCCTGGCCAGTGGGTCGAGCCCGTATCAACTCTACTGACTTAGACATCTTTATGCCACCGGTTGTAGTGCTTTGCTTGTGTTTATCTTCTGGCTGTGAAAACAGGACAGGCGAATTATTGAGTTTAGAGTTAAGAATAGATAAATTGTACTACATGCTCACAGATTGTGGTTAATGATCATTTACTCAATGATTGATAGTTCGTACATATAAATACATTATGATATTATATAGATATGCTTCAAATAGATTAAATAATTAATAATTATTATATTCAATTGTCATTAAATATTTCTTTGTAAATACTGATAAAAGGTCTTCATTGAAGCATCAGGTCATTATAAACTAAATGAAACGTTTTGCCTTTTATCCAAATAGGTGAAACAATGGAAAAAGGTTCTGTTCAAATTATCGACTGAGCGGCTATCATATAAAGCTGATAAACAGACAAAAGTAATTAAGTGTTTATTAGTTGCACATGATAGAATAATATCTACGGAATATATTATTGTACAAATAATTTTAATAGGTGTAAAAATGGAAAAGTTTATTGAAAAATATAAAACATACCGTCCTGCTATGTGTTTCTTGTCATTACTGCAAAATATCGTCTACACAAAATATATTAAGGAAGTTTATTCATGTTAAGTACATCAAATATGCACCAAACAAACACGTTACTGGTATCATTATGATAAATTGATATTTACTGGGTGTAGCAGTTTTTTAAATTTTAATTATCCGAATTGGTGAACAAACTATAAAAATTAATGCTGATAACACACAAATACACTTCTTGTGTTTAGGTATGTTTAAAACATTAAATATGAATCTAACCAAAAAACTATTAGTATCACGAGATAAATTAATATCTATGCGATACTTAAATGGGTGAAAAAATAATGAAAAATTCATCCCCGCGGAAACGATTAAACATGAAAAAATTCGGCAACAATTTATTTGTGCCAGTTATAAAAGTACTAAACAATTTATTTTCCTATTGTGCGATGTTAGTATTTTTATCTAATAAAAAGTACGTACATTAGTGCAAATATGTTTGATTACGTTATCACAATATCTTTTTACCACCCCTTCTACTGTTACGTATGAGACTGGGATATTGCTATTTTTAGCGTGATATACTCGTAGATAAACGTATTCGTATCAAATTGTTTACAAAATGTCCATGGTCTGTAATGGGTCACATAAGTATACTTAAAAACTTATTTGCACATTAAGGGTTCTTTTGTACAGATCATAAGAGCGCGATCGACAAAATGGCGGCATTATTCGTCTGCTCTCGCGAAATCACGTCTAGCCGGGCGGTTTTTGCGGGATTCGTTCATTGTTAATGGGAAGTGTCTAATCTCTAGGTCTTTGTTGTCAGTATGGAGAATAGAAAATATAAAAAATAGCCAGTCAGTACCTGTCGTAAGATGATGCACCTTTCTTGTGATCTTGGTTAAAATAATAATTATTATTTTGTTTACTATAAAGTTGCAGTACGGCTATCTGAAATCCATCACGGTCAAATGTTACTGGTTCTTTGTCAAATTTTGTTTTAACTGGGTCAATAATTCATTGTTTAATCCACGGGTACACTTAAAGTACTACACGACAACAGCAACCTATTTTAGATATGATTTCATATTACGTTTGTTGACAATATGAATTGTACAAAATAAATAGTTTAGAACCTGTCAAGTGACAAGATTTTAAAAGACGAGTTACCTTACTTAGTCCAATGAACTTGGTTCTAATAGATACATCCACAAGCTCTACCCAGAATGGTCATTCCCGCTTTGCGCACACTAACCTCTGTCAACGGCTAAAAAGTAGCCCGGCTTCAAAATGACAGACAATGATGAAAACACATTGAAAAGAGACTAAACTTTTATCGGAAAATAATCGCATACTTAAATTACATAATAGGAAACTGATACTTTGGTATTTACCTGTTTAACATGCACAGTAAATGCTGTTTTGTAAGCTGAAGATAAAGTATTCGACAAAAATAGACTATTTTCCTCGGTGTGTGGAAAAGCTGCCAGCTCCTTGTGGGAGGGTAAATAAGTACTGGTACACAGTCAAGACAAACTAAATACTATAATAGGTGAAACGGTATATAATTGAACAAGAGGTCCAAAACTAGCGACCTAGCTTTTGACCCCAGATGACCCATGTTCGAAGTCGTCCAAGATATTATAAAGACAAACATTCTGACAAGGTTGCATGATGATCCAATCAAAACAGTGACTTCTAGAGTGTTCACAAGGTTTTCCCTTATTTGGCCCTGGTGACCTAGTTTATTTTACCCCAAATGGCCCAATTTCAAACTCGTCCGAGATTTTGTCGATATTAACATTCTGACCAAGTTTTGAGCTAAAAATGTAGCCCCTAATGTGTTCACAAGGTAAAGTTTGACGACGCACACCGCACGACGCCGGACGAAGACTGAGCAGAAAAGCTCACCCTGTCACTTTGTTTTCAGGACGTAAGTTATCGGGCGTTATATTTAAATGATACTTATATTGATAATGTTATCACATATAGAAGGTAACATTAAACGTACACACAACTATATATTTGGATGCAACTCATATGGATTTCTTGTAATTGTTATTAAATATATACACTTGTTTTTTAGCGTATCAGTGCACAGTAGTGCTCAAACTTAGCCATTGTGATCGCGTCGTCCGTCCGTCCGTGCGTCAACAATTGCTTAAAACGATATCTCCTTCCTAAGCAATTGGTCAATGCAACGAAACTTTACAGGGATGTTTCTTGCATGAAGCTCTACCAAAGTGTGGGATAAGAACTTAGTGATATCAAAGCTCTGAAGGTTCTTCTTTGTTCGGAACTACAAAGGAGTCAGAATTTGATTTTCTTTGTAGGGTGAGGTATTGGGCTGAGTTTTGGAAACTGAACGATAGTTTGCTTATAAATTTTGATGCAGACTAATGTACTACGCTTTTCTACATCAGCCATGAAATTGTTGTTGCCGTTCCATGTGCATTCTGTACTTTGATTATGTTTCCCCATCTGATCACCAAAAGTAGTTCAGCAAATAGCATACATAGTGTGCGTTACCTTCCCCTTTGTTTACTCAACTTATGCATAATATAATATCTCATACATAAAGACATGCTCGAAAAAAAGTTATAAGCACTAAATTAATCGATTAAAATTTCCCCATGAACCACTTTTTTAAATAATTATCTGGTTGACTCACAGTCATCGCATCTTCCATGAATTCATTGATGACTTCTATATGTTTACAATAGAAGCTAGGAACCAGACTAAATTAGCATATACAGCACGTGAATTATGACGTCATCCTTCCTTGAAATGTGTGTACTGATATTGTAGTTATCCGAGGGAGAGCATTGTTTAGATTTTTCTACGACTGTTTTGTATTGCTCGTTTACAATATTACATAGCCATCTGATTTTGACTTATATGCACATACTATTAGAATTTGTATTTATGCCACTGAATTGAAAAATTGGAACTATGTTCGTAGGCGGAAGGTTAATTAAAGCTCTTCGGTATGCAGGAAATTAAAATGTGACTATATTTGAGAAATGGTCTTAAACTTTGTGTTCGTACCTAACAACAAAAATAATTACTTTAGAACTCTGTATGCAACCACAATGCATAGAGCTTACATAATTGGTATGTAGCATTGCCTAGTTGATCTCTTCCAAGTTCGTTGAAATTATTACCCTGGGGTCCAAATTGGCCCCGCCTTGGGGTAACTTGATTTTACATAGGCTGGTATGGGAAATATTCTGTGTTCAGCATTGTATAGTGGGCCTCTACCTAGTTTGATCAAAATGTGGCCGTAGGGTTTAAATTTGCTCTGCCACAGGGGTAACTCGATTTTTACATGGGCTTATATAGCAACATTTAAATAGATCTTCTGGTCGGAAACCACAAGTCCATGAGCTTTGATATTGGTTGTGAAACATTATCTGGTAGACCTCTACCAAGTTTGTTCAAATTCAAATTCACCATAAAAGATTTAAAGAAATACAATACGTGCAGCTGCAGCCATTTGCATAAACAATGGTTATATACACCTCAGAATATCAAAAAAATAAATAGATGTGCATATTTTACAAAGGGGACGTTATACGTTTTGTCAAGTGTATATGATGATATTGGTGGACATAAAATCGATATTTTAAAATATGCAAGATTTTATCATGATGGTCAGGTGACTCGGTATACCTACGATTATTTGTGAAGGGCTTTAAAACTGACGTACATTGTACTAACCGAATGAAATTCGATTATTTGAGGTGTAATAATGTTTATTTTTGTGTTACCTACTCATTAAAAGATATAATATGTAAATCGGGTCTTTTTCTCTTTTGGGGTTCTTAAAAGCATGGGGAGGTAAAAATGGAGAAAATGGATGTATTCTTCAGGTCTAATAAAAGTCTAGGGTAGGTTTGGTATCCAGAAACAAATAATAAAGGAGTTTAGTGGAACACACGACAAAGACAACGGGTGTTTTTGTCAATTTATTTCTCCGAAACAACAAGGCCTAGAGCTAAAATAGTTTGTATGTAGTATTGTCTATCAGACCTCCTCAAAATTTGTTCATGTCATGACCCTGGGGTTAAAATAGGCCCTGACCTTAGGGTCACTTGATTTTACATGGACTCGTGTAGAAAAAAAAATAACAATGTTACTCGTCTGGTGAGCATTTACAGGGCCATCATGGCCCTCTTGTTTATTTCCACGTTGGCGAGTGGTTATGTTTTCTGTTAAGTTTTTTGTATGAAGTTGCTTTTTTCATCGTCTACTTTATTCATTCCTCCATTATGGAGAGTATTAACATATTTACAAGTTATAGATAATACACATATTTTGACAATCATGAGTATGTGACAAATGAATACATTAATGTATATATTTTACATGTACATGGTATTACCATACCATACATAAAAGGAATAAAGTACACACTAAATACTACCAAATCCACCATAGTCTGATATGATACAACCACATTAAACTTACATCTAATGACGTTTCCGATATTATGCCACGTTAACATCATAGAACGATGCCTACATTACTTACTTACGTTTCAACAACAGAGCAGACGAACAGATTATGTCAAATATGACAGGTAACACGACGAATAGCCAGTCCAATGATTGACCAATCAAAAATGACCGAAATCACCATTAGCCACCAAATGGCCAGGATTAGCCAAACTAGTAATAGACAATACAGTAAGTACTCGCCTACAGCTATGATAAACAAATACTCGTAAGTATAATTCGTCTATAAAAATCTTTCCAAAACCACTACCTTATTTTTTTAATATCATCTACACATTCGTTGGAAGCATTAAGAGTTGATGTCGTGTTGATTATTGTCGTATTTTGAAGGATGCATGTTTTTTGTGCAATACATGGCCCTGCAATCAAAGGTCCGATAAATCCACCAAAACTAAAGCCGAATATATTTCAAGTTTATAAAAGCAAAATTCACAGCGACATCAGAGTGTTTTTTAGAAAAGGGCATGTTTCGTCGGTAATAATTATCTTGTGATAATATCAGCAATTGTTTGTTTTTTTGCATATATTTATTTATAGCAAAAAGTTAATGGGACTTTAAAGAATATGTGTATTCTTGTTAATAAATACGCATGTATAGTAGCAGTAAGGTGAAGATATTTTTCAACAAAAGGAATGTCATAACATTTATAGCAATTTTCTACCAAAAATGAAAACTGTCAAAAACATGGGATATCCCAACCAAAGCAACAGATGAACGCTTTTGGTGCCAATGTATGCCTGACAGTATTTTTTTCATAAAAGATAATTCTTTCCCAATCAGTACATTTCAACACACCCGTAAAGTATTTCGGATACATTATTTATCTAGTGATTTATTTAATGAGACAACGTATACTCATGTATACGGCGAGAGTGAAAACAGCCTCGGCAATAAGTAGGTATACAAAATACAATTGCGTGAATGTATCCATGAGGTAACCATACAGTAACGGAAGAAGCGTGTTAAAAACCGAAACACCGATTATGTAAATTGAAGAAATGGTTCCAGTCACCTTTAGTATACTTTCTGCCGTCCATGTAAAAACAGAAGGAAACACTACGGACATACTAAGGCCAGCCAGAGCTGTACAAGCCCACACGAGTTCCCGTATTGCATATTTAGCCGCAAATAAGAAAGCTATAAAAGATACTGTAATGGCAAGCAAGCAAATAAGGATCATTGTTTCAGACTTTAAATATTTGGTCACAAGGATACCAAGAAGTCGCCCAGTTGCGAACGTTCCCCAGAATAAGGAAGTTAGGTGTAAACCAATAGATGTGGACCAATCCAAATAGTCCGACAGAAATGTTGTCAATAAAGTTGAAAATCGTGCTTCAAGACATGCATAGTTACTTATCAATAACATCAATAATGTAACAAATAAAACTTTCTTAACAAGTGATAGAACTGGTAATTTGTCAATGGTTTTCTTGTCATCATGAACATCTTTGTCTTGGAATGGGGTACAGACGTACGCATTATAATGTGTTGGCAAACAGTACATTATTACAAAAGGCAGAGCGGCAGACAAACTGATAGCTCCTGAAATTAGGAACGCATATTGAACATGGGTCTCGCCATAAACTTCTACACATTCGTTGGAAGCATTAGGAGTTGATGTCGTGTTGATTATTGTCGTATTTTGAAGGATGCATGTTTTTTGTGCAATAAATGGCCCTGCAATCAAAGGTCCGATAAATCCACCAAAACTAAAGCCGAAGTGGATAGCTTGCATGAATGGCGCCGATGCAGATCCCCAAATTGATGCGACATGTGCGTTTCCACCTACAATGAAAAGGATTAATACTCATTCATTCAACATACTGAACTAGCAAGAGGTTCTAGAACGTCATGAATAATCAATTGATTTTAATCAGTTATTACAGTTATAATGATAATGACATATTTTGGTCCAAAGTGGCTGAAATCTCTTATTGTTCGACAAAGGAAACATCCAAATCTTTCTTGCTTTACTTGTTACAGAAAAAAATGTTATTCTATTTACAAGATGATTGAGACTGCAATAGTTCGTGTATACATGTGTTTTACTTACAACAGTTCATCCCTCCACCAAACAAGCTGCTGATGAAAGAAATAACTAACATAGTCGGGAACGTACTACACCAGGGATATATGACAAAAGAAATTCCATTCAGAGCAGTGATACCGATCATAACTAGTAGACGATTCATTCTGAAAAAAAGAATAATGTTCAGTCATTACTAAAGGTTCAGTGTTCATCTCGCTTATGTAAGATGACTATTTTGAAACATACATGCTTGTAAATGCAAGCACGGTTTGTATATTGCAAATTCCAAGGACCTATTATGCAATATAGATGGATATCGTGAAATAAAATGTATACTTTAGTACACTTTTGAATTTGTCACTTATAAACTTTGCTTGTATCCACAATTCTGAAACACAAATTAGCTAGCTGCCATATTTCACTAAAATACGTGCTTTAAGCCCTTGTTCTCTTGATCTGGAGACCTCGTTTAATCAGGCGTACCCCAGGGCGTACGCAGAAAAAAGTTACGGTGTACCCGTCAATGAGTGATGGTTGGTTTAGTGGTAAGGAGCTGGACTACCAAACGATAGGTTGCGGGTTATAATTTTGGCTCCGCCTTTCGATATAACAGGGCTGCTTTTCAGTGCCCCCATCCTAACTATCGAGCCAAGTTCTATGTTAAGCAAATCACAGGAAAGGAACAAAGCGTGTATCGGTGCTTTATAATTGGCACAATAAAATAACCAGGAAAAGGTCGTTCGAAGTTGGAGTAGATATAATAAATGCTCGGTTCTCCTGTATATTATTTCCTCTCACTCTTTGGGTGGCTCTGAAATGAACATAGCTGTCGAATGGGTCTTAAACATAAACGATACCTGTCAAACATAACACCAACAACAAAGGCACCAACCACGTGACCGATAGCATTCATCGTAAATATCCACGAAGCTGTCACCAAATCTTTCTGAATAATCAGTCGTAAATCGGGGAATGCTCCACCAACCATAGATATCAGAAGGCCCTGAAATGAAAGAAATTTCAATTATTCAAGAAAAGGATACAGTTGTACGTATAAAAATCACGTACACTGAACATTTCAACTTCACAAAAAGCCCAACCAACACAAAGAAACATAATTTACTAAAATGTTGAACAAACACGATCTTCCCGATGGAAAGTTTGGAAACCGTCTGGAAATTTACAGTTAACAGCATTATGCACCGGGAAAATATCAAATTTCATTAACAAGACAATTCTGCTTTGAGACGCGTTAAGTGACAATCCGTATCTTTGAAACCTGTTTATCATTTTCTTTTGAATGTAAAAAATAATAGATAATACAAATGGGGAAATTTGGAAGGTTATGCTAATTCACATTATCGTATTCTTTTCATTTCTTATCCTATACATCAATCCATCAAAAATATGAAAGGCCTGAATTGAAATGTGAAGAAAAAGCAATTGCAGTTTCATTAAGTTTACTAAAACACTAAAATGCATAATTAACATCGTCAGAGTCTAGTTAGACAAACGGTTGTAATGAATAAGATGTAATTAAAAGACTGTATCAGCATAGTATTAGAAATAATACACTTACCAATGTTATAAACATCCATACAACCGATGCTGTATGCAAACAACGCGTACGATAAGCCTTGTTGTTTCGAATCATTTCAAAGAACGTTGTCAATGGCCCAGTGGATGCGATACCTGCGCTCGCGATGTTTGATTCTAGCTTGCCGTTGGAATCCGTTCCAGCTTCAGATCCTTTATTATCCAACTCATTTAGGGCCATTTCTATATACCAAGCCTGCCTTACACGTTAACTCACTGCGCTGATTTGATATGAAACGAAGCTTGAAGTTGAAATTCCCGCAAGTAAAATTAAAGCTCACGTTTAATAGTTTTCTTGCGATGAATCTTAATTAGATGCAACGCACGTTTGATCTATCACGTGTGTTTGCTACTTGTCTTTTTATAAAGAGAGTGATAATACTTTAATGGTTTGTGACTTAGTCCCCTGTTCTTTTTAAAATTCATGAATATGATTTCTCAAATATCAAGGCATTTGTCGATGTGGGATTAAGGTTTTTTACTTCTAATTAGGATTGCTTCACATAGTCATATTCAAGTCCCAACCGGTAGGGGACTTATGTGTTGTGGGAAACACCAGTGACTTATTTTCATAGTGGTTCTCTTCTTCGAATAAGAGATATGGTCCACGTTGAACGAGGTAATTGGGATTGTTTCAAGATTCCACACTAGCTCGTCCAGAATTTTGTTTGAGCAACTTTGTTGACTACATCTTCTTCCGTTAAATACTTTGTGTCATTGTTTGGATCTTATCTGGGCCAATGACCGAGTATAATTTTAATCAGAATTTGGATAAAACCCGTTTTGATCTGAAGAATTCCACGTCTGGGGATAAGAGAAATAAGAGGTTGTATATCTTTGCCGGTTATCGTTCTAAGGGTCACATATATGGCATAGTAAAGGAACTCTTGACATGCACTCGAAGCTGTGTAGATTTCAGCCGAGTCCAGACTATGGAAATTATAACAATAAAATACATGTTATACAAAATTTATTTGCTAAAATATATATGTAAGCGGTCAAAAAATAAAATGCATATGTAATTCATATATAACCTCCTTTTGCAATATTTAAAACAATATCATAAAACATATTTTTGTGAACACTACATTTTATTTATAAGTTATTTACTGTAGTAAATCGGGTTAATACAAATATAAATCAAAACAATAAAAATGATTAATAAATGAATGTATTAATACTCGTCCTAACTTCAATAGTTCAATATACATTTGGTATATTCAAGTAACCCCCAAGTCCCTGTATTCAAAGTTGCGAAGGTCCTTTCGTCATCGTCATACAAGTATGTGATTCAAATGCATAAGATGCATTGAAAATATTAACGCCTTCTGGCACCTATTTTCAAATAACTCAAGCATTGTCGACATTTGGAAAGAAACACAATTTGCACATTAACTTACATTACTTCGGCCTCCTTTCACAAGTCATTGACTGAACCCATAAACTATTTTTACAATATCATTTACACAAAGATATTAGACACTTGTTTTAACTTTTAATCCACTTCTATTTATAATTTTATCAATTTATCTTAAAATTATATGGGGCGACAGAAGTTTCGTAGTGTTCTTTACCCTCTTTAACACTTTTACATTTTAATACATTTTTTAAAAAAATAGTTCTGGTTGGATGCCAGTTTGCAACAGTACATGTATATGTATACTGCATTTTTGTATACCAGCGTATCATGAATAGACCTATTGTCCGGATTCGACACCAATGCTAACGCAAGTTACTGCCATTTTTTTCCAGCATGAATGACCAGCGGTGGATGAGACATATATCTTTAGACACAATGTGCATATATCTTTAGACACAGCGCATGTCTTTTTAACTAAATTATCACAGATAACATGCGCCATTCCCAGGGTTTTACTGACGAATCCAATGTATTTAGCCATTGCGCTGAACGTAATAAGCTAAGCGGGCGGCCAGGTGGGCGGGGAACTTTTAATATTAAGATGGTAAACAATGTCGTATATCAAACTTACACATGTAATGTATTGGACAGTAAACCAATGTATTGGATAAAATAGGGTAAAATGCTTCACTTAAATCTATAGTCTAGTATATAAAACAAGTACATATATTTAAAAAATGCCTGGTTGAATATCCAAGTTTTTTTTTCATATGTCTGCTTGATAAAAACAACACGAATATTACATCGAAAGTTGAACAATGCAAATATGAATAATATTATGCAAAATATCAGATAAGCGTACTCAGTATACATGTTCCAAATACAAGGTTCATAGAAAAAAATAATTGTTGAATACAATTGGCGCGATTAGTCACGTATTAGTAAAATTTTACTGTAAGTAATCACGTGTGTATTGATAGTGAAAGTTTTGAATGTATAGTTGTGTCCCTGTTTGCTTCATGCATCATAAAGTGTCAGATCATCAGAATGGTTTGTACAAGAGACCTGGAACACAAAATGTACATACATGTGTGTAAATAGTTGCCGAGTAGGTTGTGCTTTTTGTAAATAAATACTTCAACTGGATAACAGACTGTCCTATATAAGTCATTGAAATACTTGAATTGGGGAGTAGACTCTGCATTAGTATCTATACAGAACTTGTATTAAAGGGTTAAATTCCCTAATTATTTCACTCAAAAAGTTGAGTAAAAGAGCAAACTATGCAATGTTTGCCAATAAAGAACGTTGAGAGGGCTGTCCGATCTACTATCACAAAGAAACTTCGAGTGGACATTGCTTACTTTGTTAATAACACACAGTCTTGAAAATTATATAACAGCACGCTACTTTGTACGGTGTGGCCAATCACATTTTCAACCATAGGGAATCGATGAACGGATATTCTCCCTTTGTACTTACGAAAACCACATCGGTCGAGATTAACATTGATAAATTATAAGGAAATCAGTTATTGGTACCCTACCTGCAATACAAGCTGTAAGGAAGCAGGCAACGTTCCCACATATCATTGCGCGGAGAACCATCCTCGATAATTCAGATTTTCTAGAAGGTGCTAAGGCGCCTAAACCTCCTAACGTGATACCAATTGAACCAAAGTTCGCAAAGCCACATAGTGCGTATGTAGCGATAATCTCCGATTTTTCCTGGAATTAACAAACAATTCTTAAAATTAGTACACTGTAGTGGAAAGTAGTTATTGCAAAGATGTTCATGAAAACTAGTTCCTGTTAATGCAGTTCCTGAAAATTTGTGAAAACTATTTTCACTAGGTAATTCTCAAAACATTGTTCGTTGAATGTAGGTTCAGAAAAATAATACTTTAAAATAGTTCTTCATAAGTGGTTCCCGAAAAGCAGTACTCGAAAAAATGGTGTATGAAAGTAGTCCCTGAAAAGTAGTCTTTAAAATAATTCCTGCAAAGTAGTACTCTGGGTTTATAAAAGTCATTCTAAAATAATAGTATTATCGCGCCCAAACTTTCTGACTGTCCGGTTACGAGTTTATGTATATCAATGTTTTTAGACAATCTTACATGTAGTTTGAAGTGCCATCATTTACAATGAAAGTGCGTGTCTGACTATCTAATATAACTGTCTTTTCCTAGACGAATTATACTTATGAGTATAAGTGTATTATAGCTGTTTGCGAGTATATAGTGTAGTGTATATTACTAGTTCGGCTAACCCTGGCCATTTGATTGGCTAATGGTGATGACTGACTATATTAATAGTTAACAGGTAAGTAAATCATGAAGGCATTGCCTAGATAAGTAGTTGTGAGGCTATTTGTGCTTGTATCATAGAGCTCAGATTTATGGTGAATCTGTTAACATTTAGGATTGATTCTATTTGATTGATGTAGTGTATGATATAACCATGTGCTTGTGAACTATATACATGGATTTATTCATTTGTTTAATACTCATGATTGTCATTATAATGTGTATTGCTCATATAATGTAGATATTTTATGCTCTCCTTAATGGAGGATTGAATAAAATATACAGTCAATATCCTTTATGAAAAAAACAACTTCTTTCAAAAAACACAAACCAATATGCTTCTTGTAATTCGTTTATATATGACGTTTTGTTATAGTTTTTCTTTTTATTAACAAACCAATTTAACTGCCCAATCTATCTTTATAGAACAATCACTAAGAAACTGCTACATCGCATTTGAAAGGTACATTAATCATTCCCACAAAAACGTTACTTAACATTTCAAAATACTGAAATTGCTCTTTTTAATAAGTTATGAAAAACGCGGAGGTAAGGCATACACAGAGAATATAAATTAAATTAATTCATCTTGCGGGTAGGACAAATTTCAGAAGATGAGAAGTTTATCGTGTCCCTAATCTCAACGTTCATTGAACATTCCCATTCATTTTGCTTTTGTGTTGAGAAGATTAATACGAACAGGTCATCTCATCATAAAATGGAATGAAATTAAGCTCATCTTCTTTAGGATTTACCTACTAAGTCAAGCGAAATGAATATTAAAATTATGCATTTAAATATTTATACTCTAAAAAAAGTCAGCTCATGAATAGGGACTCTTCAAGTTATTTTTTCACATAACCGTGTGTTGCTTGATATTTTAACGTTGAATGAAGACTTTGACTAGTCAGTTAATATATTAGGATCCTTATTCACATTTCATTCTCAAATAGGGCCGACAGATTTTGAAAATGTTTAATTTTAATATGTTTCCAAGATAGAAACCAGGATTTACCAGGAGATTTTTTCAAAAGCATGGCATGTCTTTGAGATATCTTTTCTTTAAATTTGCATAAGAGTCTATGGGAGTATTTTTTCAAAGATGAAAAAAGAACATCCATTTCAACGAAAGCTTATTGAAAAAAGATACAAGAATACAATTTCAATCGAATTTGATAAAGAGAAAATATAGGTCACCAAGCAATATCTGCAAAAATTAATGTTTTTCAACGAGGACAACAACTGTTACAAAAATCAATTGTATTTTGCGATGCATGGAACAGATACTTCAGAAAAATACTATATTTAATTTAATACATTAATTATTATCGGTCTAATGCCATAAGGATTATTTAATTTCCCGACGACCTTCAGGCAGACTTTGGATTTATTAGATCGTACCGCAAACCCCTACTAAGAGATCACCTTAATAGCAGACCATTTCATTAGTAAGACCTGCCTTTTTTTATGACAGACTTGTCTTCACACTGTGTACGTTAAATAGAAACTGATAAGTCGTAAAACATTGTATGTTTCCTGCCCTGTTACCTAACAACCTAGTTTATCCCGAGGAAAGGTACATTCATTTTATTACCATGTTTACATTTTCACACGCGTTCAAGTGCAAAATGAAAAGCGCCCACTTACCTACCCTATTTTTAATGAGCATGTAACCACAAACAAACGTTTTTAGACCTAACGATGATTAATCATTAATTACGTATAGATCTGTCCTCGAACCCCTGTGGGTTCTTCTTGTGTGGTGTTTTCTAACGAGTATAAATCGTGAATGTTTTGTTTGCATATTAACAAGTTATCTGCACCGAGCAGTGTACATTCAATCACATTATTATAACACGCCATGTTAAATAAAGATTTACCTTAGTTATACCGGGTAGGTATCACGCCTTTAAATTACCTCAATTAAATAACTTTACATTTTTTTTGTATTTCTAACGTGTATTTGAATTCGGAAAAAATGCATTTCTAATTGACACTGAATAAATTTAAAGCAATGTATTGAAAGTCGCTTTCAGCTAAAATGAAAAAACTTCCTTTGATTCATAGCGTAGAGAGGTAAATCTATTGCAATACACATATTTCTTTCAATCTGTATCAATAAATTTACCATCTATACCGCTGCAGTGGTTTAATACTGCATAGATCTTATATAAAGCAAACAACTGTGCCCACCATATACCCGAAGGCACGCTAAATCGCTCTTGCGTATTCAGTGTTATGTCTTCCATTGCGTGCACTTGACACATGGCAGATTAAATTGCGCTTGTTGTGTAAATATAGATATTAATCACGTGGTTCACAGTATTCGATTACTTACGGAAATAAATCCTCCTTTTAATACGTCGCCAGTGATGTTAAGTATGACGTCACCATCGTTCCAGTACCAGTCTGATGTAGCGTAATAATCTGTGTAGTTCGTGAGATTTTGTCGATTAATTATCAGATCCTTCAAGTTACCATACGCTATAAACTCATTGGTAAATGTCTTCACTCCTAAAATGAAATATCAATCAATCATAAAAATCGTTTATTCGATCATTCTAATCGATCGTTCGATGATTATACTTAATTATCGATGGTGGCTGCGAAACGTGGGGAGTTTGTTTGGCTTTGTAAGCTAGAATTCTATCAGTTACTTTGAAAATACGTCAAATTTGGTCCTCGGCTTTTTACCACAAGAACTGATGGGTTAAGCTGAAACCCAGGTTGGTTCTAATTTTCGGAACGTTCGATGTTTTAGGTGTTTACAAGTTGTTTTGACAGTAAATTCATATTGTAATCCAGACGGAGTCATACTTTACCACTTGTCAACCTATATGGAAAACTCGCATGTAGGACATTCTAAAATGTTCATACGTTGTCATACCTAAGTCAGAGATATATCGAATGGTTGATAGAGGAACCTATTCATTTTCAGATTTCGATCATAACGCTCCATTGGAATTTCGACAAGTAAATATCATCAGATTAAATAGATGTGTCGAATTTAGCTCTAGTGAACGACAATTTGTGATAGCGCAAATATTGTAAACTGTATCAACATATTTTTATCAAACTTACATAGTTTCTTTACCAAGTATATTATCATGTTTGTATATTTGAATGAACGATGTTTTAATGTTTTAAACGCCTCCAATCCCCAACCTTTATCACACAAAATAAACATCGAGGCCGGTACAGATGTGCGGGTTTGTATACGTATATCTCGGCAGATGGTGTTCCTCAATTTTCACTACATTCATTGGATAATTCAGCTGTTTATCTATAGAGGGCGTTTCAGGATGTTTGTAATATGTATCAATGGTAAACACACGATTGGGTAACTAAAGCTAAACAAAAATTATCTTAATCCTAGGTAGCCGAAGAACAGATCTTTGTATAAACAATTTAACATAGATCATGAGAATAATATTATGATAAACTTGTTTTATACATCAAGACCTCTTTGACATAGTCACCACGTTACATTGACCATTGAAGTTTATCGTGGCCGGTGTAATACGCCGATACGCGCCGCACACGATTCCTGAAATTTCTTAAACCAATACTTGACTGGAGAGGTTGGATTGGGTCACTGAAGTATCTACAAGTGGAATCTAGATTCGTACCAACGGCCTTCACAACCAGCCCGTTACCGCTAGACGACCGATCCAACCTTATAATTTTATGATAATACGAAAGTTGAAATTGGTCCACAAACATTTCATTCACTACTATTTCAGGTCCAAATGTTGTGAATCTCTGACATAGAACATAGTGACAATGACCATCTGAAAGTTCCTCTGTTTTGTTAAGTTATTCTAAAGTCCTCATTCAAGAGCAGCATGGTTGTAAAACATCTTGCGGTAAAGAAATCATCGATAAATAAAATGACCAGGCATACGTGCACCAGAACGAGTTAAATTTGAATAACAGGACCAAACTTTGCGTGACACCATTCCAAGGCTGTACCCTCCGGGAGACTGTGTTCTGTCCTCCATTTTTGAATGGTCGTATATGTTGGATGGGTTTTGAAATTGTGGAGAATTTGGCATTTTTTTGTACGTGTTTTACTACGAGTCGCTTTCTTGTCTATCATTCAACCTTACCTATTAATTCTGCAACTTTTCCACAATCGTCAACTGCTACTCCCATGAAATAGGCAACAGGAAATAGTACGTATGAACAGATTAACTGAAAGATAAAAAATAATTAGTTTTTACAAGGATTAACCTTACATGAAAAAAAGTTTTGAAATGAAATTTTATATTGTATTATGTTATGTACCCATGTATTGTAAACCAACCTGTTGTCGAGTGATAATTGTCTCTGACTTGCCACTCACTGTTATGAGTTCTGATTTCAACCCGGAAGAGAAAACTCTTAAGAGGACTAAGGGAAGGTCTATGGTTCTACCGAGGTGTATCCCTGGGGTTTTCTACCTCCGTTATTAACCGGAAAAGTCGCCAAATACCCTGGCTGTTTGGGGATATTAAACTCCTAAATATGAAACCCATGTAGTTGGCCGCATCTGGCCTTCATCAACAAAGATATGCCTATTACATACATGGAATGGCATAGCATGATAAGAGTTGTTTCGTAATGGTGAAAAGGATTATTGGAAATTGTGTTGCATATTTGCCCATGGATAATTTCCTCAATACAGAAAGAAAGGAAACATTCTAAGAATAGTTCGGAATATTTGAATCGGAATACAACTTAAAGAATATGTATGTATTAAATGATGTTAGTTATTCACCTCAAAAGTCAGTTCGTCAATGCCGACCCTGTCACCAAACCATGTTAATGTAGCATTTAGAAACTTCAATAATGACAAGAAAGCAATAACATTGACAGCGACTGCTCCACAAATCTTAATACTTGCTGATGCACCATTTGATGCCGCTTCTATGATGTTATGTTCTGGTCTGGAATACAGAATCAAGAGACATGTATTTTGTCAAACTTTTAACAATTCTGAGCTCTTCTAGTCATTCATTAATCATTGCCTCCGAAATAAACCAGACGATGGTTTAGATTTTTGGAAGGTATGATCGGTGGTCTAGTGGGAGCGTGCTGAACTACTGAACAAAAGGTCGTGAAGACGAACCTCGGCTCTGCCGTCCAAATTTCTCAGGGATGCTTTTTCAGTGTCCTAATCCTAACTAGCGAGTACAGTGTCCAGAAAATCGTAGTAAAAGGCTCTAGGCGTGTATCGGTGCTTTGCGATCATGTGAAAAGGATCTTTTCGAACTCGTTATCCCTTTGACTGTAATTCATTAACAACTGCATCCATAACAAATCACGTAACGATAAAGCTATTAGAAAATTTAGGATGGTTATCTATGGCATTTAATTCTATATTAATTTTAAATAATTATCAATTTTAATCACGTAAAAATTACTTTTGTAAAAGTAAAATTTGATTTGATTACTGTTACTTGAATGGCAAATATTCTTACGCTTTCTCCATTTTACTGAAGTCATTCTTTGACGTTTTGGTAGTTTCGGTTTCTGGATACGACAGTTTAGATATAGCCAGGGCTGCTGGGGCGCTCATTACACTTGCTGACAGCAGATGATTCGCTGGAACCTAAATGTTAGAATTTGAATATATTTGAATTTTCAAATGAATAGATTAAAAGATGTTTTGATGTAATAATCAGGGGTAATCGGTGTTCTAGTTGTAACGCACTGTTTAAATATATTTCCAACTACTTGACATGTGTACCTGTATTTGTGTAATGTTTTTTTTGCAAAATTCGACTGTATGGAACAAGGCCAGATGTTTTGCATGCAATACGTGTTAACTGAATGTTCTCATTGCTCGAGCTTTTAGAAAATTTGTGTTTGTGCGGGGTGCATTAGAAGTTTCGATTAGTATTTTTTTAAGTTTTGTAAAAGTGTAAAAGACTAGGCTCTACCTTTAACAGGGACGCTTTTTCAGTGTCCCTATTCGAAATACCGAGCCAAGTACAGTGTCTTAAAAATCCAAGGTCAAAGGGCGAGGCGTTTATCGGTGATTTTAAAGAACCAAGCATAATTATTTGTAAAGAGTAGGAATACAAATGCCCGGTTCTCCTGTATCTAACCTCTCATCTCTCTGGGTCGGCTGTGAAATAACCATGGCTGTCGAATAAACCGTTAAATAATAAATAAATGTATAAGATGGATTCATTACGGTAGGAGGTGATAGTAACAAGGTGCAAAACTTACTCCGAAACTGATGTAGGCTCCTAACACGCTACCAGCAATGGTAGAGAATCCTCCTGTCATTACTGCATGTAATTCTGACTTTGTCATGGTGGCTAAGAACGGTCGAATCATCAGTGGAGATTCTGTCTGATCATGGAAAAATAAGAAACATGTTTCAAATCAATGTTACCAGTTGTACATGTATCAGTGGTCTATGCGTTGCTCATGTAACCCGGCGATCTCGGTTCGACAAAAAATTCTATTTTTCTCAGCTGTCGTCAATTTTGAAATAACAAGTAAGTTCTTGCTAGAAAGCAATCCAGGAAAACTGGTTATGTAAACCGGTGTCGTATATGAGTAGATTTGTTGGAAAATGGCGCTGAACCAACCTAAACTGTGCTGTGGTTTATGCTGTTTGACCAATTATCCAATGCATAATATGTGTTTAGAGGTCCGTCATGCTAGTTTTAATTTCGTTAGTCATTGCAATGGTATTCACAATGGTTTGATATGTAATTTTACTCACCATCGAGACGAATATGTTCGCAGCAGCATTTATTGACTCGGCGGGTGTTGTTCCCATACAGAAAGCAAGGAACTGTCCAAGGACTTTGATAACTGCTTGCATTACGCCGAGGTAATACAAAATGTTGATAAATGTGAAGAAAAACACAATGATGGATAAAACCTACAAACAAAGAACAAATTGGAAGAGTTATAGCGCCGTTTTCAAAATTCTTCACAAGCGATTGAAGATATTCGGAATGAAATGGGGTGTGCGCAAGAACGACTGGGAGTGATTGGTGGTCTTTAGATAACGCGCTCGTGGGTCCAATCTCAGCTCCGTCGGGCAATATTTCAGGGACGATTTTTCTGATTCCCCGTCCTGTCTACCATGTATTTTTGCGCTTCTATTTTAATGATAGATAAATATATTGTACCAGAGCGGTCCAACCTGTTAATAAAAAAAGGCCACCCCTCTGATAGACAAAATGTGGTCTTTACTGACAGATGGTCCTTATCTGGTGGTCATTTCATATTAACTAATGAAAGCTTTTTAAGAACTGACATACTAGTATTTTCACAGGATGACCTTTATTGCTAGATAGCCGCTAACATAGATTTTGACTCTCGAGGAACCTTCTTATCAACTCTCAAACATATTTTAAACATATATTTGACCTACCTTCATAGCAAAGAAATGCTCAAACCAAGTGTCTCCAAACACAAAGACGACCCCAGCCATGACATGCTCTAGAAATTCGGTCACTCGATCGCCCAGCCATTTAAACATATCATAGCCCCATTGCGTGCGAAGGATTAATAACGCAAAAATATATTGCAATGCAATGCCCCAGAAAACTGTATGCCATCTGACCTGTAAGAAACGAAGTCTTTTTATTATTGATTGTTTTAATAGTTTTAGACTAAAAGAACATTATCAAATTCACCGTATTGTGATATTGAATTAAACAAACAACAAATAAGGACAGGCAATTTTCATGGCTTTAGCAATCAAAGAGTTTTATAAATACCCTGTCATTACATATATATCACAACAAACGTTTGAATTGTAATCTAATATACCTAGCATCATTAAACGGTCAAGATATCAAAAGGAACTTGAGTTAATAGACTTTATACAAGTGTATCAGTTTTACGGTGATGTGGTGAAAACGTGAAATACAAAACGAATAAGATATCAAGTAAAGGTACAAAATTTAATATAAATGTCGACGACAAAAGGTCGTCAACTCCACTGAAGGAGCAAGATGGACCGTCATCTCAAAGAATACAGGAAAGGTTATCTCTCTGAAATTTACGCCTTTGAAAAAGTCCTTTCAAAAACACCTTTCTGCTAAACTCTTCAAACCAAGGTTGGTAAGCTTATACTTGTGTGGTGGTTTTGTTGTGTAAGATGGCCGAGAGACAAATGGGTAAGGGGTTACTCTTCCTCTATGACGAAGTAGAAAACGATGACTCAGGGTGATTGATTTACCCTGGCAGGACTTTACGGAAGTTACGTAGAATATGTATTAGTTATCGTTCATATTTCATGAATTTTATGGGATACATCACGAGCGAGGCGAAGCGGAGCGCAGTGATGTGTCGCTTAAAATTCAAAATATGAACGATAACTGATTTACAGTTTGTCATAATTTCAGTAAATCTTAAAAGAAAAATAAGTGACTTATTTTCTCCATATCAGGTCCTAGGCACATTTAATGGGGTGTATTTTTTTAAATTACAAATGAAATGCGGACATTTCATTGGACGAGAAATTAGATCAAGCTATAACATAAATAAATATACAAGTACAAACTTACACTGGCTGGATTAACGGAAAAGACGTAAAATATGAAAATATACAAAGCCAAACTTACTCTGACTGGATTAACGGAAGTGACGTAGAATATGAGAATATACAAAGCCAAACTTACCCTGGCTGGATTAACGGAAGTGACGTAGAATATAATAATATATAAGGCCAATCCAGCGACGGAAACGAGATTCTCTGGATGTTCAATAGCAATGTCTGCAATAACGTAGGCGACCACCGCTATCAAGACTCCAACACGTAAAATCCTAGAATAATAAACATATTAACATTAAATACAGTTAAATCTCATCCGACGGTCGCCTTTATACCAAGACCACTTCATCATAACAACCACATACGTCAGATCCGTATTCAATATTTCCTCACTATTCATGCTTGATAATGAGATAATCTCAATGTTAGCACCGATTATTTGGCCCCTACGAATAAAATACATGACAATATTGCAAAATAGAGGTCTTATTTTTGTGCTTCATTTCATCGCAATGTTTACAGTCGTCAATGATTTCAACAAAGTTTTTCCATTTCGATTGTGCGTTATATATAATAAAAAGTCTTATGTGTTTTCGTCTCTTCAAGATTAAACCGATTCAGATGTTGGCCTACCCCTACCCAATGCTCTGTAACACGTGATCAACAAGCGAATAAGTACCGGTGTGTTTTCTTCTGGTTGGCAACTCATCTAATATTAAAGAAAACTCCTAATGAATAAGTGGCTTTCTTGGTGGATTAGAAACAAGAAATTTTGAGAATTGGCGCCATCAGATTGGTTTAAAATAAAAGACAAGCATCAATTACCAGCTGATGATGTTCATAACTCGTTCTGTTGTTCTGGAATCCCTCGTATCTCTCATATTTTCCCACCACGTATCAATCTCCTCATTATAGGCATTTGTCACTTTTACTATCACATAAAGTATAACACCAAAGATGGTCGCAATTAACAATCGCCAGGAACCTTCATCACCAAATCTGAAACAGCACAATGTGTGATTCAACATAGTTCACCATACAGTCCGCCTCAAATAGTGTCAAACAATGTTCTACAAAAGAAAATACTAAGTGTTTGTGAAACACGGATGTCCTCCCGAATAGTTAAACCTTTACCTTTGAAACTAAAATCAATAGGGGGTCATATACATGTGTTGACCAACCTCTAAATCAAATCTTAGCTAGCTTAGGCTAAATCGTTCTCTAGTTATTGGTCGAGCAAGATTTGGTTACCGACATGTACAAAGCAATGTTTCCCCTTCTCTTCGAAAGGGGTCATAATAATGTAAAAACAATGTATTGAAATTTAAAATAGTGTATTGTAATGTAAAGCTGTTATAGTTTACTGTACTATAATGTAAAATTAATGCATGGTTTAGTCAAACAGTACATCGCATTAAAAGAAAAACCATGTTTGGTGTTTGAACACAAGATAATACAAATCACTGTAAAGGACATCATGATATGGCGAAGCACATTATAAATATATGAGGTTTAGATAATAACAGCGAAGAGCATATCGTTTGTCAAGGGCTTACAATGACTTATAAGCTAAGGAGAGGTACTGGATTTTTAGCGTTGAGTGGCGAGTTACAACTGAGAGGTTTTGTTTTACGTCGGCTAGTGAGGTGAAGTGATTTAGCACCAAACAGTGATGTGTGACGTGACCTGGAGACATACAGTCTTTTAGCATAGAAAGACAATTTACAATGTGATACTGAAAGACACAGATTTAGCAAACCACTATAACGACAATGTGAACATGGCGCCAATAAGAAAGTTTTTGCAGCACAGAAAGACGAGGTGCAATTTGGTACTGCTTTGTACAGTTTTTCAGCACGGAACGGCGAGATACAACTTGAAACATAGATGCGTTGTTCACTGAACGGTTCAATGATGTACGAGCGAAGATGATGGAAAATGATGGTATTGAGAGCTAATGCATTAGGAATAATAATCAAGGGAGAAAAAATAAAGACTAAGCTCGGAGTATCACTGTCAAAATACCTGTAATACATGGCGTATCCAAAGTACGCAAAATAAGCTAATGCCAACACTATGCCGATAATGGTCCAGATTGTACTGCTGTTATCTTTGTAGAAGTTGAATACACCTTCCTGTATTGACAGCAATGCTCTCTGGTAACCGTTGTATTCAAAATCATCAGCAGGCGGTGGTGATTGGTCAGCATCAATTTGCCACGATTCCTCATTTTTTGGTGGTGTTGAATTGTTGAAACCCTACAATGTCAGCAAATAGATAACATGATTGATACCTAAAATGTCCAAAATTATTATTTCAAAATGGCAGATTTTGGAATTTTTTATTACTTTTATAGGTTTCAGTGATAGAAAATGATTTATCAAGCTTTTTTCAAAAACAATGATTTTCTCCTTTAAGTTAGTGTCCCCTTAAGGTAAAAAAATCTATAGGAAATGCACTTGTTCAAACTTTAAAAAGAAACGAACCGTTGCAGTGAAAACTTACGGTAAAATGACACATAATTATAGTACATGTAATAATCTAATTTGATGAAGAAAAATATCGATCACTGCAAAATCTTTAGACATTGATATTTTTTTCTACCTTTAACACGGGCAATAGCTCTTACAAAATTTGCAAAAATGCGTCAAGAAATAAATTTCATGCCGTATGTTTTTTTTTCTCATTTATCTTCGGATGATGTAAATATTTGTTTAATAAAAGTGCAGACAATTACGTTCGGATATTTTCAAGATTAAGCCTGATGATATCTGCTCGTTTTTATATTAAAGTAATGGAAAACTTCTTTACTATATAGAGTCAGTAGAGGTTGTTGACTTATACGTTGAAATAGTTGGGTATCAGTGTGCCACAGGCAGAAGTAACGGACCTGTGAATCGGAATTTGTAATACATTCTTTATAAAATTCTATAAATTTACCCACAATTACCTTAATTACAAAATGTTACATAATTCGACCCCGTTCGTTTCATATATACATGTAGTTAGTGTATATAATTTACTGTGCAATATAATGCATTGTGCCTATTTACCTCATGAATATATACAGGTTTAATGTACTACATGTATATGTATGTACTCGTATTCAGTGCATTTTGTTCCAGTATGAGGTAATTTTGGGTGACAATGATGAGTTTTACTGTAACATATACTTGTTTACAATGCCACTGTATCAGGTCCATTATTTCTGCCTGTGGAGTGTACCAGTATTTTGGGTACTAGCGTACATAATAGATTCAGATGTGTCGTTCGTATAGTCAAGTCCGTATAAATGACCCAGGAAAGTTCAAAATGTGACTCGTTACTCGTGATAAACTTTCTATGTATAAACGGTGTAATCGAACGGTGATAAGGGGCCTAGCAACTTTGGTATGGTTCATGTATCACACAACATCCTGATGCGAAATTGTTATCTTAGGTTCAAACCCGAGTACTTTTATGTTTACAGGATACGGTTTGCACTCTTTAAACCTAATTTAAGTCCGCCTGCGCATGTTTGAAACACATGAATATGTAGTGATCAGTCTTGTGACGGTATATCAACAACATGAGAACAAAATACATGTATGTACTATTTCGCAATGAAATTATCTGTTGGTTAGCGACCCATTTGATACCTATGGTCATTTCAGGCCGCCCCAGAGAGAGAGAGGAGAGAGATGATACAGGAGAACCGAACATTTATATCCCTTCTCTTATTTCGAATAGTTGTTCCTGGTTCTTAAGCATGGCCAGTGTATAGCATCGATACAGGTTTCCTGTGGTGTTCTTACCACAGTACTTGGTTCGATGGTTGGGATTGGGAGACCTGATGATTTTGAACGAAATGAAAGTACACTGCAAGCATGTACTAAGTATTTAAAAAGATAATAATATAATGTCGATATTGGTATAAGTGCATTGGTTTAACTTCAAACAGATACGTTAAAGCTGTGAGTTTGAATCTTGCCCGGGACCCCATAAAGTTCTAATGTGTTGAAACTGTCCAACTAGCTTAGGAAGGTCTGTGATTTTACTCAGGTGTGCAATAGGGGTCATCCACAACTGTAAAATACGGAAATTTGCCGAAATGGCTGTGGGTGTGACGTTAAAGTTTAGTGAATACTTAATTTTGAAAGTCGGTCCTATATTCAAAGCATGTATATTTTTTTATTGTACAGCGTTAATGATTGACAAAAAATCCTCCAAATATTTTAATTACAAAAATGTATTATTTTAGAATTGATGTAGTCATTGTTAGCCAAGATACATATGTAAAAGAAAGCGCTTGGTGTTATTCGAGAACGAAGGAGATAGGTAGGGAAGTAAATAAATAGATTGATTGGTGTAGATATGGTTTATGTTAAATGATGAAGAATTCCACACATATTTTCAAGTAACCAAGAAGTAATTAATTAAAGACGGTGTATTATACAAAATTGTCACCACAAAGTTTGTTTAACAAAGGGATATTCCTAAAATATCAGAACGTGTCAAATGTAACGTAGTGTTTTATTCTGTGAGGACGGGTCGTGGTATAGTGATTAGTACACTAGACGTGTTACTCGGCGGTACTAGTACGAGTCCTGGTCAAGCCAGGTCTACTAAATTTGGTCACCTTGTGGGAGAGTATGATAGTACTATTTAGAATACACTTAATACAGTATAGAAGAACTGTTTACTAATAGGTGAACCGATAGCCGTATATAACTTTAATATCGTAAACCCTCTGAAACATTTAATGCAGTGAGTTTATCTATTTCCGCGATTATTAAGTGTGTCAGTTATTAAAGAGCACAGCAAAGTAAATAAATGTATGAAATAGACGTCAACGTTAAGGTATGAGTCACAATTATTATACAATAGTTTTATCATTTAAGAATGCATGCGAATTTTATGAATTAAACATTGCTAAGGGTTTTATGGGGACATTTCTAGAAAGAAAGGTAATAGAAGGACAGGCATGTTCCTTTGTAGGACCACGTATCTTCTGTAACCTAACTGAATAGCTTCCGTACGTGTAGTTCAGCGTGGGATCGGAACTTACAACGAAGAGTGGCATGTACTAGTCAGTCTTTGACCACTTTCAGTATAAAACGAGTACGTCTATTTACCGTTTCTTTTTCAAAACCCGGATTTTCCTGGCCAATGGGTCCAGCCCGTATCATCTCTACCGACTTAGACATCTTTATGCCACCGGTTGTAGTGTTTTTTTGTGGTTAACTTCTAGCTGTAAAAACAGGACAGGCGAATTATTGAGTTTAATCAGGTTAAGAATAGACGAATCGTACACTCATAAATAGTGATTAAGGATTACTTTCTCAATGATTGATAGTTCGTACATACAATAATTTGATGTACAGATATGCTTCAATGGGCACCATTTGTTTCATTACCATGCTTGAATGATCACATTTTAACTAAATATTTTTAACAGTAGTAATAAAAACATTTGAAGCAATCACTAAAAGCAATATCGCAAGTGATCCTAATAAAATTTTGAGCAGTACGTAATGCAAATGTCGATAACATTCAAATCAAAAGTATAGTGACTGTCGTATTACCGATAACATACAAAATATCGTGTATAATCGTTACATCGATACAAATAATCGTGTCTAATCAACATATCGATAACATACAAATCCTCATGTATAGTGACTGTCGTATTACCGATTACATACAAAATATCGTGTATAATCGTTACATCGATACAAATAATCGTGTTTAATCAACATATCGATAACATACAAATCATTATGTACAATCGAATTATCGATAACATACACATTTTCGTTTACAATCGTAACATCGATACAAATAATTGTGTTTAATCAACATATCGATAACATACCAATCATTATGTACAATCGATTTATCGATAACATACACATTGTCGTGTACAATCGTAACATCGATACAAATAATCGTGTTTAATCAACATATCGATACCATACAAAAGAAACAAGGACATTTTTTTAAATTTACGATTGTTGTCAGTTTAGAGAATAGAAAATATAAAAATATATTGTACAGTACCTGTTGTAAGATGATGGGTCTTTTTGTGATCTTGATTAAAATGTATCAATCCACTGAAAATATCAACATTATTTTGTTTACCATAAAGTTGAAGTAAGTCCACCAAAAATACGTCACGGTCAAATGTTGCTGGTATTTTTATTGTTTAATTCACAGGTAAACTACAGGTAAAGTACTGAACAACAACTATATTAACAACAGGATATTAAATATGTTTTCGTATTACGTTTGTTGACAATATGAATTGTACAAAATGAATAAAATAGAACCTGTTAAGTGACAAGATTTTCGAAGACGATTTACCTTACTAGTGATATTGGTTAAGATTAATACATCCACTGAAACTGTTTAGGTATTTTAACCAAAAAATGCACTACGTCCGTTTTTAACTCGTCCGGCCAAATGGCCCGGATTCAAGTCATAGTTCAGCAATTTAATGAAATGTGAACTTTAAATACTATATTTAAAACTGACAAGCGGTATTTTTGGTACTGTACCATTCGTTACACTACCACGCAAAGCCATAAAAATCTTAAGTTTGTTTACTTACTTTAAAACAAATCCTTATCCAAGTGAAAATACTTGTTTTGATATATATGTCCTGGATATATTTTATGAAAGGGTCGGTTACCACATATAATGCACATAATTATGCTAACTTACAGTGACATCTTACGTGATCGATACGCGTATTTATCAAAGTAAAGGTACGCTTCAGTTATCTTGTTTGTTAAGAACAGAACATTATTTTATTGTCACGTGCAAATACGAATATGTTGGATATAGAATTTTAGCAAGGTCATACAATATATTATTTGAATTAATATAAGTAAACATATATGCAACTACTGAGAATGAGCTTTTTGTGATGATTCTCAAACAATATTCGACACAACTAAATGAACGTTAAAAATATCACTGTGTTAATATAAACATATTAATATCGATTATGTATGATTTTTGATTATAGAAGTACGAACAAAAAATGCGTTCTATATCATTCGGATGGTTATTTATCACCTACTCTTATCATTCACGAGCTTTAGTATCACCTACTCTTACCATTCTCGAGCTTTAAACTCACCTTCTCTTACTATTCACATGCTTTAATAGCACCTTCTCTATATCATTCACGAGCTTTGATATCACCTACTCTTACCATCCACATGCTTTAATATCACCTACTCTTACCATTCACATGCTTTAATATCACCTACTCTTACCATTCACATGCTTTAATATCACCCACTCTTACCATCCACATGCTTTAATATCACCTACTCTTACCATTCACGAGCTTTAATATCACCTACTCTTACCATCCACATGCTTTAATATCACCTACTCTTACCATTCACATGCTTTAATATCACCTACTCTTACCATTCACGAGCTTTGATATCACCTACTCTTACCATTCACGAGCTTTGATATCACATACTCTTACCATTCACATGCTTTGATATCACCTACTCTTACCATTCACATGCTTTAATATCACCTACTCTTACCATCCACATGCTTTAATATCACCTACTCTTACCATCCACATGCTTTAATATCACCTACTCTTACCATTCACGAGCTTTGATATCACCTACTCTTACCATCCACATGCTTTGATATCACCTACTCTTACCATCCACATGCTTTGATATCACCTACTCTTAACATTTACGAGCTTTGATATCACCTACTCTTACCATTCACGAGCTTTGATATCACCTACTATTACCATCCACATGCTTTGATATCACCTACTCTTACCATTCACATGCTTTGATATCACCTACTCTTACCATCCACATGCTTTAATATCACCTACTCTTACCATTCACATGCTTTAATATCACCTACTCTTACCATCCACAAGCTTTAATATCACCTACTCTTACCATTCACATGCTTTGATATCACCTACTCTTACCATTCACATGCTTTGATATCACCTACTCTTACCATTCACATGCTTTGATATCACCTACTCTTACCATCCACATGCTTTGATATCACCTACTCTTAACATTTACGAGCTTTGATATCACCTACTCTTACCATTCACGAGCTTTGATATCACCTACTCTTACCATCCACATGCTTTGATATCACCTACTCTTACCATTCACATGCTTTGATATCACCTACTCTTACCATCCACATGCTTTGATATCACCTACTCTTACCATCCACATGCTTTAATATCACCTACTCTTACCATTCACATGCTTTAATATCACCTACTCTTACCATTCACATGCTTTAATATCACCTTCTCTATATCATACACGAGCTTGATTGTGGCCTACTCTTGATTACGGAAATGCTTGATTTTGACCTACTCTTTACCATTCATGTGCTTAAGATTCACCTATTCAATATCACTGCAATAATTCATTCTCATCTACTCTATATCATTCACGAGCTTGATTATGGCCTACTCTTAATTATTAAAATGCTTGATTTTAACCTACTCTATATCATCAATGTGCTTGATTTTGAACTAATCTTTAGCATTGAAATGCTTGATTATGGTCTTATCCATTTTATTCGCACATGCGTATCTAAAGGATCAAATAAGGGGAATCTTTGGAAATTTCAAATTTGTTCAAGGTAATCTTAATACGATCTTGTGCGTCGGGTTTTTTGCAGAGGCAAATAAATACTATTTATTAATTATCAAACATGAGGAAATGATATGATATTAAAAGGGAAACCCTCTTTAAATTAACCTTCGTTGCATGTATACAATCCGTCGTTTCAATCCATGTAAAACGTATTTAAAATCGCATGTCAATATAACCCTGGAATTTTTGTAAGTGGCGTTCTCTAAACACATCGAATTAACATAATCTAAAGCTCCATGGTAAATGCATTAAATGTAATCTATAAAGTTGAGGTCTTATATAACCAGAGTAATCAAACATGTAGGTGAATATGTGTATTGAATTAAACCTGTACTCAAATATAACATGTTATAGAAATGTTGAATTCAAATACTACAGTCGAATACCTAACGAGTATTTTTCGTAAAAATGTACAATTTTCACATTCAAAATATTTGAACTGATTTATACTTGTTGAAACTTATATTAAAATGTTGTTTAACGGTCCATTCGACATCTATGGCCATTTCAGAGCAGCCCTAGAGAGTCGAGAGGGGAGAAAAGATACAGAAGAACTGGGTATTTATATCCAGGAAACTATTGGGATATAAATGCCCAGTTCTCGTGTACCTTATCTCCCCTGTCTCTGGGGAGGCTCTGAAATGACCATAGCTGTCGAATGGACCGTTCAACAATTTACAGATAAAGAAATATTTTTTTCGTAGTATATAATGATATTAGTGGACATAAAATTTGACATTAAAATATGCAAGTTTTTTATCAGGATGGTTAGGTGACTCGGTATACCTACGATTATTTGTGAAGGACTTTAACACTTACGTACATTGTACTAATCGACCTAAATTCGATCATTTAGGTGAAAAAAAAATTAATTACCCACTCATTTGAAAAAGGGGTAGATAAATCGCACCTCTTTCCTCTTTTTTGGCTCTTGAAAGAATGTGGAAGGTAAAAAGTAAGAGAATGGATGTCTAACGAAAGTCAAGAGTCGCAAGGAAAATTAGGGTAGATCGAATAACCAGAAATAAACATAATACAGCCTTAATATTCTTGCGTTCATACTTCAATAAAAAGAGGAAGCGATCGATCTTAACCGGTTTTTATGTTGGCTACGTTTTGAAGGAAAGAATTCCTCATGTGCACGATGTTTTGCACAAATTCATCGTTCATTTCTGAAATTACCCCTCTTTATTTTTGTTTCAACTGGGGCACAGTTCTGTGGACAGTTTCAAACGTTTTTTGAAATCGTACTACTTTAAGAATTATTTTGCACTATTTTAACTGTGTGTAATTGATAAACTTGTCTACTACATGTGCACTCTGATGTGTATATTTGTGTATTTTCATCTGTTTTTTGTTTTGTTTTTGTACAACGCCATTGAATATGTATTTATATGTAGAAATAGGCGTTTAATCAAATTTTCAAGTTTCAAATTTCACAGTGACATATACTTCACAACCATGCGATTTTATCTTTATTACCATCTGAACATATAATTCACCAGCTCTTTACCTCCAAGCAGGATAAATTCAACATTGTTGTTCAATACTGTTTACTATAACCAGTTTTCTCTTTACGCTACAATGCACAAGTTTTAATTATTGCCCGTCATGAATCAACCATTGTTGTTTAATTCACTGAAGTTCGCAGACACCTATCTTATTCATTTACCTACGTTGTATTTATACGGTCAAGTCAAGTCCAGTGACAATCATTTTACTCGCTCATATCAAGCGTTCATGACAAAAGGATGGAGACATTTATGAATATTGTCAAATATTCAATGGTTTTCATAAAAGAAGTTCAGTAAAAAAGCTTTCATTCTCTCGTATCATGTACGTTCAAGACACAATGATAGAGACAAACATGAATATACAATGGTTTTAATAAAAGTCAACGACAATGAATTGCGAATAATAAATGAAATTTCTCTAACAATGAGACATTTTGAGGAATGCGAAGAGTGTATATTTTCTAGATAATATTAAACAGTCTTTCTTTTAAATTGATATATAAATGTATACAAATTATCTATAAAGATGTTAGACTTACATTAAAACAAGTAAATTATAGTGTTGTTGACTTAAGAATTCGGATTACATTAAAACTTACACGGTCAAATATCCATAACTCATATTTTTACACAACTATTTATCAACACTATCTTTCAACAAGTCTATATTTTTATGCTTCACTAGGTAGATCACGACTCGACTTTGTTTACGTTGATACGCAAATTGCATACTTGAAAAAATCTTAAAAATCACCGTATTGTATGTTGAATGTGTTAAAACTGTCTACTCACCTTAATTAGTGTAAATATCCACACAGAATATCAACGTTAGAATCTTAACGATATATTAGCTAGTCCATCTGAAGATCATAAAGTTTATAAATGGCGTACCAAATAAGTAGAAGTTTAAGAATACAGTTACCTGAGGGGGAATAGCGTTATCTTTAAATATGTCCTCGGTACGTAGTGGAGGGACTTAACAGGGAATGATTATGAGCTGGGTTTTTTTCCCACACCTGGAGCACACTTAGGTTCGTGTTGCTGTGCAATGTTGCAAACTGTTGAAGTATTTTTGTCTGTTTCGTCGAATTGGCCATCAATGTTGTCCTAATCATCCAGTAAACATTCATTTTGACCACCAAGAGAAGACGTGACGTTTCACAACCGTGACGACGTCATGTATGATTAGCGTGTCATTGCACTATATCATTCATTCTGTTACAAAATATTTTTTAAAATACGACGCTCGAGTATGTTGTTTTTAATAGAATTGAAAAAGTTCGTTTTTGGTCAAGCAGATTCATTTGATACGGCGTGAGTTGTGATGCTTTATACAACGAATAGCAGCTATAAATAATCTTTCTAATGAATGAGTACATTGCTGGCTTGCATGAGCGTATAATAAGCCATTCTCGGTAAATGTTTTTACTGCAATTCTAGTGTCTAGACAAACGTAATGTTCTGTTAAGGGGATACGCGTCTTTCTTACTTAAAATGATCATTATGTATACACGTAAGTGTATTCATGTGTTCAGTACACATAACCAATGTTATGAAGTATAGTTTCTATATGTCTGTACGACAGTTAACACAGGTAAGCCTGGCTCTTATCTCTAAATTCCACACCGATTTATAACCATTGCAGTCACCAACATGACATTATGATATTATTCTAATTATATGTAATATCTTCATGTCTTATTTATTAAAAGAAATGTGTTTAAAACGTACTGATTAACGGGAAAGAAAGACCCAACGTCATGAATGTAACTAATTGAAAAATTGTCGCCACATAATAAAGAATATAAGTAAAAAATGACGGGAATTCAAAGAATGGCTTTCTTACACAGGGATCGATAGTCTTTATTCGGAGGTGACCTAAACACAGGTTTGACTAAACATTAAAGGAAACAACGTGACAATTTACTTAAACGTTTACTTAATTACATCACTTTTCTCTTACTTGCTAAGTTACCTTAAAGTTGACGTTACTTTCTTTGTTAATTGCGATGTATATAGAGCGCGTAACGGAGAGATTAATTCTTCAGTGACTGAGCTCTTGACCTGTCGTAGCTTATCTTGAGCTAATATCTCACGGTACGGAACAACGTGACGAGAGAAGAACGCCTCATTACCAAATATGGCGGCAAATGCCATCCATGTTACGATAAGGCTGTAAAGGTGAATGACCGCATCTTCGCCTCAAATTATTGAAAAGATACTTGTTTTCTCCTTTTGTCAAAGAAGTATTACGTCCCTAATGCTGAACTTTCCTGGTGTATCTGCTCAATGCTACACACTTTTAAAATGTTAATATCACAAATATAGTACTGCCGAATTATCATGATTTCTTTCATAATAACCTGGTCCTCGGATATTTCAATTTAATTTACGACATCATTTTTACTTTTTAGCTTACCCGAGCCGATGGCTGGGGTAAGCTTTTAGGATCAATGAATGTTCGTCGTCCGTTGTCCGTCCACAATTATTTTGTTTACACTCTAGCATCCACAGCTCTTCGCCGATCTTTATCAAATTTAGTCACAATGTATATTGCCACAATATCTCGGATCACAGTGAATGTGTATGATATTAAGGTCTTGAATAGGTTACATAAGGGTGAAATTGAATAAGTACCTCCAGAGTTATGTGCCCTTGACTTAGCAAAATTGCTGTTTTTCTGCTTGTTTACACTCTAGCACATCCATTTCTTCACTAATTATAATCATATTTACACAGTATGTTCACAAATTTTACCTGCATCCACCATTCAGTATAATTAGTGTTCTTTTGAATCAAAATCTATGTAGAAAAGGGTCATACGAGATGAAAAATATATTACTGGTCATTAATTAGTGTGTAGCTATTCTCAGGTGAGCGATATAGAGGGTTTGATTCTCGGTTCCGCTTTTCAGTGTCCCTACTCTATCCCAATTACAAAATCAAACAATGTGTCTAGAAAATCACTGGAAAAAGGCCGAGGTGTGTATCCTATGCTTTACAACTGGCACAATAAGGAGCCAGGAAAAATATTCGAAAAGTGTAAGGATTCATCTCTCTCTGGGGCTGCTCTGAAATGACAATTGCTGTCGATTGCGCCGTTAAAGCAATATATCTATAAATACATTGTCAATGACATACACAGTTTATAATCTGACCTGAAAGAATACATTATCGTAAACTTGACATTACAGGTTGGATTGATTAAGATTTGCTTTCATTAAAGCAAGGACACGAACGTAAATAACCTTGTACATACCATGTGCAGCAAAACTGGGGGGCCCAATATACACATGCGTAATAGTTCAAACCTCGTAGGTGTTACACAGTTACATTGGAAGTTTGTGGAAAACCCGTAAGCATTCAAATTATTCCCACTCCCTTACCGATGTCTTTTTTATTTCAACGTGCGACATCTTTGGTCGAGTATTTATGGTTTCTGGATTATATCATAAACCCCTCACCACTGTGATGTTGGATCCCATCTGGGAGCCAGAAAATTCTCTCGTTAGGAAACTGTCCAGATTACTAAAAGAAGAAGATGGTTCTATCCAGGTGTAGGACCTTGGGTCAGTCTCCATTGTTAAAGCTGGAAAGTGTCCATATCATCCATGCTGTTGGTTCGATGTTAAACCACAGTGCAAAAAAAATCAACGTTATGTATACGTGACCTATGGATGTACTTGTATTGAAACTAGTTATTCCAGGTCCAAAGAAATCGCCATACGTCGCGTTGGCTTATTGGAAATAATGCATAATTAATAATTTCTTTTTCCCAACGAAAGTATTTCATATATTTTTCCTAGTATCTTTCTTCACGAGATACCTTTTTATGTACGATTCGTTACAAAAGGGACATAATCATAGATAAGACATAACTTGAAACCAGTTTAACTAATTCCCCCTTTTTTCAGTCATAAGAAACTTATGATTTCTGGTGGACTAGTCTGTTGATGATTTCCCTGAACAATTTTCTTAGACAATGCTGTTGTGTCACCAGCAAGATACACTCAACCATCGTACTTAAAATCTTACTTCTTGTTCATCGAGGCGTATCCTCCTGTTCATATGATCGTACAAACGTAAACTTGTGTGTGCAGTACGAAACATGCGCACCTCAAGATACACGTCATGTTATTGACAGCAATGAATTGTACTAAAAACACCCACACCTCCACTTTGCTATCATTTGATAAACACATAACAATTATTTGTCGTGTGGTTTATAGCAAGGAGTGAAAGTGGTTATGATATATAAAGTCGCACCCAGCAGCTGAATCAATCGTACCGAATCAAACTATGAGTTAAATAAATACTAACTAATGTATGTTATAGATACGATATGAGTTTTTCTTGAAAGAGTCATCACAAGGGTCGCTTGGACAAACAACACTTGTTCTTGTTCTAGGCGGAGCGATTAAATGTATAGAAAAGGTAAATAAATGATAGATAAAAAGGTCAGTATACATAATACTAGACAAATGCAAAATCCGTGATACTGTTTGCTAACAAAAAGCTATGATTACAAGTATATGGCCTTTAAGCAATGAAATCGAAATGTGTCAAAGAGACGAAGTCTCACGAACATTAAATTTAAGGATAGACTAGACTTCATTTTATTTGTTCGATTTGTAACTAGAATTTGAATATCTAACAACGTTTGTGTAATTTCATTTTTCTCAGTTCATTTTGTTATGTTGTACCCAAGTCGACATGTCTGAGCTTGCTGAGAAGTGTAAAGCTGCTTATTCTAATGCGAAAAAAGTTCTTGCTTCTAGCCTTCCAATAGTTTTATTATCTGTCTGCTGTGGAATCGAGATTTTTCTGAGGAACATCGTCGCACATGACATACAGGGTAACTTGGAGACTTCAATTATTAACTGCGGGGGACCTAAGACGTACATCTGGTTAGAAACACTGACCCTCAGTAAGATATCTGGATAGCTTTCTCATTTGTGAAATTCATAATGTCTGGGTTTGGATTCGAACTCCCTGCAGTGTGGTGCTAATGTTTACAAGTCAGAGACCTAACCACATTTGCAATGGAGAGTTTTTAGCGATTACAAGTCAGAGATCATAACCACCGTTGGATCAGAGTGCTTGCTTGCTAACTTAGTCGTAATGAAGGACTGGAATCAAAAACAAAAAATGAAATTTGGTGCAAAACGTTTTTCATGTATAGGAATAGGTAAAATATTGGAAGAGGTGAGGTTTCTGTTCATAAAAGTACGTTAAAGGACTAGGAAAAACTATTCGAAATGAGAGTAGTGATTAAATGTCTGGTTTCCCTGTACCTGCTCTCCCCTCTCTCTGGGCTGTTCTGGAATGGCCATAGATGTCGAAAAGACCGTTAAATAAAAGATAAACATTGTCTGAAACAGATTATTTAATACCACAATATATCATCTAGAGACATTATTTAACATGTCCAAGGTGTCGAGATAAGCTATCGTGATAGTAAACTAGTCTGGTTTGTGTTTATTTGTTCAGATTTATTACCTATGATAGCTCTGTCGACAAACTTTATGTCTGTATAAATCAAATGACACGCCACGGGACAATTATTGCCGTACGGAAAATGAACTGCACCAGAATAAATCTTTCATTTTTATTGAATTGATATCATTTGTATAGCTTTATTATAACTTCCAGTCTAGGAAATTTTGTTTCATTCAGTTTAACACCGTTTTTCACCAATAAGCATGAAAGTATAAACGTTGACTGGTTCACCTTATCAGTTTTCATGGACTGTATTCTAACCAAGACTAACTTACCTACCACAAGGAGCCGACAATTTCTCCATCTATAGAATTATATTATGTAAAAAAGAAGTCTAACTTCAGCAAAACTTAAATTGTTTATTTAATTTATTTATATAATAATTATATGAAAATTGCATTGCCCTATTTTCGTTATTTCTTGGATATTTATCCCAGATACTTTTTTAATCTTTGTATAGATATATAGAGAAATTCGACGTGCTCATCGTTTTCATATATATATATTCCATTTGCTGGGACCGGGATTCGAACCAGGGTCATCGGGTTACAATTCCGGCACACTAACCATCTGACCAAGACCAGGGCCGATGACATAAACTTCCGTATAAACCATTAAAGACAAAATTAAGTGAAACATGAAGTATTAGGATCCCAACTCTCAATTTTTTATCTCAAAATTTTGGAAATGTTTATAATGTCTTTATGCTTCGATGATAGAAAATAATTAATAATGAGGAGTTTAAAAAGAGTATAATGACACTCTTATGAGTTATTTTCTCTTTAAGTTTGTATTGAAGTCTAATGGAGTAACACATTGTCAAAGATACAAAGAAAAAAACACATCTTTTTCAAAGAAAGCTCAAGGTAAAAAGACGCAATAGCACAGTATCAATCAATCGAATTTTAAATTAATGAATACTATTATTGGTCAACGTGCACTATCTAAAACAACTGATTTTTTTCTATTTTTACAAGGGCAATACGTTTTACAAAGATTAAAAAAGTATCTGGGATAAATATCCAAGAAATAACGAAAATAGGGCAATACAATTTTAATATGTAAACTTAACATTTTTGGATACGTCTTTGGGATGTTTCACATTAACTCAAGTAAAATGATTATATTTCCTTGCTTTATGTAATGTCATCTTAGATATCGTCTTTGTAACGTCACGTGCAATGCTTTTTCGTTCTCTAATGTGTCTTAGCGAACTGATTAGAAAAAACTCCAAATCTTCAGAAAATGTATTTGAATTCAAGAACACAAATGTCCCTGTTTTAATTATAGAGTGTCACACTTTTGAATCAACAAAAGACCATACTGAACAGGTCTTAGAGACAATTCATTGGTTGACGTAATTCCAAGCATATTGCAAGAGATAAAAAATGCTTCGCGTATCCAAAAATATCACGAGACGAAATCATCGTCAAATACACACGCTATAACGTCATTCAGAGCCATTCTCTCATCAAGCAGAAGGCGATATATGTGTTTTATACCCTCGTATCGATAGATCGGGGGCATATTGTTTTATTGCCTGTCTACCTGGTTGTTTGAACCACATGACAACCTCTCCATTGCCTTTGCAATTTCATGTAAGTAGGTCAAAGGTCACCCTAAGGAGGCATTGTGTTTTAAAAACACATCTGGTATTAATTTCATTTAAAGTAACTACTGTTGGGTTAAAGAAATTTAAAATGATTTAAGATGTATAGTAGTTGTACCCGTAAAATGTCAACATATGCTTACCAAGGTATCGTATCCTTCGATATAAAACTCTGATTATCTGTTGTTTATCGGCATATTCGACATCAACTGTCATTTCAAAGCCGCCCTAGACAAAGGGGAGAGAAGATGCAAGATAATAATAAGAATTATATCCCACTCTTATTTCTAATAGTACCTCCTGTTTCTTTATCGTACTCGGTGCAAAACACCGTGACACGCCCCACGGATTTCCTGTAATTATCTAAAGACAATATTTGGCTTAGTAGTTGGGATGGGGACACTGGAGAAAAGGCATCCCTGAAATATCGGAAGGCAGGAAACATACCTTTGAATTAGTAGACAAGCGCGTTACCACTAGACCGAATTCACTCCTTCGATACAGAATTCTAAATATACTACGATGTTCACTTAAATACACTTCATCGAAACTCGGTATGTTGTTCTTATAGTTAAATGAGAACATGCCTTTAAGTCAATACCAAGTTATTCTACTGTAAGTATAAAAAGGTCACACTTATTTGTTTTATTCCACGAACAGTACGTTAGACAAACACAGTATAAAATTCAAATGAGATTGGCTGAATCATGTAATCATTTATTCATAAACTGTAATACATGTACAATAAGCCAACTTCCATGCGCCGTTTTGTGGTCATATAGCAATCATTAAATTGATGCCAACGTTCTATGTTTTTATATGTTCGCTTTAAACAGTTTGCAAGCTCAAAGAGTAGTTTTAAGAAAAAAGTCGATTTCGAACGAGTACTTCGAAATACAAATGAGGAAAGACATAAGAAAATAATAATAACTCAAATCCAAAAATTAGACAGCTTATCGAATCATTTTTGCATTCAAACCAGTCATATGCTCGTTGAAATTTTGCTATCATCTCACGAATCACATTCCGCTGATTCCATTAGTAACATTTTAAATAACAATTTAATGATTTTGCCATTAGATCTCGTCATCATTACATCAAAGCAGAAGACTTTGCGTTATGCTCATTAATTGCTTTATTTGATATATTGTTCCGTCTGTTTTTCTGGTGACGACCAAGCTGAAGACAAAATAATGATGTAAAACAGTCAAAGAATATGTTAAGATTTGATTGATTGGTGTAAAAGACAAAATGACCTTCAAAATCTGATTAAAACTTTATAGTTCAAAGATAAACTTCATTATGAGTATTAATGAGGAGAATTTGACGATAACCTGGGGAGGTCAGGATTAATACTGATTGAAGCCCAATAAAACTAATCTCTTGTTCAAAACATGTTTACTGTTTCAAATTTAAAACAGGCAATTACATGTGTTTTTTATCGTATTAGAGACTTAAATTATGACTCGTTTATCAAGCAGAGTTTCATAACAACAGTCTAACCAGAATATGTCAGTTACAGTAGAATGGAATACACTGTGAGAATATAATATGCAAAACAAGGTAACTAAACAATTATGATAATACATGTTTGATAAAATTTTATAATTAGTTCATTAGCCCTTGACAACGTGCACATTCGTTTTAATGTAGAAAATTTGATCACATTACTGTTTCACCGTGTTTTGAAATTGCCGAGTAAGAAAACTGACTTTCTAATAATGCCTTCTCAAAAGGTGAATTATCAAAACACATACATCATGCTGTACCGTAGGCGTTGAAATAATGACAAAATCTATACGTTGTATCATAAATATTTCCAGGCTCTGACTTAATTATTGCTCAAAAGAATGAGCTCTTCTGATACCGAAATAATACCAGACAAGAATCTTCTTAATTTTTTAATTTTGCTACTGGGGAGACAACCGATTAGATCTAACATATGTGTAGCATAGGTGACCATGTTGCCAAGAAAAGGGATATTAGTAACCAGATTTTTTGTATTTTTTTATCATTAATTAGACACAAATTGAGACAGACTATGTCCACTTTTCTCAGGCCCATAGGAAGCAATTTCAGATGGGGGGGGGGGATAATTATAGTGCCAAACTTCTTATCATTATTTGGAGCTAAGACCCCTAGCCCCCCCCCCCCCCCCCCCCGTTCCAACGGTCCACATCTCGATTGGCGAGAATCAAAATTTAATTCACATTTAATTTTTCAATGAAAATGTCACAAATCGATCTATACAAGACCAGAATATAAAGTCTGTAACAATTTAGTATTTAACTAATTCTATTGTGTTTCTGATTCACACTACAAGGTTTGTATTATGCATTCACTTTCGTACAATATCACTCGAAGGTAGAAAGAAATACAATTAAGGAAATGAGTTAGCAAAGCTTACTTTCAAGAAAATTGTAACACACATTTTCTCTCCGAAAAGTAATTTAGTTAACACTTCCAAATTAAACATTAGTAATTTCAAGTGTAGGATATTTCTTATTAGTTTTAAAAATGAGTATCTTGAAACAATATTAAGGTCTTTAGGAAATTTATTTATCATGTCGTATTATGGCAATATCAGCCGCAATTGTCTTAGTTTCCAAATGAAATTTATTGCCTCTGTCTATAATGCCTTGCGTGAAGTTAACGTAATTACGTTACTCTAGAGCGATAAATTTGTGTGAAATTGGTTTTGATAATTTACGGTTGTTAGTTATCTAACTGAGGTTTTTTACCCTCTCCTCCAGGAAATTCCCATTCCGGCAAGCAATAGTTTTACTTTAATATAGAAATTTCATTTTATACTTTAGTATCGACTTCACTACTTGCTATCTAAGGTTTCTGATAATAATTAACCCGCCTCCGTGGTCGAGTGGTCACTGACTTCCAATCACTGTAACCTCGTACTGATAGAGGTCGTGGGTTCGAGCGCCGTTACCGACCATGTCTTTTTAAGTGAGAAAGTAAGCATTTTCTTACAGAAGATGGGAGTCTAGTACTGGTTCTTCCCATGAACGATGGTTAGAGGAATTGTCCGCCTCATTATGACTCTGACTGTTGAAAAGGGGCGTAAAACTCGATATAAAAAAATAAATCTGATAATACATGTAATTCTTTTTTTATTTAAACTTACTTTCTCCTGTAGTTTGTTAGTAATATCTCTTGTTGTGTTACTTGTATTTTACTTTTTAACTGGTTCATTTACAAATTATCGCTAGGCTCTTCAGTAACACATTCTTTTCAAATATAGTATCAATTGACAGCCTAGGTGTGCGCCAAAAACATCAACTCGAATGGTGAATGTTTGGTCGACTCATATTTTTGACAACTTTTTGTGCAATACTAGTAATGTTAACTAAAGATGGAAGAAACTTTTTCCAATCACTTTTCTGTTCAGGTTGTAATGGCCAACCATGTCTAAGAGAGTTGAATGAATATTTCAGTGATTCCACTGCACATTATATAGGATAAAAAGTGGTAGGTGATTGGTCTATTCTAAATATCCTACATAATTCATTTGTGATGTTAGTTTCAAATGACTTCCCTGGTCTAAATGTATTCTGCTAGGTATTACTTATGAAATGTTCTTAAAACTCTTCATCTATTATTGTTGCAGTTTTTTTGTGGTTATAGATAATGCAGGTTTAGTGATATGTTCTGTTAACAAAATGTTGCCTATTCCTCCTTTAAATGGATCTATCCTGAGGAAGTCCATACATACCGTTTCTAATGGGTATGCTGCGTCAGTATACAACTTTCCTATAAGTAATCTATCAAAACGATTCAGCAATACCAGTGTTAAAGGATGTATCATTTAGCGAGTACATTATGTGTTTGAATAAATCGTATTGCCCAATATGTTGATCATCTGCAGAAAATATCCTTATGTTTCATCAACATGTCCTTGGTGGCTCTGTCTTCTTCAGGTGTTAAATCCGATTCAATACTTACCATATTGGTTAAAAGTCATCTTCTTTGTCACGGGGTCTGCCAAAAATTAGATCCATCAACCGTGACGGGTTGCATCTCAGCAACAATCATCCATGACGAATTTGTTGTGAGATAAATCATGTTAATATCCATAAGTCCACAAGTTCTTTACTTGAAATTAGTTACTGTTGATTAACATCTATAATAGAGGGTAAATAAGAATCTCCTGTTTCTTGAATAATGGCACAAAGGAGATCTCTTTATCTCTCTTAATCCATCTCTTTATCTGTACATGCTTTGATACTGCGAGTCTGTTTTGGGACAAATAAAACAATACAATGTTCAGCATTCCTAATAACAACAATACTGTTTCTTTTAATTATGTTTTCTATTACTTATACAGCTTATAGCATCATAGCATCGTGTGTAGTGGTGCTCTACCTAATACCATGTCTTCATATATGACTTTACAATCACATATTAATTCATTGATGATATTGGTCATCATGGGTTTAAGTGTTTTTAATTATTATAATCTGTATCAGACACTATTACGAGAAAACTGTTCAGTTGTTTTACCTCTCTTAATCCTTGTGAAGATATATCACATTCAATGTACCCCAAGTATGGGCACATTCAACATCCAGAATTTCCATACTGGTATGAGTTTCAATGTGAAAAGTGTTGCTTGTCAAAAGATTCATTCACACAGCTTACCTAAATGGCTGTGTCAATTAATACTGTTGTTTCAATGTTGTTAATGTTCCTTTGTGTTCTCAACCTAATTAGGACCTTGAATGTTTTCTGTGCTTCTAGCCTTCCCTGTGGCTGAATCATTAAATAAGTTTTCCTCACAAAATCTGTGTCTTCGCTTTAAGCACTTGTCACTTACAAATGTCTATCACTAAGAACCTGCATTTGTGTTCACTAGAAAGTATGAGTGGCAACTGCTACAAAACCCATCTAAAAGACAATCATGGGCCATAATAAACATGTAACAACAAAGATAAAAAGTAACGAAAAGGCAATAACACAAAGAAAGAACTAGAAAAAGAACAGGACACCTAGTACATAATATTGTCCACATATTATCCAGATAAGAACTGGCTACAGTGGGAATTTTTGTCTCTGTTTGATTTCCTGTGAATTATTTTCTCATCCATATCTGTTTATGGTTTTCTGATGAGTTTGCACAAATAGTTGAATCCTGTTTAGCCATCATTTCCTTGTTTATGCAGAAATAAGTTGTTTTAAATGATGCATATGAGATAGCATTAAACAGATTGATAAAAGGTAAGCGGAGGGAAAAGGCTTAAATAAAAAAATGTAGACTGGATTTTAGAATTTCATGACAAAAAAATGCAAAGGCTTGATTAGCTTGGAATTGGAAAATAAATTAGTCGAGATGAATACCATCGGATCTGATGAGCGTAAAGCGTTAATAATAAACGATGACACTACGAATAATTCGATGAATGTATCTCTGTGTTCACTTTAGATGTTATGATATCGGTTTGATATGCTGGTTCAGAAAAATAAATAAACTTCTGATATGTGATTGTATCATGAATTATTGATTTGAATCTGTTATTTCACCTAGAGCAATTGTTTGATTTAAAGAGCACAAACGTGATAGCAAGTGATATAATCTTTATTTCATTTCCGGAACACAATTCAAACATTAACCGAACCACTAATTGAATTGATTGTTAATTAAACAGTTAAACTGGTTCCTAAATCAACTTTACGATTACTTGTACATATTTGAATGTTCATTTGAAGAAAGACGGAGGAAAATACTGTTTACAGTTTTACCCATTTCCTATTTACAGACTTCGTAGTCATTTGGATTGAATCACTATTTATCTTCTCATTTATATCGATTTATATCGATTATATCGACTGGCAGGGAGTGGTATCGGTGAAAATTTTGTTTGATATGATTCAATACGACTGAAGGACTAACTCATGAAGAAGCTTTTGAGACGGGTATAATCTAACGTTATTAATTAGGGAAGTTTATATCGGCCAAGTTATTTGTCCGAGGTGTCCTGTATTGGCCAATACTGCTGACTTCGGGCAAATAAATATCTACTATCCTTTTGATTTTAAAGTTGGAATATCAATTAAATTTTGGATGCGCATTTCGTAAGCCATCACTCGAACAGTGCGAATTGGTTAACCAATGGAATGCATGGAATCGCGTGTTGCCGTGTTTTGTCCATATAAGACGATTTTTTCTCGTATTGTCGACAACTCTTTTGTACTAGTACTGAGTGTCGTTTCATTCTATGTCTCCTCATTTATGTTATATACATCGTATAATCAGTTCACCCCGTTATTGTACAAACAAGATGATCAGAGTTGCAACTGATGCTGTAAATGAGAAATCTCATTGATTAAGTAAAAGACTCAAAGAAAGGTTTTTATTAGGACGACAGCACTTAGATCTGCAGGGAATCGAAACATCTATGACTCGTGATCTTAAAAGTATCATCGAAGATGAAATCGATCTTGTTATCGATACATCTCATTGTTTGAGTGAAAGACGCAAAGAAAGACATACATAAACTCACGTACATTGCGAAACAAGTGCATTTGAATAAGTCCTTTGTTTCTTGGAGAACGGCTTTGATCTAAGAAATTCGACTAGCTCGGTTATACGATGAAATTCTTAAAGACTTTCTTTCGGTCAAACTAATCTGGTAAGCTTTTGTGAACACCAATTACTGTATTTTCATTTATTTTCGTTGGGCTCAATTTTCGTGGTTTTTACTAAAATGGCTATTTCGTGGGGACATAAATTCGTGGAATTTGATTTTTGAAAGAAAAATGCCTTACTTCTGCATTTGAATTCGTGGGGATTTGATTTCGTGGATGAGCAGACCCACGAAATCCACGAAATTAAATTTTCAACGAAATTTAATGATTCCACAGTATTTAATTAAGATATAACGATGGTTGCTTAGATTGTTTAACTACACTACCAGTTTGATACCTCGAAACGAACATTCAATTACATTGCAGCTATTTGACATTTTCACGTATAATGTACACCACATTAAATGAAATCACGTTCACTGTATTTGTGATCATGCACTCATCAGATCTGTTTATAGCCATTTCATGTCTGTCAGGAAACAAATCTAAATTAGTCACGATGGCCACTACTTAAACAAAGTGCTCTCTGCTGTTGTTTTGATGGGTGAAATGTTTATAACTTACTAGTATAGCATAGTGATACGCATATTGCTTTTTATAACCACAGATAAAAAGTCTCGGAAATGTATGACCTTCAAGTTATCTTACTTAACGTTTATGAAAAAGGTTTATAGTTTGTTGAATGTCTGAATCAATAGATGGAACAATCAAAGCTCTGGTGGTTCTGCTGTTGTTCGGAACTACACAGTAGTCAAAGGTTGAATTTCTTTGTAGGGTGAGGTATTGGACTGTGTTTTAGGAAACCGAACGATAGTGTGCGCATGAATTTTGATGCAGACCAAAGTATTACGCTTTTCTTTAGCATAAAAGTACATAGTCTACATTACCTGTCACTTCGTATTGAGTTATTGACTTATGCAGAATGTTATATCTCATACATGAAGACATGCTCGAAGACAAAGTTACACGTTAAATAAGCATTAAATTCATCGATTATAATTTCCCGATGAACCACTGTTTTAAATATCATCTCATCGTCCATGAATTCAATGATGACTTCTATTTGTTTACAACAGAAGCTAGGAACCAGACAAAATTAGCATATACAACACGTGAAATAATCCGAGGTAGAGGATTGTTTGTAAATGTTTACGACTGCTTTGTATTGGTCATTTACGATTTTGTATAGCCATCTGATTTTGACTTGAATGCACGTAGTATTTGAATTTGTATTTTCGCAATTGAATTGAAAAAATGAAACTATGTTCGTACGACCAAACAAAATAATTTAATGTAAGCTGTTCGGTATTCAGGAAAATTGAAACCGACCGCCTGTTGAGAAATGGTATTCCTCTGACCTCATCAGATCCAAGTGACAACAACTCAAAAAGTTAGTTGGTATCGTACATTTGTATGTAGGCCTTGGGCTTAATTTCCATTGGTCGTAACAACATTTGTTGACAAACCAAATTATTTGTTATCATTCAAGTAACATAGCAACCACCGTCTTAACCATTCATAGGAAATTATTTTTTTACTAATTCTTAAAATCAAACGTTAGAACATATATTTAACTTTGTGTTCGTACCGAACGACAAAAAGTGAACGAGAATTGAAAATGCATTGTAAAAGTATTAAATTAATTTAAAATTAAAAGCGTTAGATGTCGATGATAAAGAGACTAAAGAACGTGAAATCAAGAAGATAAAAGAAACCACCAAGAATTACAAGTATTGTTTCTATCGAAGATTGCGCCATTGGATAAAAAAGTCGTAGTGACAAAACCTGCATCCGCAATAACGTAATGAGCTTCCGTTCGTATAAATAATTCACATGTCTTAAACAGATTACACCAGATAATTACGTTCACCGACAGACGGGATTGGACTTGATGACATTGGCTGGATGAGCTTTAGCGACAAATATCTGCTTCGCTGATTACCCGTACGAACGTGATGACATTCGTATATGGGACATAATCGATAGACGAATTTGAACCAACTTCAGCACAGCATATTAGACTTAATTGCGAAACATATACTTGGATCGGTGGTCTAGTGACTGGACTACTGAACAAAAGCTCGTGGGTTCGAATATCGGCCCCCGCCTTCCGAGAAGAATTTTCTGTGCTCATAGGTGACTAGAGAAAGTAACTAATATACCATCTAAAAGGCGAAATGTTTGTAGCCATAGACGACCAAATAAAGTACATGTAACTAACAAAAATATACCAACTGAAAGATGAATTTTCTGAGACCATAGCTGACCAAACAAAATGTCCAATATATCAATTTGAAGACGATTTTGCTTTGGCCAAATATGACCAGGTGTATCATACATATACAGTTATATATTAACAACAATTTTATTTAGTGGTGTGTAATCTGTTGTATATGGAAATAAGTTTTTCCCTCAAATGTCTATCGAATGTGAGCATATTGACGTTAATCGAGCTAGAGTATTTCCTTATTCATCACATAACGTATACCTAATAGGTTATATATAGGGGAGTTAGATTAATGTCTCAGACAGTTTGAAATATGCCAAGTTCTACATCTGCTCTAAAATGTCAGTGACAATATTTTAATATTGTACAGACAAAATTGCTGCAGTCATAGCCTTTGGAATTAGATTTCAGATCTACTTTGAAATAAGACAAAACAGTTAATTGTTAAGGTCTTACGCCCGTTTTCAACTTAATTTTATTTATATAACGACGGGTAATTAACTTGACCAGTTTTCTTAGATTTTGCACCAATAGTAACCCTGGCTTTGGACAGAATTTTTTCAACCACCTAGTCACAGAAAACATGTACACCACCCAGGGTTTTAACACCGATATCTCAAATCGAAGGTTATATCTTATAACTAAGATGGTTTGGCATGGTTCAGCTTTGAACGTCGTCAAAAGACAAATTAAATTCGTCAATGGAGAAACAGGAGCCAAGAACTACTTCAAGAACATCTTCAAATTAAAGTTGTTTATGATTCATTTCTTTAAGAATTCTTGAATTAAGCTTTTCCCAAAGACAGAATTGTCGTGTGAAAATTTCATAATGCTCATCAAACTGATTGCTTGTCATTTCAGTTTTTCAGACATCGTCAAGAGACGTTTAGACATTGGGATGTTGAGCATTGTCTGCATATTAAGAATATCCTAGGAGACACTTAGGCACCACTTAATGCTATTGTCGTATTTTTTACTTTTAAATTTGAACGCACTAGACTACACTATTAGAATTTAGCTTTCGATTCTGAGAATTGCATCAATTTGATAGCTATTTTAAAGTATTTACATGTATTAATGCTTAGTGTATCAGTTTTAGTGATATCAAATAATAATGTGAGTCTAGCATATAAATATTGAGTTGTATTGTGATACACAACATTACGCCTTATGTGCATTAGAATTGTGTTTTGATAAAGTTTGAATCATATGAACTTTTATTTCAATAACAACACCAACTATTTTATGATTATTTACATATAAAGCAATCTGATTGGGCTGATATTAGTGATGAAGCTAATATAAGTGATGGATATAATATTACCGTTGATCGAGGTCATATTACTGACGGAGTTAGTATTACTGGTTAAGCTCAAATAAGTGATTAACCTTATAATTTACTGATTGAGCTTCTATTACCGATGAACCTAATATTACTGATGACGCTAACATTTATGATGTATCATACTTACGGACTGTGTAAGCTGTCACTGGCTGGGTTAGTTTTATATGTTTCAATTTAAAGAATGTATGAATTATTTAAACGCTCAAATGTACAGATATTTTACCATTTTATGGCGTTTAGAAAAAACAAAATAAGACGACGAGGATGGGATTCGAACCCACGCGGGCAGAGCCCAATGGATTAGCAGTCCATCGCCTTAACCACTCGGCCACCTCGTCAGACATGAACATAACGGTTCATATAACTCATATGCTTTGATTTTGTTCTGAACAATCATTTTATTAATCAAATATATCAACAGCTGTTCTGACTTAAGCTGGGTCGAGTTTTTTCTGTGCATTGGAAAAGCCTGGATTTATATCAACTTTAAGTAATGAGCACTTAATATAGCGGACACTGCAAGAAATACCGTCGGTCATGTACTGACTTCCTGGTGACATGATTATTTCAATGAATACATTTTGCTACAGAGCAACATATTAAAATAGCTGACTCAGCAGAGAAAGATATATATTTCCATATTTACTTACCATGTTTTGAGAACTGTCTATATACGTTCAGCGACATATTCATGGCTCTAGTGTGGTTGTAATGGTATTTGATGGTAATTGGTCATTGAAACGGCTTATAACGAGTCTAACCTCGTTGGTAGACAAAAACCAAAATTACCCTCCCCCCCCTGATCTGAAATTGCTTCCAACAGGCCTGACTGATACGAAACGTAATTGATGGCATTAAAAGATAACGACAGAGGCGAAGTACAATTAATCACAACCAAATTAGTAATGGTGTATAATTCATTGATTCGAATATTAATTCAAAATGAGATGCGCTTTCCAGTAAACTAATGACTATTTATTTGAATAGTGGAAGGCGTCAACATGCGTAAACACCAAGATCTTGCCATAAGCAATATTACATCCAATCAATTGCGCAGAAGGAAACATGAATTGTAAAATTGTTCCCGTGGCATACGATAAGACAATTATATTAAACCATCTTGGTCGTGTTTAAAATAATTTATTTTGAATTCAATTCTAGATGCGTGTTATGATTGCAAACCCTGTGTGGCATTGAAAAAAACAATACTTTTTTAAATCTTTTTTTTTGTCATACCATTAGAGATGTTTTCGAACATTTCTTATAATAACTGCAAACGTGATTCACTGTAACGAAGCATAACAATACATTGCATGTCAATTCATTAAAGCCTCCTAAACGCAATATTCACGTTTGCACGAGTCATTGGTCCATTAAAATTAACGGTACTACTTTTTGAAAAGTTGTCGCAATTATGTCAAGGAGTACGGTTTAAGATGTGTTTTTTTACCAAAGATTGTAAATCCGCCATGAAACTTTATATACTCGTACAGCCAAACATTTATTAGCGGTCACCTCCGAATAAATACCATCCTATGAATAAGACCATTCTCCTAAAAACCATCATTGATAATTCTACACTATGTCATTAGAATAAAGCTATGCTCGGTCAATAAAGACCCTATTAATACGTATTTCTCGAGGGTAGCTTTCGTGTACAAGTTTGAAAGTAGAAATCTTTTATTATCTTATATTCATAACAGAACAAAAACGATGTTCACACAAATAACGACGTTTCCTACATTATCCAATGATCAGTGTTGAAGCTGAATAGGAAATACTAAATTTTGTTCGTTCCAGGAACTCAACTCATTAATCACCGCAAATGGGTCAGATTCTAAAAATGACAAATCCGGTATCATGCTGCATGAGAGGCATGTCATGCTGGAAATGACAAAATTAGGAAAACATTATTAAATCCGCAATGAAACTTCCATACATGCACAGTCAAACCAACTTTAGCGACCACTTCCGATAAAGGTCATCCAACGAACAAAAGAGCATTCTTTTAAACAAAAGGTGAACTAAGATCCCAGTATGTCTTTCTCGAGGGTAGCCTTCGTCTACAAGTTTGAATGTATCATAGTCTTATGCGTATTTTCATTCGAAACAAAAACGATATTCAAAGGAATTACGACGTGCTTTGCAACATTCAATGTTCAGTGTTGAAGGAAATACTAAAATTTTGTACAAGGAATTGAACTCATTAATCACCACAAAATCGTCAGATTCTAAAAATGACAGATCCGGTATCGTGTTGCAAGAAAGACATGCAATGTTGGAAATGACAGAATTATAAAACGCCGAGGTCGAATCAATGATATCTTAACCATTTTAAAATGTGTTTTATTTTGGAGGCACTGGTAACTTAGCTCGCTCATGGAATCAAAATCATACAAGGTCGGTGTAATTCTCTTAAAATCAGAAATGGATATATTCTAGAATGCATAAAACGGATTGCCAAACAATTACTTAGTACAGTAAATTCCACGCTTCAAAGCAGTTGTCCATCTGCATAAACATAAAAAGAAATCTCCAGGAGCACGTGTTCACGTATTCATATATCCATCTGTACTTAACGCAAATAAAAAAAAAACACAGAATAAACTTTAGAGCATTTGCTATTTACCAGCAAAAAATACACGACGAGGATGGGATTCGAACCCACGCGGGCAGAGCCCAATGGATTAGCAGTCCATCGCCTTAACCACTCGGCCACCTCGTCTGATGTGCATTTAATTGATATGTATTTTTGTATTGAAATAATTAATATCCAGATTAGGTAAATACTAACAGCTGTAAATAAATGTTATGTAAAGATGTTATTTATTTTTACTTCAGAACATAAATGATATGTACATGCACATATGTAAGCTGAATTATCAATAATTGGTTTGATATTTCATGTACATATGTTATGATGACATTAGATGTTAGAATAGTTTTCTATGTCAACATAAACAGTATTCAGTTAAGCATATAAGCCAAAATGCTTTTATTTTTTTTATCTCGAGATTTGCCTGACCACATTTTAAAGCAGGCGATGGAGTAAAACGAAAGATGAACACTTCTAACCAGTTCTTTACTGCTACCATTAAGAACAACCGTTATTCAAGGTGCAATCTGAACTTTACAAACCGCATAATTCTAACATTTTGTAATGGAATGGGTCTTTCCAAGCAGCATGTTTGATTGAAATTTTAATCCTTGCAGTAATAATTTTTCAAAATATCAGACTTTGTGCCTTTTTTAATCGTATTTGTTTTTAATTAATTAGTGTGGTGTTCTGTTACCAGCTGTTGAGAGTAAACGTCTGAAATGTGTTTGATTAATTCTTCATTCGTAATCCAGTCACGCTAAAATTTCATTTGTAAAATATAATGCTTAAGGTTAATTGAAAATGTAATCGACAAGGCTTTCATAATAGATAACTACACCAATCATATTTATGATAATTTGTATTATAATAAATGACAATTTTAGAAGAATAGCGATTATTCACAGGGTGGCCTTTCTTCTGAGGTAGCCGCTAACAAAGGTTTCACTAAACATGTATAGAGATTTCCTTTGTGGGTTTGATAGTTATTTTCCTTACGTCGTTTAAAGTCTTAAAAATGAAATGAACACCAATCCTTAAAACGTACTCCTATACATATGTTTTGATGTGTTCTTTAACGGCACATACGACAGCTAGCGTCGGTTCAGGGCCGCCCAAGAGAAAGGGTAGAGAATATACAGGAAAATTCGGTATTTATATCCTTACTGTTATATCGAATAATTTTCCTGGTTCTTTCTCATGGTGCAACACTGATACACACCTTTCCCTTTTTCATGTGATTTTCTTGACACAGTATTTGGCTTAAAAAAGGCGTCCTGGAGAAATTCAAGAGGCGAAGCTGATAATAGGCCCCACGGCCAATTCTCAGCCCCGCCCCTTGAATTTCTCCAGGACGCCTTTTCAAACCAAGTTACTGTGTCCAGAAAATCGCATGCGTGTTACCACTAGACCGCTGATGACTGCGACAGCTTTAAAAAAAGTGATACTTATAATACAAATGGACCAAAGGCACGTGCTAATAAAAGTGAATATTTAATTAATTGGCATACACTGTGTTAAAAGCTTCGTTACAATGTGTCAAGTGCGTTGTTTTTTAAAACATTGCTAACGGTATGGCTAAAAAGAGAAAAGGAACTGATATTATTTCGTGAATGCCACACATGATTTGCCATTATAACACACATTTATAAAAATGGATTCCAAAGTAAATTATTTTGAACGCGACCAAGATGTCTTATAATATTGCCATATTTAATAATTGATCAAGTCATCCTGAGGTCGGCGTTATTCATTGGATGTTGGATTGCTTATTTCAAAACGATCTACTCCATTCACTTCCCTCAGTTTTTCAAATTAGTTGATTTTTTTGTACTTCGCCTCTGTCGTTTTTTATGTCATCAATTATGTTTCATACCAATCAGGCGCGTTGGAAACATTATCAGAAAGGGGAGGATGGCTGATAAATTTGAATTTTATCTAACAACGGGGGACGTGATCATTTAAAACCTTTTCAATTACCATTAAATCACCCTATCATCCCCGGATCCTACAGGCATGTCAGTGTCGCTGATAGTGAATAGATAAAGCATTTCTTCTAATTCCACGACAGTACCTCCAAACATGGTGAGTAAGAATGGGCAATATTTCTTTCTCTGCCGAATCAGATATATCAGTCTGTCTCTCTGTAGCAAACTTTTATTCATTGAATTCATTAAAAATCATTGCATTATGAAGTAAGTACATGACGGATGATAGTTCTAGCATTGAGTCGGATTGCTGGATTGCTTCCAATGGCGTTTTATGTTAGTTTTGAAAGACTTTCGGATATTCAGAATTACCCCGACCTTATTTAATTTTGATTCCACGAGCAAGCTTAGTTACCAGTGCCCACCAAACACATTTTAAAATGGTTAAGATATCTTTCCTTTCACCTCTGTCTAGTTGTATTTCATTTCTCTTTGAATGTTTTTTTTTCTGCAAAGGGATCTCCCATCTGTCTTACTAAAGTAGTTTTATTCGGAGTCGGAGTTTTTTAATTCTGTCATTTCCAACACTGCATGTCTCTCTTGCAACACGATACCGGATCTGTCATTTTTAGAATCTGACGCATTTGCGGTGATTAATGCGTTCAGTTCCTTGTACAAAATTTTAGTATTTCCTTCAACACTGATCATTGAATGATGCAAAACACGTCGTAATTTCTTTGAATATTTTTTGTTTCGAATGAAACATTGGTTTGACTGTACATGTATATATAGTTTCATTGCTGATTTAATAATGTTTTCCTTACACTACCTATTACAGCCTTAGGTTAAAATACAATAGGTCTTAAACCGTACTCCTTGGCATAATGTCGACAACTTGTCAAAAAGTAATACCGTTAATTATTGTGTAGCAATGGATCGTGCGCACGTGAGTATTGCGTTTAGAAGCTTTTTATGAATTGACATGCTTCGTTACAATGAGCCACGTTTGCAGTCATTTTAAGAAATGTTCGAAAACATCTCTAATGGTATGACAAAAAAGAAAAAAAAAAGTTTTTTTAAATGCCACATTTTGCAATCATAACACGCGTCTAGGACTGAATCCAAATTTAATTATTTTTGACGCGCGACCTAGATGTCTTAATAGAATTGCCTAATCCAAAGAAACAATTTTACAATTCGTGTTTCCTTCGGCGTAATTCGTTGGATGTAGTACTGCTTATGGCAAAATATTGATATTTACGCTTGTTGGTGCCTTCTACTGTTCTAAGTCTTTTAAATAAATTCTTATTAGTTCACTAGAAAGTGCAGCTCGTTTTGAATTAATATTCGAATCAATCAATTCTGTAGCATTACTAATTTGATTGTAATTTAATTCTTTGTACTTCGCCTCTGTCGTTATTTTTTAATGTCATCAATTATGTTTCGTATCAATCAGGCCCGTTGGAAGCAATTTCATATCAGGATGTGGCTTAGAATTTTGGATTTTGTCTTCCAACGGGTGATGTGAAAATCATTTAAAACCTTTCCAATTACCAGTACAATCACCCTAGCAACTCTTATCCTACCATACAGCCAAGTCAATGCTGGTGATAGTAAATAGATAAAGCATTTATTCCACGACAGTACCTCCAAACATGGTGAGTAAAAATGGGTAATATGACTTTATCTGTCGAATCAGATAGTTAAATCTGTTTCGCTGTAGCAAACTTGTATTCATTGAATTCATTTAAATCATTGCAGAATGAAGTAAGTACATGGTCGAAATATTTCTAGCAGTGCGTCGGATTGCTTCTAACGGCGTTTTATGCTAGTATTCAAAAAAAAAATAATTGCATTCTAAGGTAAATTTAGAATAGACTATCCTGTTTCCTATACCGTAAGAACAAGTTAGGTCCACTATATTAAGGGCTCATTTCTTTAAGCTAATAAGTATAAAGTCAGGCTTTTAAAAACTAGATCCAGCTTAAGTCAGAACAGCTGTTGAAATATTTGATTAGTAAAATGATTGTTCAGAACAAAATCAAAGCATGTGAGTTTTATGAACCGATTATGTTCATGTCTGACGAGGTGGCCGAGTGGTTAAGGCGATGGACTGCTAATCCATTGGGCTCTGCCCGCGTGTGTTCGAATCCCATCCTCGTCGTCTTATTTTGTTTTTTCTAAACGCGATAAAATGGTAAAATACCTGTTCATTTGAGCGTTGAAATAATTCGTGCATACTTTAAATTGAAACAAACAAAAAACTAACTTAGAAAGTGACTGATACCAACTTCGAGCCCTTACACAAACCTTAAATATGTTGTATCATAAATATTAGCTCCATCGTTAATATTTGGTTCATCAGTACTATAAGCTTAATTAGTAATACCAACCCCATGAGTTATTTGACCCCATCATCGGTAATATTATACTAGTATCCATCACTTGTATCAGCTCCATCACTAATATCAGCTCCATCACTAATATCAGCTCCATCAGTTTGCTTTCGAAAGTTTGCTTTCATTGAGTTGTTTAAATACCTTGGAGTAAGTTATGTCATGTTTGATTTCTTAATGTTCAACATTAAAAACACTCAATTCACGATTAAGATTAAAGTTTTGAAATAAAAAATAATTCAGAACAAAATAACCTCGGTAAAAATGCCACCTGTCAATAAATATCCCATTTTGTCCTTCCCTAGGGTAGCCTTTGGACACATGTTTGACCGTATTATATTCTTGTATTCGTTCATAACAGAACATCTTTCTTGCATTATTCAATGACCGGTGTTGAAGCTGAATCGTAAATACTAAAATTTTGTTCTAGGAACTAAACTCGTTAATCATCGCCAATACACCAAATTCTAAAAATGACAATTCCGGTATCGTTTTTGCAAGAGAGATGCAATGCTGGAAATGACAGAATTTTAAAACTCAGACCCTTAAAAACTACTTTAGTAAAGCAGATGGGAGATCCTTTTGCAGAACCCTCCTACCCCTTTAGATGTTCTATTTGGTGGGCACTGGTAATTTTAGCTCGCTCATGGGAACACAGTTCAATAAGGCCGAGGTTATTCTGAAGTTCCGAAATGAATTCATTCTAGAATGCATAAAAATGGATTTCCAAGCAATGATTTAGTACAGTAAATTCCACGCTTCAAAGCAGACGTCCATCTGCATAAAACAGTTAATACGGTATGCAGGAGTACGTGTTCATGTATTCAAATATGCGTCTGTAATTACGCAAATCAAGGACATAAAAAAACACAGACTAAACTTCAGAGCATTTGCTATTTACCAGCAAAAAAACCACGACGAGGATGGGATTCGAACCCACGCGGGCAGAGCCCAATGGATTAGCAGTCCATCGCCTTAACCACTCGGCCACCTCGTCTGATGTGCATTCATATGATATGTATTTTTGTATTGGAAATAATGAATATCCAGATTAGGTAAATACAAACAGCTGTAATGTAAAGATGATATTTATTTTCACTTTGAGAACATAATCGATTTGTACATGCCCTTATGTAAGCGACACAGCTTGTAGTGCAATCAATGATTGGTTTGATATGTTATGTACATTATAAATTGAGGTCCATTTGCAAAAGTTCAAATATATTTCTATGACAACATAAACAGTATTCAGTTAAGCATATAAGCCAATATGCTTTTATTTTTAGCTCACATGTCACAACGTGATAGGGTGAGTTTTTTTGTGATCATTCTTCGTCCGGCGTCCGGCGTCGTGCGTCGTCAAACTTTACTTTGTGAACACACTAGGGAACACATTTTAAGGTCAATTTTCAAATTTGATATCGACAAAATCTCGGACGAGTTCGATATTGGGCCATTTGGGGTCAAAAACTAGGTCACCAGGGCCAAATAAGGGACAATCTTGTGAACACTTTAGAAATCACTGTATTGAGTGGATCTAGGATTTGTCTGTAAACCGACCCAGTCCCTCTAGGATAAAGCCCTCATATTAATTTATCATTTGTATTCCAGTCATGTTTAAATTTCATTTGTAAAATATAATGTTTTAGGAAGATTGAAAATGTAATAGTCAGGGCAAGATCGCACATGAATACAAATGTAGTAATTTCATCAAAAAATCTAGGATACTCCAAACGTGCACAAAGATAGGGAGAGGAGGGAGACAGTATGAAGAAAAAAGATTGAAGGGGGAGAGAGGAGGAAGACAGATAGATGGAGAAAGATAGAATGGGGGAAAGAGGAAGACAAAGGCACAGAGATAGAGGGAGAGCGGAGGAAGACAGACAGCAGGTGAGAGATAGAAGGGGTGTAGATGATAACAGATGGAGGAAGAGAGATAGAAGGGAGAGAGGTGGATGACAGACAGGGGAGATAGAAGGGGGAGCGTAGGATAACATATGGAGGGTGAGAGAAAGAGGGGGGAGAGAAGACAAAGTCATAGAGATAGAAGGGGGAGAGGAGGAAGGCGGACAGAGGGAGAGAGATAGAAGGCAGAGAGAGGAGGAAGACAGATAAAGGGAGAGAGATAGAAGGGGGGAGAGAAGAAGACAGATAGTGGGAGAGAGATAGAAGAGGGAGAGAGGAGGAAGACAGATAGAAGGAGAGAGATAGAAGAGGAAGAGAGGAAAAAGACAGATAGAGCGAAAGAGATAGAAGGAAGAGAGGAGGAAGACAGACGGAGGGAGAAAGATAGAAGGGGGAGAGGAGAATAATAGACGGGGGGAGAAAGCTAGAAGGGGGGGGGGGGAGAGGAGGAAAACAAAGACAGAGAGATGGAAGGGAGAGAGGAGGAAGACAGACAGAGGGAGAGAGATAGAATGTGGAGAGGAGAAAGATAAGTAAAATATTGAGTCAAAACGCAATTTGTCTTAGCAAATGAAAATTGGACACAGAAGTCAGAACTAAAACGTAATATGATATGACTTAGGTATGATTCGAACAGTTGGCTTCATTTTAACGATTTATTATGTTATAGAAGAAGTTATTGTTGACGGGAGAAATGTTGTCTAGTCCGAAATCAAGACCCATGGGATTAAATTTCAGATTTAGGGTGGGGGCTAATTATTAGATTTTGGCTGACAACAAGGGAAGGATATAGAACATATGGCTTTTGATGACCCTTACAGCAGAAAGTATTAGTAGGGCTTGGATACCTTACCTCCCCCTGTTTGTCGCAGTACGGGTAAAACATAATAAAACGTTTCTATTGTCATACCAGCGTGCCACAGAAGTGAGCATCTGTACTTTGAAATGTAGACACTTACTGTTGTGTAGCAATTACTAAATTTGGTGCATTTTACGTCTTGTTCTAGCCGAACTTCAGTTAGACACCTGAAAACGTGTTCTTTAATAGTGTATATTTAATACCAAAATAAAAAAATCGTATTACATTAAAGTAAGGTCGTATCATATCCGATTCATTTTATTGACGACTGTTTTTCCTATTCTAATTATATCCTGGCTTAGACCAGTCTTATTTAAAATGGTATTCATTATAAACGCTACAAATCCTTTTTCACTTAATGGAAATCATGGTTTAAGCATACATTGTCGATTCTTCTCGTATTTCAGTACAGCTTTACTCATTCACACAGTCAGGAAATTCATCACAGGGAAACCAATAGAACAAAATGCTTAATAATTCAGAAAACAAAATTACAGCGTCCAGATTCCAGAACTGGTTAGGTTGACCCACTCATGTCCAATGTACACAAAATGTGTCATGATCTAAAACCGTCTAAGAGGCTAAAGGTGGTTAATGCTGATCACGCTGCATGTTTTCCAGATTTTAGTGCATGCTATATTTCCTATTTCAAGAGGTATTTTCAGGGCGCTGATAGCCCGCCCGGCTAGCTCAGTGGTTATAGCGTTTGTCTACTGATCGAGAGGTTGTGAGTACGAACCCCGTGCGAGGCTCACACTGTCCGTAACAAATATGACTGAAGATATTACATCCTATGTTTAAATGTCCCCACCTCTAAATTATGTAGGGTAGCTTGGCAGAAGCTTACGGATAGAATGTGGTTAGTACTAGTTTAAGGCCTTAATGAAGACAAGGGAAAGCTGGTTAGGATAACTGCCCGCTACGATATGACTGAATTAATGTTGAAAATGGCGTAACACCCGATGAAACAAACAAGCAGGACGCTGATGAACTTTTCAAGGCGGTACATGTCAGGAAACGTTTTTATCATATATTTTTTGTGTTTCTTGGTTTATGGTTGGTGGGATTTGGGAAAGGAAGTGATTTTGGGAAGGCAGGACTTTATGGATGTGTTCTTTTAGGAATCAGCTCTTGTATCCCATAACACAATACAATACCATGCAAACTGCTCTGTAGCATTCAAACCCTAGATTTCTTGGCTACAGACATGAAAACAAGTAAATGAGAAAATCTGTGAAGGATCAAACTTAGATTATATCCAGTTAATAGGCTCGTAGTATTTTTGTACCATTTTCTTTAACATTTTTAATGGCCCTCGTATTTAAGAACTGAAGGCTCACCACACCGACTTTATTGATGTTTGTATGAAACCGAGATAAGTTAAATTAATTAAATGTTTATATTAGTGTTTGAAAGAAATAATTATTCCATCCAAATACATTTATCGAATAAAAAAACGAAAATAATTGTCTGAGTAAATATTCATGATGGTATCATCTAATGATAAATAGTGATGTCTGACAACATTTCCCAAACTGTCATTAGATAAGATCAAAGTCCTTTGGAGAAGAATTGCTTTGCCAACCAAATCGAACCATCTGACATTAACGAATGTCCATATTGACATGAAGACTAAAATCATTTTTAAACAAGAATTTTATCGCTGCAGATAAGTTGGTCCTTTTAAGGCAATATGACCAGACTGATTTAATGGCCAACGATATGATCACGTTGTACATAGTTTGTTGGAATGCAATATAATAATACAGAGTTAAAATAAAGTAATGGTGATGATGATTATGTCAATAAAGGACGAACAAAAGTGATACTTCACGCCCGTTTAACACATAACGAGTGTAATTTATCCTTCGGCAAAAATGTTGTGAGGAACTTCCGTCCTTCTTGTGAGCACCCGTATTATTTGTCAACAAGGTAACAAGTGCTGACTCAGAAAGCCCTAAGCTACCTAACTACCTTTCGATATTTTTACACAAAGGCCTGTATTCTTAAAACGTTTGGAAAAACTTACCTTGTTGACATTCAATATGGGTGCTCACAACGAGGACGAAAGTTCCTCACAATATTTTGGCCGAATGATAAATTACACTCGTTATGAATTAACGAGAGTGTGCTTGTTTATTTTGCAAAGCTACCCAAGTTGAATCATCCTTTTTTACAGGATTCCATGCACAAACAACTCTTACTGAAAACGAATTGAATTGTATATAATTCCATTTATAAACACTGACGGTGAATCCAAAGTTTTCGAAACAGTTTTGATTTAATACATTTTAGTCGAGGTCTGTTAAACAATAAACGTAGATATGTCTTCGTGTCTGTACGTTTTGTATCTAACGTTCAGTGTGATTCATAATACATGTCCTTCCTTACAAAAGAAAGATATGAAATCTATAAAGTAATGTTGAGTTTTGAAATATATAACCAAGAGTGATATGATTTGAGTTCATCGATTATTTCTTATTGTTACAAGACTCAATGAACAATATACGGTAATCTCAATCCAGAAAACATTAAACAGACAATAACGCGCACCTTTGGTCTTTGTGTACATACAGAATGTAACATTCCCATAGATAGATCAACACTAACCATTAACGAAGACTAGGTATTCGGAACATAACCAGTTCTAGCCAGCTTAATTGACAATATAGACGTAGATAGATCCATTCCGGTATAATTTAGGCCGCCTTTGTATGACTCTTATCATTCACAATAGGATTCTTTAACATACCAAATTACAGATTGTAGTTTAAAAGTTATATACAGATATCTATAATAGACGCCTACTGTATGATGAAAGTGCCGTATATGACCTTTTAACAGATTTCATTTATTTTCGCCAATATTTATGTGTGAATAGTTTAATGACGTTCTAGTAAATGATCAAATTTTTAGTAAGAGAACGTTTTGTTTGGTAACTTATTTGTATATGCGGCAAAAATGTTAGTTAAGTTTGCGATAAATATTCCTTTTTGAATACATGGATATTTAAATAATTGTTGAAATGGCCAAACCCAAATCCACTCGACACATTGGTTCATACAAAAAATGAGAACCAAACGCAGTCTTAGAATTTGAATAAGGAATTTGGAATTTGTGGGTTCAAATCCTATACTATGTGTTTAAAAATCCCATGACAGTGGAATAAATCTTTAAACTAATTAATTCTAAATTTTCAAAATAATTAGAAATTATTGGACGTTTTCAGTACGCTTGTTGAGGTTTCAATCCCCAGAGACACGCTCGTCTTTTACTGGAACATGTTCTATAGTTTGCCATTGCTGAACAGATATCTTTGATATCAATTGATTAAAAGTTATTTCTCATGCATGTAACTGCGATTCTCTAGAAATTGGGCGTCGAAACAGATTCCTTGGACATATATCATATTACTCCGTCTCTGTCATTAAACTATTAAGTCAATAATCTCGGCCGAACCAGATGTCACATTGCAGCAACATGATATCATGCACAGTCCTATGAGATATTTATAATGTGTTGTTTTAAAGGTCGGTTAGCTTTAGATAAAATGATAGTAAAATATAAGAAATATATTTCATTTGCTCTAAGACAATATTTTCATAATGCCTTTCTTTAGCTACATCTCGTAAAAAATGTTGTGTGGTGTTTTTTCTTAATTATGCAATATCATTGAAAAAATAATGTGCATCATTTCTATTATGTACTTAATGATTAAAAAAGAAATCTTGGAAAGTTCTTAGTCAGTTTCGCTGATAAGACATCTTTCTATAAGACCTACTTAAATTTTAACGTCCAAAAAGCGAATGGGGCTTTAATATTTGTTATCATTTTTATAAAGTATGTACAAATGTTATGTTACCGATATTGGCAAATTACTTACTATTAGTTCTTTATTGCGATTTGATGTTTGAGTGTGATTGTGCTAATAGATTTTGTGGATGTGAATGTTTGTAATGACCTTCTTGTTCTAACGTGGTCGTTATTTGTCAGACTTTTAAAGAAAAATACTGGCAACTAGCGTTGACATTCCTACTTATTTATTAGAGAAACAAATGTCAGTAAGTATATATCTTGGCCCACGCAAAACAAAATATCACTCCTAAAACTTATTTAAAGCAAGTTGTCTGCTGCAAACCGACAATGTTACATATGTGTAAAAATAGTAATTTCATAGATATAGCATATGTGCCAAAACACGTATACATGACAGTGGCAAACCTTTACATAGATAATAATTAAAATGATTCCCCCAACAACAAAAAAATCCCAAAAATACTAACAAAACATGTCCAATACAAAGAAAATACAAAAAAAGCCAAACACAGTCTACGCAGGGGATATCACCTTATAAATATGCCTTGTTCAAAGCTAAGGGGCTTGCACTCGAATTTCGGGCTAAGTCTCACATCGAGGATGCAAAAAGTTGAATTCCAAAGAAACGTATGACTTTAATTTAACTGCGAGTGTGTGTTTAGGTACTTTTAATAGGAAAACATAGGAAGCGGTAGGCAAATTAAGAGGTACAAGGTTAACAACAGATACTAAGATATCAAATAATAATCTAAATATTTGTTATTTCAGATAGCTAAATATAGCATCAGTATCTGACAGCTTCGTCGCGACCGGAAAAATAAATGTGTAACACTTTCCTAGCATTCGTACAGAGACCAGCACTAAGTGACACATGTTATTCCTGAACGTCTAGTTCCAACCACAATCTTCTAGTGCGCTACATTGATCATCATTTGTAAAGTCAAATACAGGTAAGTGACATGATTATTTTACAATTATACTTAAATCTAGATTATTACCAGATATGGGGATTAGACGTTAGCCCTTAATGTCGTATTTTCAGTGACTACATTTTCAGGTCTAGAACAACAAACAGTAAAATATGGTTATTTTTGCAATTGAATTTGGCGAATTTGAAGTAACTACTTTGCCAGTTTCATGTTAATGCACAGAATTTAGTTAACATTTAGAAATGCCTAAAATTGGTTTTGTCCAACAGATTGCAGTACTACCCCCCCCCCCCCCCCCCCCCTCCGCCCCTGAATAATAACCGAAGGACACTTAATCGCATACTAGCATTGAGAATCAGAACGAATATCTTGATAACGCAATGTCCATCTTTCACATAGCCAGAGCCACAGACTGGGCCAACAATCAGTATTCACATGTGTTGCCCCAAATTTCTCAGCTACCGACAATTTCCAAAATTAATCCGTGGAATCACAGCAGGTGGACAAACGTTTAGGTGTCAAATCCGCTTTCTTGTCACCGAGAAATACGTGTTTCGATTAAGTCATCTCTTGAAAACATTTGTTTTCTCCTATCGCCTTTGGAAATCGTGTCCAGTAATGTCTGACAATGAAATGAAATAGAACAGACACCCAAGACAACTTCAAAATGATATTTATGTGTTCCGTGCCGAACATCTTCTTCAGTAATGAGAATGTCTAGAATTATAATTTTGACAAATAATCAGTCGCCACGATTACCATTATTGACGCTTGTCGCAGTAATTTAGTCATGTGGGAAATCTTCAATTATATAACTGCTAAAAGAAATGGTATTCACGCTAGCGGCGATAATTGAAAATTGGAATAATGAACCCCTAATGCTCCTTCCAAGAATAAGCGAAATAATGATCGTCTTCTGTTTGCATTTATAGTTCAGTAGTTATATACGAAACACATTTTGAAATACAAACTATTGTATACACGTGTTTGTGTATTGCATAATGTTGCGTATTCATATTTATTTAGTCCAATTTTTTATGGCTTATGTTGATTTGATTTGAAACGAATTATCCTGTTGTCAATTTTTTTTTCACTTCATTCATGCTTGTTTTGTTTTAGCTCGTGAAGATATATGGTATCTGTGCAAACAATACCTTCTTTTGAAGCCTTAGATTAATGTTTCAACAGGTTGCTTTAATTGCGCTGCATAACATTTTTGAAACATTCGCTATATATCAGCATTTTATCCGGCAAAAACCGTCAATTTAATTTGCATTTAATTTACATAGTCACTTACTGAGATATTTTTTGACCGATTTTTGTACGTCTACACGAGTGTCCGCTCTCTAATTCAAACATTTTTATTCGGATCCTCGCCAGACTTGATGGAAATGTTTATGGCCATGATATCTCAGTCAAGTTCAATGACCAGCCCCATCGGCCCATGCACGTCTGAGTTGTGCTCCTCGATACGTTGGAAATTGACTAATAATGCAGTATCCGCCCTTTTAGTCGACAAATCATTAACCGATCTTCATCAACGTTGTTGAAAATGTTTCTGGGTACGATATCTCGGACACGACCGATAAGTAACCCCATCGCATCAAATATTTCTAAGTTATGCCCCTTGATACATTGAAAATTGACTAGTTATTCAGTGTCCGCTCTCTTAAGTCGACCAATTATCAACCGATCTTCAGCAAACTTTTTGATTATGTTCGTTGACAATCAGCGTTTTTGACAAATGTTACTTATTCTTTAATATAATATTTTATAATTTGGCAAAACCTTTTGACGAGCGTATTTTGTGACCTGACACTCTTGTTGTTTTGGAGAGCTAAAAATTAATGATATTCATACGTTTTATCACCCAGAGCCAAAACAGAAATCCGGACGTACAAAGCCGTATGTCAAATAAGGCAACCACCGTGACAGAAAGCATCACGTTAATTGGTGACCATAGGTCGTTCGATCAAAAAAGTGACTGGAAGACTTGTCATGTATTTGTAAAAGATGTTGAACATTCCAATACATTAGCCTCTCTAAGAGTCTCACTTACTGACAGTAAGTGTTTTTCCTATACAATTATACAGAAAGCCAATGTAATTTATGTGTCTGACTCTTTGATAGCATACACGTCACAAATAACACTTCTGTCAGTAAAAGGTTTACATTGCGTTCAATAATCCCTCAAGGTGTCTAAGTATACAGAAGTATACGTCAGTGATAAAACTTGCTAAGATATGACGCACATTTAACTACCACAGATGATGTTACTATGCCCTATGTCTAAGACATAAAATGTTTGCAGCATAAAAAAAATTCAACGTGATATACAAGTTGGTGCATTTACTGTCGGGCATGCAAATTAACTGCGACCGTAGTCTAGTGGTTAGTGCGCTGGACTTGTAATATTCTCGCTCTCTATGTAACTTTGTCAAAATGTCGAATTTCCTTCAGATGTGGAGAAATTGCCGACTCCTTGTCGAAGGGTAAGATAATACTGGTTAGAATACAGTCCAGATAAAATGATCATATAAACCGACCGCTGTGTATAATAACAAGAACAACTATAACAAAACGATATAGGTAGACGAATTACAAGAAACATATTGGTTGAGTTTTTTTTGTATGAAGTTGCTTTTTTCATAAAGGATATTTGACTGTATATTTTATTCAATTCACCATTATGAAGAGTATAAAATATTTATATGATATGAGTAATACACATTATAATGACAATCATGAATATTTGACAAATGAATAAATCCATGTATATAGTTCACAAGAACATGGTAATATCATACCCTACACCAATCAAATAGAATCAACCCTAAATGTTAACGAATTCACCATAAATCCGAGCTCTTTCATACAACTACATTGAACTTCAAATAGTCACCCAACAACTTATTTAGGCAATGCCTTCATGATTTAGTAATAGACACTACACTATATGCTCACAGCTATAATACACTAATACTCATAAGTATGATTCGTCCAGAAAAAATATCGTTGAAAAAATAATGTTTAACCAACTGAAACAAACAGTATGTGAGTAACACCGATTAAATACAACAAACGCAAGTAACAATTATAGACATATTTTAGATTTTCTAAATTAAGACGGTTTAAATTCTTTACTTAACTGAAAGGAAAATAATAATTAATGTTTTGTGATTCATATTAATTAAATATAATTGTAAAATATTACTAATTATTTGAAACAGGTCCACGACATATTTAATATACACAAACTACTTAGACAATGCTCAATTTCTTAATTGCCGCACAACAGTTTTATTCTCTACTTATGTCTGCGATAGGTTTACTTCTTCAATATTTAAATAAACCAATAACCTGGTTGATATTTTTAGGACCGCGATGTCCGCGTTCCAGTACAAAGTTTCTACAGATAATTGTGCGTCACTACCTTTCATACGCACACAGCTATTGACCAAGAAATATTTCTGAAATAGGTCGCAATTAAAGAAGCTCTCAACCACAGAACCTTCCTCCTTTTACGGATGGAACTATGGTGCCTTCATAGTCGAGTGGTTATAGTGACTAACGAAAGGTCGTTGATTCTTTCCACGTTTTACGAACATGGTCTCCTCTCCACTGCTCAGGCTGGGAAAGTAGCTAAGTGACCTACGCTGTTGGTGAGACGTTAAACCACAGTGAAACAAAAATGACGGCACTAACCGGGTAGGACAAGGACCTCGGGTTTGGTGAGCTCGAATCCTTGACAGTACATGTTCTATGTGATGATTTGGCTAAAGGCATTCCATCTAAGGCAATGTGTCATTCATAAGGACGCCAGATTTTCTATAAATTCCTATATATTCCTATAATTTGGGGTCATTTCTATAAATTCCTATATTTCAGTTAAAGTTCCTATTTTTTCAAGAAATTCCTATAAATTCCTATATTTCTAAGTAAGCAAGAAATGTATGATTCCTAAGACAGAAATAAATTATGCATATTTCAAACACTTTTGGTCATGTGTTTGTATTGTAATTATGCAATATTTACTTCAAAATTAACATTTAATTCTTTCAGCATCATCAACACCTGTGTTTAGTCATGATTAATAAGTGTTGTTGCTTGTGCCTTTATTCAGAGGCTTGTTCTGTATGTTGTGTAATTTTGCACTATGTTCTATATTGTTTGACACCGCATGGCTAGATCCACATAGATTTGAGTCATTAATCAGGTCCTAGGCTCAATATTTATTATGTTGTTTACATGTCTTGGTCAAAAATACATTTTCATAACTTAAAAGTAACTTACAATTCCTTGATATGATGCAGCACATGATACTGCCACATGTATGAAGAAATCATTGGAAATATTGACAATTATCAATTGTTTTAATGTGTTTGCAACATTAACTGTGATTGAGTACATTATAGATTTGTTAACAAATATGTGTTTAAAATGATAGTTAATGTGTGTGAGTGATTTCTTTATAATTATTTTTTATTCTTTGTTTTTCATTTCTTACATTATTTTTTACATATTTTATATATATGTAGTTATATGATCATGTTATTTCACTACAAACAACATGAACACAACATCATGTACACAAGAAAAAACAACTCTAATGGATGGATCCAGATGGCTAGAACTCTGGAAAGTAGAACTTCTTTTGCCAGTCCTGTTGAGCCAATGAAAGTCAATTGTATCATTGTTCCTTAATCTTTGTTTGATTCAGAAAAATATTGACAATAAATATGACACCAGACTGTTTCCTAATGAACATTTAGTGTAGTGTACTTTCTTTTCTAGATACATGTAAATATTTTAAAAGTTGCATTTGTGTTTTGCTTCAAAAGGTAGTTTACTATTCATACTGTCTGTTGTTGTTGTTTTGCATATGAATGAATACAGAACATCACTTAAGGATCTTAGTCGTGTTGTGTGAGCATTGCTAACCATGTATACCAGTCAGGCTTTTTTTAGTAATGAAGTAATGTATATTCCATTTAATTTGTTTATAAAAGGGAAGGGTGTTGTACGTGGAGGAGGAGGATAAAAGGATACTAGTTCTTGTTTTTATTTGTCCTATGTTTTCCTATATTTCTGTCCAAAACAATGCTATATTTCAGAGGTTCGTCCTTTATTTTTAGACCAAAGTTAACTTGAACCCTGCTTTAACTGATATTCATAACTTGTTCCTTCGTTTGTTTGTTTGTTTGTTTGATATTCGGGTTTAACGCCGTCTTTCAACAATTCTCCTGTTATTTACCTACAACCACAGGAAGAAGTGGAAACTAGCACTGTCAAATTCGAGGTATTTCTTAAAATACGAGTGTGTTCCGTGATAAAAAATCTTCACCGCAAACGAGAAGGTCTTGGATAATATATTTGACAAATAACAAGTCAGCATGATTACCATTATCAATGCTTAACACGGTAATTTACTCACGCGGGAAATCTTCAATTAGATTATTGCTTGGAGAAGAAACCTTATTCACGCTACCAGCGATAATAGGAATTTGGGATAATGAACACCCATAATACAACTTACAAGATAAATCAAATTTGACGTGTAATATTCACTTCGTAATTAAAAGAAATGGTGTCACTGATTACAGTGAAATAATAAAACTTTCATTATTTAGAGCATAAAGTCATCCATATATTTTCTGCCACTTGTGCCCCCTGTCAAACAGTTATTCATACTTCGTGACCTTTTCATTAAGTATGCAAGTAAGAATAGTTCAAGAAGGAATCTTGGTGTCATGAATTCCTTTCAAAGGGCCATTCATTAAATTAATAAATGTTATTAAACCGGCTAAGAGTATTGCGGCTTCGCTGGTGTTCGTTGGAATCTAATTTCGTGAATTTCTTAGGTCGGCTTAGTTCACATGCTCTCGTCTTATACTAAGTTATTTTTTAAATCGGGATCAGACGTTCTTGTTCTGAATTGATATCTTGTCTCTCTGGGTCTTATTTTAAATTATCAAGTGTGGGAAATTCTCTCCTGGCGATTTATCATTCTATAAGAACAGACTAGGACAGAAATAAAGATAATTTTAACTATAAAATGTTATACAACTAGCAATAATGGTTGTCTAGAGGATAAGACATTTATAGAGCTTTTTAACTATTGTTTATGTGTTATTTGCTTAATTCAAACATGTCCCAATCGCTTTCACAAAGAGTTATATAAACAATATACCTCAAGAAATAGGAAAACTATACCTTATTCATTAAAATTGTTTGATTTTTTTTAAATGTTCGAATTGTCTTTCATTTTTATTTATAGTTATTATCAACATTTAAAGGTCGCTCCCTATATTCGTCTTTTAGATTCAAGTACCTTTGTATGATTTTTATACACACACAACTATTCCGCAAATAAAGAGCTGCCAGGTATAGCTTTACTCACTAACAACGTCTACCCAAAAATGTTGACAGAATAAACGAACGAACTTAATGCATCTGACTGTCCTGATGAATGTGTTCATCATATACATGTATACCATCAACCGATTGTTCAAGATTAACCTGTCTGATACATTGTTATTATCGGATAGACCTTACGCCAAACTGTCAACTGAGTAATGTCAATGTGCCCTATTTCAAGCAAACCACCGACACACTAATCTACATTGATCCAATAGATGTGACAGCTTGGAGACTGATGCAAACCATGTGCTTCAAGATCACAAATATTTACATAATCATTACAACCTGACTACAAATGACGCTTTTGCTGCAATATTTGAAGTAATGATAACAAATCCATTCAACGATGTTTTTTTCTCTTGAATGTTCGAATACATTATTTTATGTTATCAAACTGAAGGCAATCGCTTAGAATTAATCATTTAAAACTAAAAAAAAAATACTTTTGTATGCATTTTATGTCTTTGAGAAATGTCCTTTTATTCTGGAAAATGTACAAATGTTCTACGTAAACAAATAAAATGGCTGTACTTGAAAGGTTGTATTTATGAAATTGCTTGTGATTTTAGAATGATAGAGACTCAAGAGTTCTTAATATGCAAAGCTTAATTAGTGCATGTAAACTACATGGCTGCTGAGGGTCGGCTACTTCATTGGCTGTGTTTTCGGTTTTCGCATGGACCGAAGTGTTCCTTCTACTCATCTTCGCAACTAAGATCTTTATATTACATTTCAGCCAACTCACCAGCGGAATCTTAAATGAATCAGGTTTCCGGTCGGGAAAGACGGCGTATACGCACCGCACTTCAGATCACTGCAAATTCAATCATTGAGATAAAACGCTTAGATAATGTTAAAGTATTTTCGTAGTGTAAGCAATAAATGTCTTCTTCCTAACGATGATTTGGAGATAGGTATCATTTTCAAGTTCATTTGCTGATTCATTTGTTAAGATGTCAATAGGAAGAGAATATTCTTTTCATTTATATTTGGGTATTGTAGTTTGAATATGGTTATGACCTTCACTTTTCTTGTTGGGTAAGTTAGCTTGATTGGTATTATGGGCTGTTGATTACATGTTGACATAATGAACTACCTTATATCTTGTAGTGATGAACTGTCATCACATGTTGACATGATGCACGGTCCTAAGATATTGACAATATGCACAGTACAAAAATATTGACAGTATGTAGAGTCCTAACATAATGGCATAATGAACTGCCCTCATATATTAACATGGTAAAACATATATGTCTTGAAACTATTTGTCAACATTTCTTTACAAAGTCTTCCCATCAGGACCTTCAGTGCTTTCATTTGTACATCTGTGGCAAGTTCGAAGTTGATACAAACATCATCTATGGGCAAATACTGAATTATATCACGAAATGGTACGCGACAATATTGACAACCTAATTAAAGATTTGTGCCTCCAAATGAATTCTGCTGCCGTTAGCCAATTTGTTCATGATAATATAAATGGTGGAAACGCCATTGGCTCACGCATATACGGACATCATAGCAAACATTTCTGTCACAAAGAATTATCACACTACATCGATGAAGTACGTCCATTGAGATTCCTTTATGATTACCTGATTTATAAGTAATTACTATATGTGTGTTTTTTTCTTTGACATTATAGAGTTGAAAGTTCGAATTGGTTCGTCAGTCCTTTATTAGATTGCCGTTCAAAGAACATTACAAATACTCGCAAATATGCGAAAGTTCGAAATTGTCAGACATTCCCACGGCATATCGAACATTCGGCATTCAACTGTAGTTCATTTTTGTTACAGGGTCATAGTGTAAGTTTCATCCCGTGTTAATGGTATTGTGACACACTAAGTCTTGACTGTGGCCTTGTGTGAATATTTGAAATATTAGGTATGACACTTATCCTATTTTGTTTATAGATCTGCGCGTGATTTTAGAAAGTATGATGCGTATTTAAGCTTTTATCGGCTAAAACGATGCGATGTTTTCCAAAATTGAACACTAGAAGAGCAGAAGTGATATTTTATTTGTCTGTTGAATTATTGTCGTAAATATTCTATTTCAGCTCGTCTGTTTTCGAAGAAAAAGTCTAGCTATTGTGATCACTGCGTCGTCTGTCTCTGCTTCAGCGTCTGTGTCGTGCAAAAACTTTAATGTACAAAATGTAGCTTATAACTCAGAAACTATAAGAGGTAGCAACATGAACTTCTTAGGGGGATACTGGATTATATATCTCACTGAGGCGGTGAACAGATGAGCATTGGCGCCACATACGGCGCTCTTGTACAGTCGATCATCAGAATACTTGTAGACGTGCTTGTACATGTGATGTTTACCGTATATGGCAGTGAACATTTTGAAAACATTGTGAAGATACATTTGCACATTGATTCTGAGGCTTGTTTTTTACATATATATGGCAATAAGCCATCCACAACAAAATGCTACGATTTAACAATTATGTCAATTTTCCTCCATATGTTGGGAAGTTAACCGCTCTATGTGGAAGGGTAAGTACAAGTACTTCTTAGAATACAGCCAAGGAAAACTAGACAGGTGAACCGGCTCGTTCATATTAAACTGTATTATTGTTGACAAAAAATGACGTTGAACCCAAAAAAATAACGTTATACTACAGGGCAATGTTTAAATACGAATGTGTTTACATACTATTAGATAAATATAGGTAAAATGCTTTTGAAATGACCTAAAAAAGCGAAAAGTTCAAATTCAAGGGCTGATAACTACGAGATCAGAGGCCCCCATTTTTTTCGCTTAAAATGTTTCTCTTATCGTATGCTAATGCAAAGTTTCAATCAATTTTATGTAACGGATTTCGTTCTGCCAATAATGTCTGTGTGAAAACTAGCAAACTGTAGCAATTGTCTTTAGATAAACAGCACACTGTTTGTACTTACGTACATGACACACATGTAAACTTGATTGAGAGTTCTGAATATACTTGAAAAGACATACATCAGAGATAAGAACTGCTACAGGCCAACCCAGCCACAAACATGACGACATATACACGTATTTCTCTAAAAAATTCATAAGGTAATTAAAACGTAATGGTAGAAAAGCCATCTGCAAAGTTCAACCCTTTCATACAGACTGATATATCGACGAGTAGAAATGGTACAAGACCAGATGCGACCTGGTTTTTTTTTCATAAACGGCGTCTGTACATATTATATATAGCAGACAAATTGTCACATGGAACGTGTATTGTGCTCTTGTTTCGAAATGACGAATTTAATATTTAGTTGTAATGCACTGCAAAGCATGAACATTTTTGGTGCATCTCTTTTAATTTGTCTGTATATGCACTTACTATTCAAAGTCATTGAGTAAGTGATTTCTATATTTTTTTTGCAGTTGTTATCTGTATTGACAACGTAATTTACTTCGGATATGTTCTAAAATCTTTGCTTTTAATCTGTCAGAAAAACACTCAACAAGTAATGTTCTGCCAGTATAATGGTTTTACGTTTCAAAGACTTCTTCAACATATTACGTGGAATGCAGACAATACGATCATATGTAATATATACTTCTGTCTCAGTAATACAACAACTTACACATTTTCTCTCGGTAAAAATCTAGCACATCTCATGTTCTATTGTGGAAGTAAAGCAATCTGCAGTTCAGTTTTTTTTAATGTGTCATTTACGTAGTTACCTTAACGACATTGACCTTAATCCGGGCAATTTAGTACGGGGCATTCAACCTTATTCCTGAAACGATCGTATAAGTGTCCCTGGAGAAATACACTTCACCAATAAATAGCTCTTAAAATACAATTTGTACTTGGGTACTTTACAGAATCCAGTGGGGATTAATTGGCTGGAACTAATAGTGTTCTAAATTACACCAGAATGGATTTTTTGTTTCTTTATTGTCAAGTTAGCGGTATTCTGTGCATATGTTTCTGAAAGGTGGTATTTGTTATATTAAATGTTAGGCTATATACGAGAAATTCACGATTCAATCTTGGTATTAATGTTTTAATGGCTATTATTTGTTCTATGGCTTTGGCGTTCTGTATTTCGTTATAAAACTATTTAAGTATACTGCAGTAGGTGTTAAGTATACTGCTGAATTACACGTTTTCAGGGTGTGATTGAATAATATAAACATATGTAGAGTATGGAAAAGTACACATGTACATGGACAGCATGTAAGCATTGTGTTGCTTTTCATCTGTTGTATAATGGTCCCCCGCCCCATGGAGAGGGAAGATAAGATACAGGAGAACCAGGCATTTATATCCCTTCTCTATTTCAAATGGTTCTACCTGGTTATTTTTTAATCTTTCAATAAGACTTTATTTAGACGAAGTAGTTCGGTTCTATAATATTTGATCTGTGTAAATGTATTTAACGATATCATAGTCTGCAAGTGTTAGATTTTATGAGCCAAATATAAAATGTTCCATCCCCACCATTTGTAGAGCATAGACAAAAAATTGCCTTAAAACACCATGTGCATTATTTCTACCCAGACTAGTATATCGACACCAATAGGATGAATTTAACAGAAGAGACATTTCAGACTTCTTCAATAGATGTGCATGGTTACAATTTGCTGTATTTTATGTCAAAAGAACGCCTACTTTGAACGTCTATAGTCGTAATTCACACTATCCATTCCCTTTAAAAATGGTGTCAATCTCTTCATCTGTATGGCTTATTGCATCTGTTCACAGAACTATAGCGATTCGCTATTGAAACTGTCTCGATAGAATGTCACTCTAATTGACATTGTAGATGTGGCTGGCGCAATTTAGCGCAAGTAGGTTACAGATGTAATTGCCACGAACTTGTAAAAATATATGTCAATTAATCTTCCTTAGTGCCGGACTTACTGACCACTCAGGTTCTCTCCACAAAATAATACAAAAATACTTGGAAATTCATATGTCTAATTTCCGGACAACATTCACACCACAGATTTATGTATCCGACTGTGTAAGATATTATTTCGTTCAATGATCCTCTCCAAGTGGCCCAGAGGGCAGATTCCTTTACCAATGTCCCGTCTAACTGTGACGTCTGACATATTCGTTGGCTTTATAAGTTACGAATAAATGTACCATGTGACGAGACTAATTGAATACAAAATGTGTAAAAGAAATATAGGATGGGTCCCCACGCTACCGGTGTACTAATAGAAAATGTCATTTAAATGAAGAAATTGCTACTAATATACACAACATATTAAACATTACTCATTCATTCACATCTTATATTTACTTCATGATCGGTGAAAACTTTCTGACTATCGAAATGTCAATGTTTTAAGTGTCAATATCAGTACATGTTTGAAAGATCGTCGCGGGAGACAACTCCATGCAACCGGTGTACACGTAAACAAATTACTAAATATGTATTGCACCATTCGATTTTTCCCGACGAAATTGATTACCTTTGTTTATCATTTGTTGATGGCATCATTAACTGTCAGATTTGTGCAATATTTCATTGCAAAAGAGACAAATATATAAAATGGAGAGTAAGGGTAGGATTAAGTTAGTAACAGACTGCAAATAGAGCGAAATGGCGGTAAAATAAATGAACATCAGAGTTCGTTCTATGTTAGCAAAATATACGGAATTTTTTGTACGCATTGAAGTGATAAAATTTCCGAAAAGTTACCTGTAAACATTCAGTCTGCTAGATGGCGTTATAATGGAAATATCGCGAGATTCGTGTTTACACCGGTATCATGGGGCCACCGGTATCATGAAGTCTGACTATACACCTCGAATATTGTAACATAAGAATGTTTTGCTGAGACATAAGACAATTACATTTACGTTCATTGCATTATACATTAGCCGTCTTTCGATTAGTTCCAATTTCGTTTTGAACATACGAACACAATCTGCTAGTATTTGATTTTTAACATTTCTATAAAAATATGTAAATGACTTTTGTATACTATACCAAGCTTAGCGGCCCGCTTCATGTCTAAGCTGACACATTTTAAACATCTTTGCCCATTATATTCATGGTAGTTTGTTTATCCTTTGTTTAACGGTCAATTCGACAGCTATGGCCATTTAAGGGCCATCCCAGAAAGCGGGAGAGAAGATACATGAGAACCAGGCAGTGTTTGGAATAGTTCCTGGTTCTTTATCGTGCCCAGCCCAGTGTAAAGCACCTATTCATGCCTCATTCCTATTCCTGTATTTATCAAGACGGTAATACGCTTTGTAGTTGGGATGGGGACACTGAAAAGCGTCTTGGAAATACCGGAAGGCGGGGCAAAGAAACGACCCCATGACCTATCAGTCACTAGCACAACGCTATACCACTAGACCATCGATCCACCTCTTTACATTTTACATAAGCAATAATTGATCCCAAACATTATCAATAGGATAAAACTATTCTTATTTAAAACCATGGGGTATAATTTTAAGCTTAAAACAGCAATCTGTGTTTACATTAATCAAAGAAATGTGTTATGACACAATTTATCGTGTGTGGAAGAACAATTACATGAAGGATGTTCATGCTATTCTATAAAAAAATTCGCCAGACTAACAAATGTCTTTTAAAATACAATTTGTACTTCGATTTTGACTGAATCTAACATGGAGAATTATTGGATTATATTAGGACATACTAGGATGGATTCTTGCGCCTGCTTTATTGGTATAAACCTGCTTCAGTTGTGCGATTTTTGTGACTGTCAATGACAACCATTTGTTCATATTAAAAATAGTCTCGTTCTAAATGGTAATTTTTATTTAATGGTAAACGATTAAGGTGTTTCCTCCAGAAAAAAATGGTCATTTGTTTAGTAAACGCATCTTTTAAGATTTATTGACGGCAAAATGTAACATTATTGCCTTTTTCGGAATTGTAAATGAGTCAGCATTGCAGTTATGTAAATTGCATAACTTAATATACAATATTATCGGAGCAATACAGAAAATAACATCAACGAACAACATACTGCTCCGCTAGGTGACACTTTTTGACCGGTTTCTATGGAAATATGATATGAATATATCATTTCTGCATTAGCCGATTACCGTTAGTAAATACAACAACTTGTGATTCTTACGACAGCGTTGGGTAAATAAAACGACGTGTTATTCTCACGACACTGAATGTGAATAAGATGACGTTCTATTATCACGACACCGTTGTACAAAAAAGACGACATGCTATTCTCACGGCACCGTTTGTAAATAAGACGACGTGTTATTCTTACGTCACCGTTATGCAAATACAACGACGTGTTATTCTTACGACACTGATTGTGAATAAGATGACGTTCTATTATCACGACACCGTTGTACAAAAAAGACGACATGCTATTTTCACGGCATCGTTTGTAAATAAGACGACGTGTTATTCTTACGACACCGTTATGCAAAATACAACTACGTGTTATTCTTACGACATCGTTTGTAAATAAGACGACATGCTATTCTTTTGACATCGTTTGCAAATAAGACGACGTGCTATTTTACGTCAATGATATCCACAGAGCTATTCCCCTTTACATTTGCATTGAAGTCTTTGGGAGTAATCCATTTTTCAAAGGAACCCTCATTTCAATGAAAACTAAGGATGCAATTACACAATATCAATACACATGTCTGCACCCACACTTTTAAGCAATGTAAAATTGAAACTAAAATAGTAAATGCAAAGCAGCTATATGATCACCTTTTCAATTGTTTAGTTATAAGTAATACAACGTATACACTCTATGATGCCGAACTTAACATAGATTTTACTTCATGTGTTATATTATCAATGGAATGATACAATTGATATATTAATACACTGAAACGTTAATTGACAAACTGGCAGTTAACAACAGAGGCTTATTAATCTATACATAAATGTTACTGTGGCTGCCACGTCGTTATAATCAAACTTGAATACTTGAAAAGTCTTATATCCATTTGTTTCTGACGTTTTTGGATTACCCTAACCGTAGGGGCAATAAAAAATCGGACCTTTCTTCAGTAATATAAATTACAATGTATGTTGCTTTTTGTCGTTTTCGAAAACTGAACGATAGTTCCGCTTTCCGTAACCGTCACTCGCTCGGCGTGCATATATTTTTATGCGGACCAAATTTCTACCTTTTTCTACATCCGCCATGCAAGTTTTGTGCTGTGTTTTTCTCTGTGTCGTATCGCGTTGTCGTGCGTCGTGTCCTGCATTTCAGCGACATGCGACGCACGACAACGCGATACGACAATGCGACAACGCGATACGACAATGCGACAACGCGATACGACGCTCGACAATGCGATACGACATTGTAATATATCGTGCCAAAATTGACCGATCAACATCACGACATTTTGACAAATGTCGTATCGCATTGTCGTCCGTCGTATCGCATTGTCGTCCGTCGTATCGCGTTGTCGCATTGTCGTATCGCGTTGTCGCATTGTCGTATCGCGTTGTCGTGCGTCGCGTTTGTGGGGCGACGGACGACATTCGACATGGCACTAACAGGATTCCGTAGGTTTCCGTTCTATACTGCAGTGCAAGTGGATGTACGTTCAATTTCCGTGAGTGCTTTCAGAAGTTTGATTCAGATATAATGTTAATTAACTATTGACATATGCCTGTTGGATGGCACGAACAAATACTCGGATATTGTAATGAACTATGATTGTAAACAATGTTTTATGTATTCATGTGTTAAAACATGTGTGGAAAACGATTGTTTAGGTAGAATGCAGATAATATGAAACAGAAACATAACACAGTGTTCTACTTGTTATTAATGAGTTTATCTCTATGTAGTTTAACACATTCAGTGTTTATTTGTTTGTTTTGACGTTGCAAGTTCGCCAATGGCGGTAACTATGTGCCAAATGTCGATTTTTTACACATACTTTTGTTAAGAACAGAAATCAGTTTAGGAACAAACGTACACTGAATAATTGACACGGAATGCTATTTATTATTTCACGGCTTGAAACACATGTTTCGCTTTAAACTATACTCACACATATAAGAAAGAGTACACACAAAAAAAACACGAATAAAGGCCACTTTGCGAATGAAGGCCTTTCTTTTGAAAAATGTTTTTGATTATTTAGTAACAAATGACGTCCGAATAAAGACAAACTGCCAATAAAGACCACACGATGTCTTTCCCAAGGGTGGCTTTTGTTCACAGGTTTGACTCTATTTATAGAGTCTGATTTGATTAACGTTAATGATACGTGAATGCTTTATTTACGAGCTTATAAGTTGATATTGTAAATTACCCTCAGTTTCCCCAATATTTAGGCGCATAGACGACCTTCAAGTTGACCACCAATTGCACACTTTCTTTTTAGTGTGAGTATATTTATGTTACCGGTAAAGCTTGTTCTTGTTGATTTCGGTGCTAATTAAGTCTATAAGTTAAAACAGGGCAAGATTAATATGAATTTGATATTTATGAATACAGTCAAGCCTTTGTAAGCGACCATCTCCGAATAAAAGCCATCATGTCAATAAAGGCCACATTTTTTCTTTCTCAAGGGTGGCCCTTGTTCACAGATTTAACCGTATATCATAACGTAAAAGCTTTGTTTTAACGGACTGAATGTGATTTCTTTTGTCGTTTTGTATGTTTGACGTTTGAATGAAACTTTTTATTTGTTTGGATTTATCGCCGTTTATCAACAATTGTTTTGTTATGCACGGCGGCCGATTCACCTAAAAAAGGTTCAGGACTGTATTCTTAGTAGTACCAATACAACTTACTTTTCTACCAAGAACCGGCAACTTCTGCACATTTGGAGGAAATTCGACATTGTTGTCAAATTTTCACGAAAGGGTATGACCTGCTGCGACCGAGAATAGAACCCGTTTATTTCCAAATTGATAGAGACAGAAGTCATGCAAACAAACTCGACGCGATAAGGTGCATTTCTCGTCTGTATTTATAATATCATAAATTATAATATATTGATATAATTGAGAAATAAACTGCAGCTCGAAAATAGAATGAATTCAACCATTATACTGATCTGTCTTTGTTGGTAAGGATAACAAAGCACATTCAGTGGTGTGTGAGAATCCAGGTTCTTTGAAAAAATATATTATATAATTTATTTAGTCACAAATACGTATAATGAATTCACGTGGGTCTTGCTTCGTGTTAATATCACCGACTGACTGGCTAAATGAATATAAATTGACACACTCGTTTTGCACGAACTAATCGTGACTAATAAGTTTGTGTAGTCTCAATAGACCGCGTGTTAGGAGTTTCACAGAACATTATTCAATTTATTCAATATTTTATGGATATATTACAGCAGAGGTAAGTGAAATTGTTTCACTATTACTGTCATTCTTACAAATACAATTATATTACAAAGTATTAAGTTTCAAATCTTCTGAACATTTTTATTGTACTTTATCTTGATAGCAAGAATCACAGGTGCCCCCTAATAAATGTATTATGTGTATATTGGGGGCGTGTCAGATCAGATACGTCAGGCACCTGTGGCAAGAATAGATCAAGGGTGAATTTACGTGTAGTTTATATAAACAAACTGTTGATTTGTAAAATGTTCACACAATATAATTTTACTAACAATTACGCAATATACCAGTTACATCATGGGAAATATTCATTTTTCTTTCAAAATAACGCATTGCTTTATCAATTTTACAAATATGTTTATTTTTACAAGAGTTCCAATATCTGTGGATGAAATTACAGTGCAACCTCTATCAAGCAACACCCTGTCGGGATAGTTAAATCGAGCAGGGGGGAATCATGTTGTTGATGAAAGGAGGTTGTTGCTCAAGAGAGGGCTGCTCTGGAGAGGTTGTTCTGTATGTTGATTTTACAAGAGTTACAATAGCATTGAATGAAAGTAGTTCTTAAAATGCCTCAATGTTTGATGTAATACCGTTTGTTATCAAGTGAATGCTTGTTTCTTAGCATATTGAAATGGGCCAAACAGAATAATGTTTTTCATCTCCAGCATCAATACAATAGCAAAGTTGACATTTTTCACAAATAAGATTTATTGTTCATTGTAAATCGTTGGTTTAATATTTGTTATTTGTGAATTTTACCACCTTTGTAATGCGTGCATTATTGTTGAGCAGTAATCCATAGTTATGATGCTATAGCTATGTATTCATGCAAGTTAATATATTATTTGACTTACAACTGTCATTATAAAGATGGGATAATTTAGAATATCTTTGTGTTAAGTTCTCTATTGTTGGATCATGCAAAATTTGACAGAAAATTCTTACGGACACCGACCTTATTATTCATACACATATATTATGTCAATGGTGTTTTATAGCATAAATGAGCGCAACCCCTACATCATACTAGGATAAAAAAAGATGGCTTGCTGTTACATTTTACGCACTCACAGTCTGACACACTGGCAGTTATAAAGCTGATAGATGTAGGATTAAACTTGATGAAATTTTTAACGCCTTTATTCGGAGGTCATACTACTGTTAAAAATAAATTACTGTTTTAAAATAATGGCCTTTAATCACGTGGTGGCCTATATTCGGAGGTGGCCGCTAACACATGTTTGACTGTACTGTATAAGTAATGGGCTATTATAGCTTTAAGAATTAATATTACATAATCCATAATGGTACTTTTTCGCATAAAGAGACATGGTCGGTAGCTGGGCTCGAACCCACAACTCTCAATAAGTGAGAGGTAACAGTGACTTGAAGTCAGCGACCTTAACCACTCGACCATGTTAGGTGGGTCCCTACCCATGGACATGTTAAATGCTGAAATTAAATTCGTCGGTGTACATTATGAAATAAATTGAATATTAGAATAAAACTTATCTACACCTGCCATAAGGCCTTAAAATGTATTTGTTTCTGATTACATGCTCATTAGAAAAAGTGTAGGTAGGACGGGAATCTACTGTATTTTTTATTATTTTTTTCGGCTCCTGAAAAGTGTGTGGAAAGGTAAACAATGAGGAAGTGGATGCACCATTCATCGGGCATTAGAAAAGAAACAGGGTCGCCGGGAAAAATAAGATAGATCGGGAAACTTGCAGAAACAAACATTTTTTACGCTATAAAATATTTTTCCACTGAGGTGATTGTATGCATTTATAAGTTTCTATGTTTAAATTTTAATTATGTAGTGTTTGCTGAAATGCGTTTAGTGTTTTATGTAAACTGTAAACAAGTTGGTTCAATATGTTCTCGGGTTACGTAAATTTCACAACTTTCACTGAGGTCAGACACAACTAAATTAGGTATATATACGGTTAAGAAACGCTTTTGTTATTATGCAATGAGACACATGTAAACTCGTCTATACTGTGATTTATGAATTAACTTATTAACATACGAGGTAAATCTGGATTATATTACAAACAGGAGTATTGTATTGTGACACATTTTCTATAGATATGTTATATACCTGGATATTATAATATGGAAAACTTGTAAGTTCTATTTATCTTTATTTTTTGGTTACATACAATAAATGTCATCCTTTTAACGCACAATTTAATGTACTTTGCATTAATTAGCATTTAAACTTTTATTAGCTTAATTTTCAAGTTTTTAGAAAACATTAACATTTACTAAATCTCGCTTTTAAAAAGTGGGATTCGATATTCGACATCTGTCTCAGTTTTGCTATCATAATTCTATATCATTTATAAACATCTAAAAGAATTTATAACCGATACAATAACTATTGTTTCATTGTGTCTTTACGGCAATTGACTTAAGCCACTCTCGTAATGACGTCACTAATGGCAAATGGTTTAAACATTTGATAACATGGTTTTATTATTATCATTCGTATGACGTTGCTCATAAGAAAAATATAAATTGTTGAATGTTTGACTAGTAGGTATTAATAGTTAAAGTTGAATCCATAATTAGAATTATTTCATTAATTTGTCTGTAGCCCACAGCGTCAACATGAATGATAAAACTACATGTACTTTTATTACCAATTCATAAGACAATATATATTAGTATTCAGTTTGGGTTTCTATAATTATTCGATATTACAACCTGAGTATGAGACGATATTATATGTCTTGTCCGGTTTGGATTACTGTGGTTATTTTAAAATCGGTTGTCACATGACTTATTATGGTATACCACTTCAAATTCAATAAAAATGAAGGACTCGTAGCGTCTTCTTTCGAATGGTACCGTTTTTATGTACTGTACGGTGCATGTCTATATATTAAAATACCATTTTTTGTCATAAAGGTGCCATACTATTAAAAGCAAGGATTTTCAGCAAGTCCAACCAATAAGCCAGTTTGGGACAGTGAGACACCTTTTTTATTCGGCCCCGATCCTCTGACAGGTTGGCCCTTCCGAATCCATCTATGTATTCGGCAAATGTGCTGTATGCTAGCGTTCCAATTTGTCGTATTCGTGAACCACTTTTTGTATTGAACATTTTTTTTTATTGAAAAGAGAGGGTAATATTGTAATCTATTCAGTATTTCCAAAGCAAGTATTTGTTCTAAGTATGTGAATAAACAGTGATTTCCTTTCGGTGAAAAAATACCACTCGGGTCATTTCCGTTTCGGATATTGTTGAATCCGGATTTTATGTCAGATAATTTGCAAATTTACAAAAATTAGTACACTCAAAATAAGGTCTAAAATGTTTGTTTCTGGTTAAATGCTCATTAAAAATAGCGTAAGTAGGTACTTTCTTTGGCTCTTGAAAGCTTTTGAAAAGGTTAGAAAAATGAGAAAGTGGGTGTACCGTCGCTCGGGCTTCTAAAGAGGTCAAGGGTCGCGGAGAAAATTAGAGAAGGTCGGGTCACCAGAAACATACAATTGTTTACACTAAAGTGATGAAATGCATGTTTAAAGTACAACTATTTATCGTTTATTTGTGAGAAACTCTGTTGCATAACAATGCATGATTGTAAATAAACAAACGAATTAATTTGTCCTATTTCGGACGTTCTTTGCGTGCAAGTGTTTTATTTAGATAGTCGCGTAAAATGTTAACGTTCACTACAGCTGCAAGCGATTTACTTATATCAAAGGTTAAATTACACCACTTGAATACACATTTTATTTATTGTACTTACTTGAAAACGAAATGCCGTGTTGAGATAAAAGGATTTAAACTTCACACGTGAGTTTTACTTACTAGTGTTATTGATTAACTGTAGCTATTCAAATCATTTATTATCCACTGGTATATTAGTCATTCTAGTTGTTTTACTGCTAAGTATTAAATGTTTTATATATCATGTCAATGTTCATTCGTTTCTAGGTATAGGTTAGAGTGCATATCTGGGTGTTCTTTGTAAATAAGAAAGCTAACAGGAGCGGTAGTAACTGTGGCCAACTTATTACGAAGAATAGCAAAAATAATGCGTTATGAATTACAGACCCTTGTATAGGCATTCATTTCTGACCGTTGAACTTTTTATTATTTCATTGAGTATGTAGATTGAATCATTAATAAATCAATCAACACGAGCTTTTTCTGAATTATGTTATAGTGGAATTTTTTTTTGTAAACATGTAATTACAAATGCTATATATTCACAAAAAAGAGAAAGTACTTGTTTGTAATAATATTACCTCCCTTCATGGTGTTACTTCAATCCTTAACTTATCTAATTATGTTTAAATGTCTCTTAAGTTTTAAGGATCAGGAGCCACTTACTTCGTTCATTGTCATTAAATGTTTGTATTGGGGGTCCGTTATCCTAAAGTTATCTTAGTGTATAGATTGAATAAAATTTAATATAGAATTTGGGTAACTATAAATAAAATGCAATTTTACTCTTGAGTGACGTTTATTAAGATAATTTTCCGATTTGGTTTTGTGTCATGGTTATCATATTACAGTAAATGAGCTTGCTTGGGAATAAACTAAAATTATCATATAATTTCGCGATATAATATTTTGCTTCAAACAAAATCGAAGGAGAAATTACACCTAATTTCAAACCATTTATCTCTAACCACTCACTTTCTATACATTAAGTTGGTGGCAATTTTGAATTATTCTCGCGTTTGGTAAATGTATTAAGTATTTTCTTTCTCAGTGCTTATTATGATAACGTCATCAGTACAGCTTTTTTATACTGAAAGATATGTTGAAGAAAAATGTGAAGGAAAATAAATCCTTCAATGTTTTCTACATAATTACTGCCGCAGCCGCCATATCTTAACATACTGTTTCCTGCATTGTCCTAAAGCGTACGCCACAATAACGGGAAAGATTATATTGACGGACTTAAAAACACATTGACGGTTGACTTTGCGAAATCTAACAATAATGCGTTAAGTACATTATTTTTATAAAGATGTGGTCCGAACTGGCTAAAGTATGCCTTATTCTACGTTCTGTCGTTGTCGAACTAAAAACGTACCTAATTTTCCCCAGTGATTAATATGTTGCATCCTGTCGGTTAGACACCTATAAAAACGTTGCTGCATGTAGGTTAGACACTTAAAAATGTTTCGTCGATTATCATCAGTGACCACTGGAACTATCGTGTAATCAAAGTGTTCATGCGTAATGCATTACAATTTACAGCTCTTCCTGATTGATTAAGTTTATAGCGTAAGTAGTTTATGAGAAGTATATTAAATTTAATCGACCGTTAAATACTGTATCTTTCACCACGTGACATGTACCATTGTTTATTGTTTATCGATAAAGCTACGTAAAAGATACATATTTTGCATAGCGTGCGGTATTTTGTATTCAGACAGTTCATTGTGAGTAAAGAATGCTAAAAATAAAATAGACTATACACTGAACCCTTATTTGGCGTCTTATCTAAAGACCATGTGTTTGAAACGACTGTACGAAAGGAATTGGGTTCGAATCTCCGATCCGCCATTTAAAATTTCAGTGTCTTCATCCACACTGCCCGAGTCCAAGTAGTGTTTAGAAAATCCCAGGAAAGGGAGGGACGTATATTGATGCTTTTCACTGGGCACGATCAAGAACCTGGGATAAACTGTTCGAAATTAAAATAGGATTATAGATCGATTAATGCTAATTTTCCTGTATCTTCCCTCGCTGTGTAATGACCATATCAGTCGAAAAGACCGTTAGAAACAGACAAAGGTAAACTGTGGTATTTTTTTCGATACAGAACGATCTTTTCTCCCTCCCAAATCTTACAACAGTTCCCTGAGGATATTCAGTTTCGATGATAAACTTAATAACAGTATGATACGACATTATCTTCACAGGGACTAATTTTGGCGACGTTTATAGTTTAACAAGCGGTCAGTATAGATTGTTTTACATGCTTATCAGCTACTCTTGTTTACAACTGTCCAATTGAACGTATAGCCGTACCGTTTGTGGTATACGGTTTATTTTATTAGATTCCAACTATTGATTAGTATTGGTTAGAGGGCATATTTGGGTGTTCATCGTAAATTTAAAAAAAGCTAGAAGGAGCGTTAGCGACTGTATAGAACAGCTAAATATGTATTATAACTGTCTTAGGCAAGCACTAAATATAATTAGAAATCCCTTTCTTATGCCCGTACAGACAAAAACGTTCTTTTTATGCTCACATTTTGTTTTTGAAGATCCTTTGTCGTCGAGTGTTCAGACTTAGGTGTCCTTTAACCGCTTAATGCTGGAAAAGTTTCAATGCTGATTCGTTCATGACCCTGACACGCATCCATTCCATACACCTAGTTATTTTCTTTAGAATTAAATGTACTTAATTATCAAGATAAAACACAAAGTAAGCATGTTTCCTGCCGTCACCTTACAGTATGCTACCTATATATTCGCCACCTCCAGTGGAAACACTACACACGGAACCCGTGTCTGCCTTCTACTAAAGTTTATCTCAAAGCGATATTAACGCCTGTTTTCAGGAGGTAATCTTGTCGTGTATCAGACAAACGCTTATTTATTAGATATCACCATACAAAAAACCTGTCAACTTGTGCTCTTAGCGTGCATATTGCAAAGCTTTCGAACGAAATTCAGATAAATATTCACGGACTGAATATGATTTTTTGTTTTAAAGTTCTTGTTTCTTGCATTATTTTCTAAAAGCGAAAAATCTTAATAATGCATAATGAAGCGTATACAATCAAACCTGTGGACACAGGTCACCCTTTGGGAAAGACTAAATGTGGTCTTTATTACCAGATGGCCTTTATTCACAGGTCATTTTGTTATAAATAATGAATGATAACTTTTAAAAGAATGGCCTTTATTCCAATGGTGGTCTTTATTCGGAGATGGTCGCTCTTATAACACGGGTTTGACTGTATTTCAGTCTGGGTATGATATCGTATCAGTAACCATACATTATTCAGAGGCCTGTGATAAATGCTATTTTAAGTCGGACCAAGTATTATGTAGTTTAGATCAAGACTGATATAGAATTTCTAAGTGACGATGTTCAATGTTAAAAGCGTCTACATTCAGTATTCAACACAAAGGCCATTATACATTTAGGTACACACGTACCACAAGCACTGTGTTTAGACATTTACAGGAAACGGGCGAGGCCTGTATCGGTGTTTTACACTGGGCACGATAAATAGCCAAGAAAACTATTTGAGATGAAGGTAGGATGCCCGGTTCTCCTGTACTTTCGCTCTCCTATATCTAGGGCGGTCCTGAAATTAACATAGCTGTCGAATAGACCGTTCAACAAAAGATAAATGAAACATGTGTCACAAAAGTCCACTGTTATATTTTAGTATCATTCTTAAATGACTATTTTGTTGATATCATTATCATAACTACTAAACAACTAAATTTAGTATATATTTTTTTTGTATAACGAACACAAAACAATGTTTTTACAAGCTGAAATAAAGCGTGGGAAACATTGATTTTCCTTGTCTGAAATCACCGAATGTTGTAAGTACGGTGCAACCTCGCCATAGCAAAATTATGTTTCTATTAAAGGGAACTTGTTGTTCAAGGGAGGGCCGCTCTGGAGAGGTCCTACTGTACATAAAATGAATACAGTGCAAATCTTTGGTTGAATATCACTAGTCCGTCACTGGTGTGGGTTCGACCACTGCCCGGGACTAGACGAACTAAAGAGTATTTAACTTTTGAGTACGATCGATGGTCTCAGAATAAAATTATGAGATCTTGATATTGAATGCATTTTAGTCTTTAGAATTTTTCAAATTGCACGACTTCATATCAAAGAAATAGCTGATTCAATGTTTGATCAAACTAAAATTATAATTCAACAATATTTGTTATGCTATCAAAACCGGACTTTGGTGCTATATGTTGTATGAAATATTGATGCGTTCTTATTGTGCATTAGACAAACACGGAATGTTTTATTTCATTTGTTTCTGTGGATTTTAATGTAGGTTTTCAGCGATATTTTAGTTATATATAGCGGCCTGTTCAACTTACAAGTTTGTATGCTCTGAAATGGCATCAGGTTAAGTGTTACCCCTGTCCGTATATCTGTCCGTCCGTCTGTCCGAATTCTGGTTTCCGAGCGATAACTCAAAAAATAGTTCATGGATTAGTTTCATATTTTACATGAAGGTGTATAATAATGAAATGCAGGTCAAGTTCGATTTCCATGAAAATCCAAACATTTTCACGGGAGTTATTGCTCCTTTTTGACTTAGCTCTCAGCGGGAGCACTCGTGTCATCCGGACACAGTTCTAGTTCTTGACTGTATTCTAACCAGTTGTAACGTACCCTTTCACAAGAAGCCGGCATCTTCTCCACGTTATCATATATGTGTATGATGAAAATCCACTTTTTGTCAAATTTCTAAAGAAGGATATGATTTGAACCCTGTTACAAGTCAAACTCTGGTCCTCGGCCTCATGAATATTTATCTCAGACATCTATATATCAAGGACCACAACGGAAATAAGGGTTCCTCTGAACCCTTTCTTGTGTTATCCTTGACATTTAATGTTGATTTGACATGGCTGTTTTATTAATTCATGCTTACACATGTATCGATTTACTGTATTTGTATGTTTTAATGTTATGATTGCCATGTAAATGTGCATTTTATGTCGAAATAAATCTATCTATCTAAATGTTGGGTCGTGACGTGACGTTCCGTTTCTAAACATGTACAATCAAACTGCAACTAAGATATCTGATGTATAGCTCCCCCTTTTTATTCCAATGTAATTCTAAGTCGCGGGAATTAAATATTATCTTACCCTGTACGAAATACTTGATGTTGATTGGTTGAGACGGGTCACGTGTTAGCCTAATTTTCCCCGTATTAGATCAATAGTAATTATATCCAGACAGCAATTTTTTTTTTTTTTAATTAAAAGGTTGGTAAAATAATTTATGAACCGTGTTAAAATAAAATCGGTAAACTAAGACTTCTTTCTGACCCGATATGGTGTGAAATAGGGTCAGTAAATTAATATTGGACCCTGTACGGATCCTATATCACACCGTATTTGATCAGTAAGAAGCCGTGCAACTTATATTACCAGGCTTTAAGTACAGTACAATACCAAATTAATGAAATGTATTCCTTTATCATTGTTATACACTTTTTGTCCGATTGATAAAGTTGGGATATGAAATGATAAAGGACATTATTCATAGTGAACCATTTAGAAAAGGTGAATTCATTATGCTACATTGTTTTCTCAACACTCGTCCGATGTGTTTTGCCATAGTATACTTATTAAGTATTAAATGTGTATCGGTCTGACTGTGACTTTATCACCTGTTTAATCAAGATCGAAAATCCATTTCATGTCTTCAGACGAAATCCGCTTAAACTAATCCTTAAGTTCGTTCCAGTTTACAGTATGACGTCAATGATAAAGAGATCGATTGATCAAGGTCATAACAAACTAAAGGAAACAATCAGTGTGTTCTTAGATATTTCAAATATGTCCAAAATGAAGAAGTGTGTTGCCGCTGTGGTCGAGCGGAATGAATATTAACTGTATCTACAGCCAAACCTGTGTTAGCGACCACCTTCGAATAAAGGCCACCATGTCAATAATGGCCATTTTTATAAAAAAAAACGTCATTCATTGTCAAGAACAAAATTACCTCCAAAAAAGGCCACCTGTCAACAAAGACCACATTGTAATTTCCACTAGTTGCCTTTGGTCACAGGTTTGACCGTGATTATAAACTTTTACTGACTGAAAATTTGAAGTATTGGAATATCCACCGAACAGCCTTTACATTCATTCATGGTAAATTCACAATACTAATTTAAAAGATTTACATATAATGTTCGTATATAATAGCAAAGGAAGGAGTTTAAATTCAATTAAAGCTATTTCAACAGCTGTGTCTTGTAGAACGTACATCTTTATTGTGTATCAAAATTTAATATTGTCACGTGATTTCTTCGTATTAGGCAAAACACATTATGTAAGAATTTTAACCGATACGCTACCAGCTTCAATAAGTTCAGTTAAGTCCTCACTAAGTGTGGATCGGTGACCATGTCTGTCAAGTGGGCCGTTAAACAACAGATCGAGGGCTCAGCGCAACACTGTCGTAACTTGTTCTTATTTCAATATGAGTTACGACACTCTTGCGTTGAACCCTCGAGATACTGCTATACTTGATTTTATTTTACATTAAATGTCTATGGTCATGCCATTGCATGTCGGTTAGTAGTGAACATTGATTTCAATGTAACTTTAAGATAACATTGAAAACAATGCTTTATGCAAGTGTGAAACTGGATATACCCCATAATATGCACGCATTGTTATTCGACTGCGAACCAATTTTTTTGAGACGCACGCCATTGAACTTGGACGACACGTGCTTTCTTTTGGGTTATCAGAATATATGAAAATCTCCTGAGATGATATATATATCTTATGGAGAACCTCCTGAGATCATATATTTATATCTTATAGAGAACCTCCTGAGATCATATATATATCTTATAGAGAACCTCCTGAGATCATATATATATATCTTATAGATAACATCCTGAGATCATATATATATCTTATAGAGAACCTCCTGAGATCATATATATATATCTTATGGAGAACCTCCTGAGATCATATATTTATATCTTATAGAGAACCTCCTGAGATCATATATATATCTTATAGAGAACCTCCTGAGATCATATATATATATCTTATAGAGAACCTCCTGAGATCATATATATATATCTTATGGAGAACCTCCTGAGATCATATATATATCTTATAGAGAACCTCCTGAGATCATATATATATATCTTATAGATAACATCCTGAGATCATATATATATCTTATAGAGAACCTCCTGAGATCATATATATATATCTTATGGAGAACCTCCTGAGATCATATATTTATATCTTATAGAGAACCTCCTGAGATCATATATATATCTTATAGAGAACCTCCTGAGATCATATATATATCTTATAGAGAACCTCCTGAGATCATATATATTACTTATAGAGAACCTCCTGAGATCATATATATATCTTATGGAGAACCTCCCGAGATCATATAAATAGCTTATAGAGCACCTCCTGATATCATATATATATAACTTATAGAGAACCTCCTGAGATCATATATATATCTTATAGAGAACCTCCTGAGATCATATATATATATCTTATAGAGAACCTCCTGAGATCATATATATATATCTTATGGAGAACCTCCTGAGATCATATATTTATATCTTATAGAGAACCTCCTGAGATCATATATATATCTTATAGAGAACCTCCTGAGATCATATATATATATCTTATAGATAACATCCTGAGATCATATATATATCTTATAGAGAACCTCCTGAGATCATATATATATATCTTATGGAGAACCTCCTGAGATCATATATATATATCTTATAGATAACATCCTGAGATCATATATATATCTTATAGAGAACCTCCTGAGATCATATATATATATCTTATGGAGAACCTCCTGAGATCATATATATATATCTTATAGAGAACCTCCTGAGATCATATATATATCTTATAGAGAACCTCCTGAGATCATATATATATCTTATAGAGAACCTCCTGAGATCATATATATATCTTATAGAGAACCTCCTGATATCATATATATATATCTTATAGAGAACCTCCTGAGATCATATATATATCTTATGGAGAACCTCCCGAGATCATATAAATAGCTTATAGAGCACCTCCTGATATCATATATATATAACTTATAGAGAACCTCCTGAGGTCATATATATATCTTACAGAGAACCTCCTGAGGTCATAAATATTTATCTTAAAAAGAACCTCCTGAGATCATATATATATCTTATAGAGAACCTCCTGAGATCATATATATATATCTTATAGAGAACCTCATGAGATCATATATATATATCTTAGAGAACCTCCTGAGATCATATATATATCTTATAGAGAACCTCATGAGATCATATATATATCTTATAGAGAACCTCCTGAGATCATATATATATATCTTAGAGAACCTCCTGAGATCATATATATATCTTATAGAGAACCTCCTGAGATCATATATATATATCTTATAGAGAACCTCATGAGATCATATATTTGTATCTTATAGAGAACCTCCTGAGATCATATATATAACTTATAGAGAACCTCCTGAGATCATATTTATATCTTATAGAGAACCTCCTGAGATCATATATATATCTTATAGAAAACATCCTGAGATCATATATATATCTTATAGAGAACCTCCTGAGATCATATTTATATCTTATAGAGAACCTTCTGAGATAATATATATATCTTATAGAGAACCTCCTGAGATCATATAATACATATCTTATAGAGAACCTCCTGAGATCATATATATATATCTTATAGAGAACCTCCTGAGATCATATATATATCTTACAGAGAACCTCCTGAGATCATAAAAATATATCTTATAGAAAACCTCCTGAGATCATACATATATATCTTATAGAGAACATCCTGAGATCATATATATATCTTATAGAGAACATCCTGAGATCATACATATATATCTTATAGAGAACATCCTGAGATCATATATATATCTTATAGAGAACATCCTGAGATCATATATATATATCTTATAGAGAACATCCTGAGATCATACATATATATCTTATAGAGAACATCCTGAGATCATATATATATCTTATAGAGAACATCCTGAGATCATATATATATATCTTATAGAGAACATCCTGAGATCATACATATATATCTTATAGAGAACATCCTGAGATCATACATATATATCTTATAGAGAACATCCTGAGATCATATATATATCTTATAGAGAACATCCTGAGATCATATATATATCTTATAGAGAACATCCTGAGATCATACATATATATCTTATAGAGAACTTATATCGTACTTAGCTCTCTCAAGATTCGATTTGTTTCATCGTCATATAAATCGTATACCTCTTATCTTCATTATTGTTATTATAACTCTTAATTATACTACGGCGTCTTCAGATTTTAGCGTAATTGCTTCTCCGCACGACAGACGCGAATGTATTTATCTATAACTATAGTTATTAAATGACCGTATAAGTATTTCAATGCAACAATGCTTTTAGTGACATAAAGCTAAATTCCCTGCTTAGGGAATCATAATGTGCAGCCGGGAATATTGTGACACTCTGGAATATTTTCGTGAAACGTCGAATCTTTCAAGCTGTGTTTTGTATTACTACAGAGGTTAATAAATGTCTGATGTTTACTTTTGGTAAGTGTGAGTTTTTCAGTTTTCTAAGTTACTAGTAATTAAGCCGATTGAAATATGTGCAAGCTTATTGTATAATATAATTTTTACTTCTATATTTTTTCTAGGCAATTTTGTTTTGCACTAGGTATTGTATAAGCCGTATTTACAAATTTGTGAACGTTTTTTTTTTGTGTGTTTTTGGAGAAATGGATCTGGTCCGCGTTTGCTGGTAATTATGAACTTTGGAGGTTCTGTGTTATTGTGTAGTTATATATTCATTGATATGTGTAGTGCTGGAAGATTTATGTGCTCGTATTAGGAGTAGCAAAGTGAATTTTAAATATGTCGTTTTTCTTGACCGTGTGGTCCGTTTTTCTTTCTGCGTCTTCGATTTTTTTCCGATCTAATTCAATGTTTCAACAATTCGATGGTTTATTCTTACTTCGATTATCAATTTAATGGAACTTCAATCGAGCTGCAAATGATGTTAGTATGTTGTTCTGGCCTCTGATTTGGTTATATAGCAAAGAAAGGAAATTTGTTCACTTTTAACAGCTGATTGTCAAGCAATCTCCGGTTGTTTTAGTTAGACTGCTTTTAATTTCTTATGGGAATGTGATTTAAGTTTTTAATTATTTTATCTGCTCAAGTTCAATATTCCTGGCTTCTAACTGCAGTATATCGATTTTAATGAAGTATCATTAATCAACACTAACCTAAACGTTTAAACCTCGCCCTTGCATTCACCATTATAGAGAAAAATTTGATGTAAAATGTAATACTGTACAACCTCTCTACAACGGCCTTTCTTCAACAACAGCATGTTTTCCCGAATATCTATCAATTTAACCTGTGTAGAGAAACAACCTTTCAATTACAACATAATTTTGCTACTCCTAAACGGTGTTGCTTTATAGAGGTTACACTGAACCTGAAAGGTAATGTCTAAAACATGGTCCATTGGCAAGATTTTAATCTGCCATCTTAGCTTAGATATGTCCATAAAATGGGCCAAAGTCCATTATCTACAAGAACGAGACAAAGATCTGTCTTAAAGCTTTAGCTTGCGTCGACCGCAGCTATGGTTCAGTGGTTTGTGCGCTGAACTTCTATTCGGGCGATCTGGTTTCGTATCCCAGCCGCGACAGGTCAAACCTTTTTCTATGAAAAATTGATAAAAAAACTTCCTCGATATGTAGTTAAGTTGTCGACTTCTTGTGGCAGGGTAGGTTAGTAATGGTTAGAATTCTGTTAAACAAAAACCAATCAGTTGAACCGGCCGCCGTATAATATGTAACTGCAAGGTCTTAAAAACGACGTCAATGCCACTGAAACGAGGACTTGCCTCTTTGTGGTCGTTGTATACTTAATGGTGACCACTTAACTGTTATTTCTAAACAATACGATCTTTAATTATCACTCCAAAGATCATATCTTCACCCACATTGGCTTCACACACAATAGAACGTGGCATTTGCGGTTTTACAAGAAAGATAAAATAAGAACATAACACAAACAACTACAAGTAGTTAATCAATTACAAAGAACCCAAAGACCTTGATAAGATCAGAACACAAATTGCTGCATGCAAAATGGAGTTTTACCTTGACTGTTGGCACTCATGCCGATCAATCATTGATATTCCTATACGAAAACAGAAAAATGATGGTTTTCTGTTTTACAGTACAGTTAAACACAGTTATTGTGAAAACTGGTGTAGTGAAGAATCAGACACGGTGAAATAATAAGTATTCCCGGAACATGCCTTTTTTATTTCAATGCAATATAATACAATTACGTACAACAAACTCATTTTTACTTCATCATACTTCCGGGATCGGTTTGGTCCCTTTATATCTTAGCTCGATTGTTAGACCAACCTGACATAGGTTTGAAATCTTTGGTCGCAAAGATGGCCTCAATATCGAAGTTTTACTGGAATATTACCCCCCCCCCCCCCCCTCCCCTTTTAGTCTTTCAATTCAATGAACATAGTGAAAATGGATACCATGTTTTTTTTAAACTGAACGATAGTTCATGCAGCTTTCCCTAGCCGTCACTCACTCGGCGTGCATGAATTTCGATGCGGACCAAGGTACTACTTTTTTCTACATCCGCCATGCGGTTATTAAACTAGTTCCCATTCCATGTTGCTGTGCGAGTCTATATAAGTTCTGTTTCGATGAGTACTTTCAGTACTTCGATTCATTCTGATTTTACTACAACCCAAAACTAACACTGATATTCTTCATGATCAACCCTTCCGATAATATGGTTTTAAATAAGAAGAAATGTTTATTCATTCCCAGGAAATGCCACGTGTAATATTTCCTGCCTTTTGTACAAGACTGGCACAATCAATATATCTAATAACTCGTACACAAAAACATACACACATAAAACACTATGACTAACCTTTCAGAAACATTTAGGATTAATGAATAGGAAATAATGATTTTTTTATCCTGGCAGAAGCTAAATGCGCCTTTCAGCTTTTGTTGGGTAAGATAAAATCAATGAAAGTTGATTGATATTCAGTTTAACCTGTGAACTAAGGCCACTCTTTGGAAATCCTTAATGTGGCCTTTATTGACAGGTGACCATTATAAGGAGGTCATTTTGATCTAAATAATCATTGATTGTCTTTAAAAGAATGATTTTTACTCACAGGCAGGCCTTTATTCGGAGTTGGCCGCTAAAAGAGGTCTGATTGTAGATTTTCGCTCATTTTGTTCGTTCACAGACTTACTGGTCTGACTTTATTAGGTAAGTAACTCTTTCGACTTTCTCAAAGATACTTTTTCAGTGTCCCCATCCCAACAACCGAGCTGAGTACTTTGTTTAGAAAATCTCAGGAAAAAGGGGCAAGGCGTGTTTCGGTGCTTTACACCGGGCACGATTAAGAACCAGGAAAAACTATTCGATATAACAGAAGGGATATTTATAAACGCCCCTCTTTATGGAGCGACTCGAAATTACCATATCTGTCGAATAGGCCGTTTAACAAAAGTAGCAAGGTTTTAAAACTCATTAATCAAGGTATGTCTTATTGTATGAAATACGTCTCAGAATTCTAGAAATATTGTCTATTAGCACACTAGCGTAGTCAATGAATGTATGGTCAAATTACTGAACAGCAATTCAGGAAATATCAACTGTCTATAGAAGTGGCTATATTTGATTGGTGTCTGATTGTAAAGTCGATTTATAGTGTATTTAGCACAACCAAACAGTATCTGATTACAACAGTGACATTCGCATTGCTCCATTTCCCACGACAAATCAATTTTGCAAAATCAAGCAATCATGTTTCTGACACAGATGCGATACTTGTCATCAACATAATATGAAATTAAGGTATAAGGATCCTTTTTATGTATTTGCTCATTGATACACAAAGATTTTAATATTACAAAAACAATAAATTGCCCGATTGTCTTTATTTATTTAATACCTCGGGTATTGTAAGAGTTGTTGTCCTTAATAAAAAAGAAAAATATAAAATTCTTTATACATGTATATTGTATTGTGGCCTATTTTTTCATTATTAAATTAGATTGATATTGTGTAATTGCATCTTTTGGTTTTCATTTAAATGGGTATTCTCTTGTATTTAATCTTTGAAAAATGGGGTACTCACACAGACTTTAATGCAAATTTAAAGGGAAATAACTCATAGGAATATCCTTGTTTTGGAAGAATTTCACGGCAGATCATTTTCTATCATGAAAACCTATAAAAATTATAAACATTTACAAAATCTGTCCAGCCTATTTGAGAAAATAGTTTTGGCAGTTAGGATTCGAAAATCTTATGGAAATATCATCTGTTTATAGAAGTGACAATGGTTGACTGGTGCCTGATTGTAAAGTCGATTTATTGTGTATTTAGCTTAGCCAAACAGTATCTGATTACAATAGTGACATTTGCATTGTTCCTTTTCCCATGTTAAATCAAGTTCGCAAATCAAGCAATTACGTTTCTGGCATAGACGCGGTAATTGTCCTCAACCCAACATTAAATTAATTACATTTTGTATCAGAGATTATTTGGTTATATCGTAATAATCATTTATCGGTTGCACACGTTTGCCAAACGCAAGCCTATCACTTCCTAAAAGTAATGTTTTATAAGAATTTACGAGACCTGACTTCGAACGTGCTCCGTCGTATATTGTTGCTTGTGTGGTGATCAGCATATTGAATATTCGCTTGGCATGGTTTAGTCTATTGAATATACCCATTTCATTGGATAGATTATTCTGTTGATGAACTCACTAACAATGTTGAATTTATAGAATTATGACAATGGCATCAATATGTGTAGTTTAAACATAGTTTAATGCTTTCAGTTCTTCCCTATTTATTCACATACAACTACATAGAATACATATTTGCAATTTATATTAACATACAATTACATAGAATACACATTTGCAATTTATATTCACATACAATTACATAGAATACATATTTGCAATATATTTACATAAAATACATATTTGCAATATATTTACATAAAATTATATAAAATACATATTTGCAATATAAGCTAAAGCGTCGACCCACAAGTTCTAAGATTTAGTGACGGCTCTCTCTCTCTGTTAATATTTGTATAAAGTAGCACACTACCTGAAATGAAGGCTTGTGTTGTACATTATAATAAGGATAGCTTGGAAGTTTCAGAATTTCTTATATAAAGTAAACTCTTTAGCAACCTAATCAATATTCCTGGACCTTTCCTTATTATCAAATCTTTTGTCGCGCCTTTGTTCCGCTTCTTTGTGATAAATTGTCGCAGTATTGATGTCCACATACGTCTGCTTGGTTTGTTTGTCCATTTATCGTTATTTAATTAAGGAAGTCTGAACGTATGCAAGTATACTCACACGAAAAAGATGGAGTGAACTTGGTTAGATTGTTTTTTTATTATACTTAATAGTGTCTTATTTTATTAACTTTGTTGATGTGTACGAGCTTTTTTACTGACATCGTAGTAACTCTTCACATATTGCACCCATTTATCCAATGTTTAAGCGCATCTATATCATATAGACGGCCTTCAGTTTGACCGCAGACTATTATGCAACTGTTCGTTCTAACTTAGTGCACGCATTCTTTTTCGTGTGAGTATAGATACCTAGTCAATGAAACCTTACATTGATGCTTATTGACTTGTGTTTTCTTATATATGAACAAACAACAAATACAGCTGTTTATGCACTTGTGATAGTTGAATTGATTTTTGGCAGACAAACAAAACATGTAAAAATGGAAACTACCAATCACAAAATAACTATAAACGACAATTAACGGTTGTCTGATCAATGTACGGTCTAGTCTGTGTTAGCGACCATCTCCGAATAAAGGCCTTCCTGTTATTAAAAGCCATTCATTAAAAGACCGTTATAAATCATTTAAAACAAATGACCTCCGAATAGTGGCCACTTGTCAGTTAAGGCCTGATCATGTTCTTCACAAGGGGGGCCTTTGTTCACAGGTTTGACTGTTCACAAATGTTCATTAGACTCCTGCAGACGTAATTTTACGTTACTTTAAGATTTATTACAAAGAATTCTTAAACACAAGTCGGTACTAATTCATTCCAGTTGTTTGTTCTTGTAAAACATTAAGAACCTACGTCTTGGCTTATGTTTAAATGTTGTAGTTCTCAGACAATTTACATAGCAATGAATCTGTTAGCTGTCAACAGTCGTTAAATGAGCAAAAACGTACCTCCTTAAATAATGTGCAAGTATTTCCTATATAGATTTTATGTACTCAATGATTTGTTAAAAGCGAAAAGACATTAATTTAGCCAACATACTTTAATTTAGACGTAAAGATATTTTTTTAAAATCGCGTTTTGTTTTAACTATTAGATTAAAGGAACTAAAATATCTTACACGGAAACGTCATTTTTTAGTTAGTTCGAACAATCACACATACTTCGTCATCTTCGTCTAAGTTTTTTCCCAAATCTCACAGAATACACTGAATGCATATTGACATCTTATGTGCCTTTAGCTTCTCATTTCGAAGAACTTCAAACCATTCTAATATTCTAACTGTCTAAGTTCTTTGCAAGCGCAGTGTGTATTAAAGACATTTGCTGAAGTTTCCAGTTTTTTTCACATAGACATAAAGGGAAAATGAAAACTCATTCATGATGTTTTTTAAACTTTGTATGATCATAGCATATGATAACAGAAACATTTTAAGCGAAAGAAAATGGGGGTTAACGAACTCGTTAGCGAGTTATCTGCCCTTGAATTTGAATTTTGGGCTGATTTTGAAAAAAAAATGTACAAAAACTGGAAACGTCGTAGCAAACATCTCTTAAGTCGCTCTTCGAAATGCCGGTTTTTATATTATTTTAAAATAGAAAGCAAAACATTTGAAAAAAATCCTTTGTCGCTGATTGGATAAGAAAGTGGGGCGAACCTAAGTCTTGTTTATACATAAAGTATGTAATTGTGTTCGTGACGGCTACCGTTAATGGTATGTCCGTCATTTCCATTCTATGATTGAAGATGCTGCTATCTGGTAACAATTTTACGCTTTATTTGTTTCCATTTTCATTGATCACTATTTTAATGATGTATTTTACGTCCTTTCTGATAATATTGACGTTGTAATAAAAACCCTCTTGTGATAATTGCAATTAACAAATGTTTAAAACACTGTGTAGAAAACTATGGGTGTTGTACGATCGTGTCAAAACGACGCATTTAATAGTTTTAATGGCAGATTTAAGAGTTGTATTCATATCATATTATCAATATTTTCTCGTCTCTAAATGAAAAAGATTTTGTCCAATTCCGAATTCTACATCTTAATGTCCCCAAAAGACCAGTAAATAGTTTCAAGTCTTTTGGAGGCTTTCTCTTTAGATACCCTTTCCATTAAATTGACATATAATGTATTACTCGAGTGCGTTTTTAGCTCACTTGAACGAAGGTCGGGGTGATGTGTTAGTATGCCATTTTGTCAACCCAAAAGACTTCTTCTCAAAATCTGCTGTGTCAAAACTCCACAGAAATGGTCTTCGGGTGTTACCTTACAAACATTTGTTAAAATAATGTTATTCCACGCAGAACTTTGGTTTGCATGGAAATAAAAAAAATAAAAAATTAAACAGTATCCGTGTCTTAAACCGCACGGTCTAAAACTTCGATGTTTAGCATGGAACACCATTTAGCAACCCGCTAACAAAATTGTACTGTAGTATAAATTCAAATCAAGTTCGTAAGTGATATTATCAAACCTCGTTTCTCAGGGGAGCATCCCAGGGTCACTTTGCCCTCTTGTTATTGGAAAATGATCCTTTTATTTCAGGCAATATCTAGTTCTAAATGCAATAAAGTAATTCATATCCACCAGTTCTCATACGACTACTTGACTAAATGTTCCCAAGAGTCATAATGTATTCCCTTTTAATGTCGTAAAAGCTGTGAATTGTCTCGTGATTTTATGCGTCTTAAAGCTACTTATTCCCAACGGTAACATAATTCACGTCTTTTGTTTTGTTCCAAATAGGTAGATATGATTTAAGATAAGACGAGAATTTTAGCAATTTTATCCAGTGTGTAGCTTCAAGATCTTAGAAATTGGTGGCACAATATTCGACGATAATAATTTTGTGCTGCAATTCATTGTACATGCATTCGTTCATTTGGTTGGGATTCACAGCCGGCTAATGATGTCTCAATGATATCACCAGGATATTGTTCCAAATATGTGGTTGTATAACGCAGGAACGCAGTTTCATGTGTTTTAATTGCGAAAAGCGTTCTAGTCATCTGCAGACTGGAATGCAGTTCGCAATTCAAGGAATTGAATCGTAAACGTTCCAACTTTATACAACTCAAATAATGTGCCCGTTGAAAATGTATCTCTTTGAATATAGTGTGTGGTTCACAAATGGCGATTCACTTTAACTCCTTGAGCAAGTCAGACTATAGATATTTAAAACATTGAAAGTTATGGTCTCTAGATATTCAAGCAAAATTAATTTCCACTTTTCAGTTCAGCAGCAGACTTAATTTCCAAAACTGACCTTACAACCATTTGGTTTATACATTCAGGTAGTTTGACCATGTAATATCCAATGTCTTCATTTACGTATCTGTTTTAAAGCCTTGTTGTGGAGATGTCACACCCAGAACTTTCATCATTAACTTATTTGTTGGGCTCGAATTCACTTCTGATTTGTTGTATTGATTTAAAATAACGTTTTTAGATTGCAGTAGGTTTAATGCCATTTTTAACGATATTCCAGCTATATACGGCGGCTGGTTCCCCTAACAAGTGTTCCCGCACTATGCTCTGCCCAGTACTAACTTACTCTTCCACAGGGAGCCGGCAACTTCTCCACGTAATAAGATATGACAATAGTCGAGTAAAATCAGATTTTTGACAATTTTTATAGACGGGTAATCCAGCGCACTTACGACTGGAACCCGGTCGATACCAGACGTTTGTCGTACTGAATTGGATTTACAATTAAACGTAATAGTACAAATACAATCAAAACTTTGCAATGAAATGTTGCATGTCTGTGGTGAATGTTCTAAGTGTGTGATCGTTGCGTGATTTCTTCATTAAATGATAAGATTTCATCTAAGAAAATTGTCAATAAGATAACTTTCTGAGTTTGTTTGTTGTATGTGTTCCACAATAATTGATGTTTAAATTGAATGCATTCTTGTTAATGATATACGTGACTGTAGATGGCAAATCTTGATCTGATAAGAATACTTTAAATACAACGTAAATGTAATTGAGAGGGCGGAGGGTTAATAGCATGACATGTATTATTATGCTGGACGGTAGTTCAATATACGTTTTCTCATGTTTAGAATCAATTCTCCTTTCCTGGCCGTGGCTGAGTTCCACTGGTTATTGTCATGGAATTGTAACTTGGCGATCCGCGTTCGAGCCCCGGTCGCGGCAGGATGATTAACCAGGAAGTCTATTAATTTCCTCCTTACATGCAATGTGTACACTACGGTAGCGCTATGCACTGACCTGTGTTATTCTGCCCGGGGCATTATGGGTATTTACTTACAAAATGGAAATTATAAACACTAATATAGCGTGACGTCACCGTATGGCCAAGCGTACTTCAACATTGCGTTTCATTGAATAATGAGTGTTATTGACGAAAGCATAAGAATAGAAATGGTACTACGTATTCATTTTACATAACTAAACAAATTTGTTAATAACATACAACCGATATGGTTGTTTTGACATTTTTAATCCTTCCGCGGAACTATACTTTTAGCGTATGTATAACTATCTAAATGTGGATAGTAATCAGTTTTATGTATAGAGGTTAGACAAACGTAGTGACGTCACGCTATGTATAGAACGCCTTACATGGAGAAGTTACTTACTCCTTATTGAAGAGCTAATGAATACTGGTTAGACAACAGTCCAGAGACTAGTAAGGTGAACCGACCATCGTATATAACTTCAAATATCGGCGGTAAACCCACTAAAACAAACAAACGATTCTTCTTTCCTTTATCTAAGCAACGACTTCTTGAGTTACACTGTTAATATTCACGGCGCGAATGAAAGTTTTACTACATGGCAAATATAATTTAAGTTAACACTAAAGTCGGACTTTAAACTGTTTGTATTGTACTATTGTAAGACAATGATTTCAATTTAATGTTCGCATTAAGAATGTGTAGAAGGATACTTAAGAGATATTGTGTATCGACTTAATGAAATGTTAATCAAATTATATGGTGATTTACATAATCTTATTCAAGATATTTGTGATAACTAGTATTATGGTAAGTGGTTACCTATTCATTTCATGTCTTATTTTCTAGCTAATCTTAATTGTGTGTTTTCGTTTATTTCGCGGACGGAACATGTCACGCAGTCTTGTTAATTTAAAAGCTGCTTAAAAATTCTTAGGAACAGTTTATTCATTGGCCACTTTTCTGGCATAAATTAAAAGTTTTTATTTCCTAGAATTACGTGTCAAATCAACAGCTGAACCTCGTGTACGTTAAACTTTAGTCAATCTGAACTGACATCACACTGACAGTAATTCATATATTACTGAATTTGGAATTTGAGAACAGTAATCAATACAAATCTTTTACACCTAAGTTATGGCTCCACTTTTCGACATTTCCGGGACGCTTTTTTCAGCTACTGGGACAAGTACGTGTACAGTTTTAAGATAATCACAAGAACAGGATGAGGCATGTATCGGTGCTTTTCATTGAGCACGATTAAGAACCAAGAAAAACTATTAGACCCATTCTACAGCTATGGTCATTTCAGAGCCGCCAAAGGGAGAGGGGAGAGACGATACAGGAGAACAGGGCAATTGTATTCCTTCTCTTATTTTGGATGTTAATATTCCTGGTTCTTTAATAATAATATCAACCCCGGTGTAAAGCACCGATGCACGCCGTGATGTTCTATACACAGTACATATATATTCTGACGTTTGATCTTAAGAATTAGTAAGAACATTTTTTTCCTATGAGTGGTTGTGATCCATGGTACGGGTTGTTTAATCCATAGCACGGTGGTTGCTATGTTTTTTTATAACAAGTAACTTGGTTGGCTAATGAAGGTTGTTTTGACCAATGGAAATTAAGTATTGGTTGTGACGAAAATGTTTGATTTTCGTGCAAATGATTTCATTCAGCTTTGGGCACTTATGCTTACCAGACGTCTATTTATTCTTTATGTTGTAAAAATGCTTTGTACTGAACTATGTGGAGTTTAAGGAAAGTAACATTTATAGGGTGTATATAATAAGTACAAGTGCTACTTACAAATACACGATATTAACTGAATATGTTGGGTTTGTTATTTGGATCTGGTGAGGTCAGAGGAATTGACTCGGTTTTTGGGATGGTGACATTGAAAAAGTGTCCCTTTGAAATTCGAAAGACGGATACCAGAATCGAGCCTACCACCTTTCGTTTCGTACTCCAGTGCATTAACTCTCGACCACCGATAACCCCCAATGATATTAGTAATTCAACAACGTAATTCATGTAATCATTAACCAGATCTATATGTTTAATCATTATACTTAAAAAATTGCAGTTGAAATTTGAGCTCGGAGTCTGTATCAAGTTTTATAACCTCGGGACCAGGGTGCCAAACGGTCAGCTGTTTAATATGGTAACTCGAGAACATGTGAACTTTAGTCACCTTGTATACAGTGCTATATATCAGGAAAATGTCAAGCTATAAAAGGAGTAATGATAATTGATTACTGATAATGATATTTTCTAGTTTAGGTAATACGACACATCCATTTTCTGATTACTACAATGACAGATCAACATGGGTCTGTATTCACAGTTGATAAGGGCTAAATTAAAATTTATATGTTCGCTCTAACGATGCCTAAATTAGCAATTTTGGTTAGCTAAGTAGGGAAATGTATTTTTCTTTCAATTTCTTTTTTATCATTTTGAACCAAGACTGAGTCAATGCTTTGTTTTCATTTGACACAATTTACTAGGTGCTTGTTAGACACAGAGCATTATGTACAAAACGTGGATACTGAAAAAGGTATGCGTATCGAAAAAGACTATTTAATGGTCCTCGTACTGCATAACAATCTAGACCTAAACGTTAAAAAACTTTGGTCGCAGTCATTGTAACGGGTCGGTCGCGTTAGGGCAAACATTCCTTGACTTCTGTTGTTGGTTCGATTCGGCTTCGCCTTTCGAATTTCTCAGGGATACTTTTTCAGTGTCCACATCCAACCTACCGTGCTAAGCACTGTCTAGGAAATCACAGGAAAAGGACAATGCGTGTATCGGTGCTTTACAGTGGGCAGGATAACGTACCAGGATAAACTATTCGAAAAGTGTAGACATATAAATGCCCAGTCTCCTGTATCTTCTCCCTCTCTCTCTGGGGCGGCTCTGAAATGAACATATCTATTGGGCCATTAAAGCTCCATAATCATATAAATGTATCGGTCGTAATAGTTTCCGTTTGTTCTATAACAGAGGAATCCGGTGTGTTTTCCTCCCGTGCATACTTTATAGCAAGAAAAAATGTTTCCAAAACCACTATCGTTTATTTATATATTTATAGAACAGATGTGTTTTCTCGCAGTCATATTATGCACACGGCATCAAGTGACGTCACGCGCTCTATATATTTCAAGTCTACAAAAGCATAATTCACAGCGAAATGGGTGTTTTTAGAAGAAAAAAGGCTCGTTTCGTCGGTAATAATTATCTTGGGATAATATCAGCAATTGTTTGTTTTTTGCATAATATTTTATAGCAAAAAGCTGATGGGGCTTTAAACAACATATAAAGATAGGGCAAACATTCATATTTTTATTCTTGGCCTTAAGTGTTAATACAAGTAATGATCACCAGCTGTATTTGGCTTTATGTCGTTAATGAAATGTTATTCAATATGACATATTTGGACGACAATTGATACATTGAGTGGATGCAGTATATCAATAACCTTGTATATCACAGTATCTAATGTCAGTCAATGGTCGCAAAACTATATTTATCATTCCATAATTAACTTTACAAGATGTAACTGAGCAAAAGGTATATTAAGGTTTTTTTTCAAACACCAAAGGAAAATTCACAAGAACCTCGTTAGGTCGATCAAATCAGTACATGTATCTAGTACATAATAAATGGTTAAAGCAATTATTTTCTTGTCATTATCTTGGTGTATGCGCTAATTATCATATCCAATGAAGACGCTATATATGATCGGATATATAAGGTAGATGTATCCTTTTATTTTGGTTGTTTAGAGGTGGAACGCGCAGTTAGCAGTTCGCGATTCAATTTTCTTAATTCGCTCCAATCTACAGTCAACGGTTCGCGAACTACGTTCTAAAATGCAAATCGCAATTTAAAAAAAAAACAGCGAACTTAAAACATCCTATTCTTTTCTGCATTCATTATACATGAATTAAACAGTTTCATTCGCAATCGTTCGTATCTCAAAGTGTGTCTATCTTTTTTATTCAAAGTTGATTTCCCTTATAAAACATTTCTAAATACAAATGTAGTAACAAGGTAGCCTCTGGTGTTAATCAACTGCTATTTCTAAACGATGAGAAAATGATTCTTTTTAGTAAAATAACACACGCAATAAATAAACATGAAAGAAACATACAAACACATGAAGGAATTGATACTAGCTTCCGGAGGTAACTGCCTATGGAGTTCCAAGGCAACCGAGTCTATATATAGCTTGTGTATTACGTGACCAACGTCCCACATACCTCAAGGGATCACTAAAATATAGATAAATAAACCATAGATATTAAATGTGCTTGAAGAAAACGAACACATTTGATAATTGATTACTGCCTGACTGACTTACTGAAGAGCGTGTTATTTTTAGAAATCAATTACTAAAAAAATTAGAGATTCTGAGAGCTTTGTCTAAAGATGATTTGAATTATTGTCGTATCTCCTTCCATCAAAGGGTTTAGTTCTAAGGAAGATAAACGACATTATATTAATCATTTAGTATTTGCTTCAAGGTCAAAGGAATTGTTAAGAGAGGTTATTTCACATTTAATATTGATCTGTAGTTTAACGACCCATTCGATAGCTATTGCTATTTTAGACCCCATCCAAAGAGGGGAGAGAAGACACTGGAGCACAGGGCATTTATTTCCCCCACTCTTATTCAGTCTTCGAATAAGTGGGTTGTCTCCTGTCCGAAAGTTTTCTTTAAGTCTTTTGGGGGACAACCTAGTTATAGTTTATAGTCGGGCAACCTGCCGCAAAAATAAAATAAAAAATTGCTTACTGTGGAATCATTAATTTTCGTTGGGTTCAATTTTCGTGGTTTTTACTAAATTGGCTATTTCGTGGGGGCATAAATTCGTGGAATTTGATTTTTGAAAAGAAATGCCTTATCTCCGCATTTAATTCGTGGGGATTTAATTTCGTGGATGAGTCGTCACGAAATCCACGAAATTAAATCCCCAACGAAAATAAATGAGTCCACAGTATTTCGAATAGTTTTACCTGGTTCTATATCGTGCACGGTGTAAAGCACCGGTACATGCCTCATTCGTTTCATGGGATTATCTTAGTACAGCACTTAACTCTGTAGTGGGGATGAGGACACTGGAAGGCGTCTCTGAAATATTTGAAGCCTGAGCCGAGATTCAAACCCACTACCTATTGATCGGTAGTCCAGCATGTTACCATTAGACCACCTATCCACCCATTTTTTCAGATTGAATAGCTCAATCATGACTTTGTTGGTATTAATAACTGTTCATTGTAAATTTGTCTCAAGAAACCAACATGTGATTGTTACACTTGGATCGGTGTTAATGAATGTACTTTTGAACACACGGCTTATACTTATTTTAATGGGGTAAAGACTTTACCGACTGTATTGTGTTTGTATTTAAAAAAAAATTAACACAAATGCATTGATCAATACACACAGTGATCAATATGATCGGCTTTGACGTCTTCGATTCGTGCTGTGGTGGTCACGTGATGTGTAAAGAAAAAAAGATACTCTCGAAAATGTCTGCTAGTGACAATTTTTTACGGTAAATCAGACGTCTTTTATTGTTAACGTGTTTTCAAATTGATTTCTTCCATCAAGCTAATAAATAATCTCCAACGATTCATCCAGAAAAGTCAACATCTTTACAAATATCTCAGCAGGCTTTTATTTGATCACTGCGCATTGTTTATGAGCAATTGTCTTCTGTCAATACTAATCTTTCTACCATATTCTTTGATGATATCGAGTTACCAGGTTGTAAAGTGTGAGTGATAAGCACGAAGTGTGACAATCACAACAAAAACTAGGGATTCGCAACATTTGTAAATATACCGTTTCCGTCAATGATTCACTTATCGCGATATTGTTTTTACTCGAACATTATCTATGGTTTTATTATTATTAACCATATAATAAAATATTGTATACTACTCTCCTGCGTTACCAATGTAAAGTAGCCAATACCTGAGCGGGCAATAATTTCTAATAACTCCTAATAACATACATTTCAAACAGATTTACGGTAATTAAATCATTTATATTCTTGAACCAAAGTTTGTCTGCGGCTTAATGTACCATAAAACAAAAAATATTAAACATAAGAGTCTAAAAAATGTTTTTACGTACATTTTCCCTTTTAAGGACCTCTCTGGAAGTGTTATAAACTCACACGTACTATTAGTATGAAGGTGTCGTTCAAGTTGCTAATACTTGCACCATTCAGGATCGTATTCACGTGGGACTTCGGATATCATTACAGGACCATCCCTACTTCTTTCTTACCGATTTTCGATTGATTGAACAAGGTCACTACTTAATAAACGGAAAACTCCTACATAAATTCATGTTACATGTTTTTATACAATTTAGTTCCTTCCATTTTTATTCTATTTCAATTGGGTTAAACGGCGCGCCAACAACCATGCTTATTTGGCAAGTTGTCGAGCTTTAACGATGGAGGGAGTCCTCAGGCCTACACCTGAATAGAAATACAGTTTTCTCTCAAGGCATGTAAAAGGCTCTCCAAGGTGGGAATTGAACTCAAAGCGGTGAGGGGCTAGTGATTTCAATGCCAGGACCATAAACCACTCGACCAGGAAGGTTTCAGCGTCTATTTACGAACCAGTGATACTGTTTAGTTAAATTATGATACACTTGTACGATTATTGTATCGTGGAATTAGAAGATGAAGCATAAATACATTTGTATCACACATGAAAAGACTTCAACCATATTGTAGAATTTACCACATTCATGAATTATATATTCCACTGTATTTAAATACGTCTGTCTATGGAGTTGATAGAGATATTACAATAAGGTAAAAAGAGACTTGTTCACTCGTGGCAAAATAATTTATCGGTGCGCCGTAGAATAAAGCTGCAATATAATGAAGATATTGATGTTCAAATGGACGAAAATAAATCTACCAGGAAGGAAGGAAGTCTATATCCGACTTTAGTAAATATAATATCCTTCACTATCCGTATTCCCTTGGTATTTTAATCTAGCGTCATCTTCTCTATAATAGTCTGCTAGCCAAATTGTGCTGGCGCCCGTATAAGAACATACATGTACTAGTATATCAAAGTACTGAAAGTACTCATGGAAACAGAATGTACATAGACTTACACTGTAACATGAAACGAGAACTAGTTAAGTATGGTGGATGTAGAAAAGCGTAGTTCTTTGGTCCACATAACAATTCATGCGCGCATAGTAAGTGATGACTATGGAAAGCTGAACAACCGTTCAGTTTCCAATAAACAGTATTGAGATAATTGCATAAAGTAGTTTAGTGAAGACGTCATGTCAAAGTGTTAAATTAAAAAAAACGGATTTTTTTATTCGTCACTAAATAATTAACGACAGTATAGTAAAAACCTGTGAATAATGATCACCCTGTGGAAAAAAATGTACATAATATGGCCTTCATTGACAGGTGTCATTTATTCTGAGGTCAGCTTGTTTTAAATAATCAATGACTGATTTTTAAAAGAATGGCCTTCATTCACAGGGTGACCTTTATTAGGAGGTGGTCACTATCACATGTTTAACCGTATAGATGTAAACATTCGCTGATAGAATTCTACAATATTCCTGGATGGCAGAAGCCATTAATTTGTAACAAAACCTTATTCGTTCATTAATTACTACAATAATAGACATCTCCGTTTGAGTTATTTTTGTTTCTGTTTTTTTTTCTTTTCATTTTAAATAACAAGAGTTGATTTATCATTTCATGTCATACGAGGATCAAACAAAATAATGATCTCCTCAGAACTTTCATATTAGGCCATTCGTAAAAAATCTTTGGTTTCCGGTTACGCGAGTGACTCCATAAAATATCCCCAAACCCGAAAACTCTTTGTGCGATTATGACGAAATAGATGTACATTAATTTTATTGTTCTTTCTTCTCGTCTTTTTTTATATTTTTTTCAGAACAGTCGTTAAATGTTTAAAAATGCTAAATAATCACCTAAAAGTTTTAGTGCGCGTTACCGCAAACCAACATATTTTAAGCATTGTCTTAACCATCATTATTTTCTCTTGAACATTATATGTGAAAAGTTACCGGGTCAAAGTATTTCTGTTTATATTCGTTTTGTTTGTTTGGCCAGTTTATGTGAATACCGACATTAATTAGTCTTTAAGATCTTTGCTGATTATTTTTAGATGTAAACATTTCGTAAATGGACTACTAGTATATGTATCTATCATAGACTTTTACAAGACTCGTTTTGTGCATAGTTCAACCATTGCATACAACATTCTTTTTATGTGTGTACATGGTCATCGTGAAATCCTTGTTAAGTTTATTCAATCCCAAATGAACTAATTTTAGCGATAATGACCGTGCTTATTTCATTTTTACGGTGTGCCATTGATTTACATTCCGTTCAAAGAACTGTAGTAGGATGGATCTTATAGCCTATTAAATGTCCTGTTTCAAAGCTAAGCTTCTAAAGTTACTCTCTTCGTTCTTTTGAACGTCCCCGAAATCAATTTTCTTTTATTTCTTTAGGACAAACATCAACAAGCCTAAACTTATTATTTTCATATAATTTCGATATTGTTCGTGAGATCAGACAAAGACTAAACATCTCACAGCGATTTAAAAACCAACCACTGTAATGATCTAGCTGCAAGAAAAGCCTGACGCTGGAATAAATGTTCATTTTTACGGTTACCCAACCGACCACATCTTCTGATGTTGACCCTCATACTTACAAATATACTTAGAGACGAATTGTACCTTCAAAGGACGAAAATATTTGGGGACGGATCGTACCTTCAAAGTACGAAATTATTTAGTGACGAATCGTACCATCAAAGTACGAACTTATTTAGTGACGAATCGCACCATCAAAGTACGAAAGTATTTAGTGACGAATCTTACCTTCAAAGTACCTAACTATATATTTAGTGTCGAATCATACCTTCAAAGTACGAAAATGTTTAGTGACGAATCGTGCCTCCGAAGTTCGAAAGGTACGTTAGTAAACATATAAATAAAAGTTTGGCGACCATCTTGTCCTAATATTTTGAGTCAATTGACCGTAAGGATGATATTTTCCTTATCTGATTAGTGATGTAACTCTTGTGACGTAATGACTTTGGTAACAGTACTAATGAAATATATAAGGTTGGTCTTACGATCGCCACATTGCTTTTAATAAACTGATTTATAAATTTAGCTTTCCTACAGACGGTTTTATAATGGTACCTGGCCCCGGAAAACTGTGAATTGTCCTCCATTTTTGGCACCGAAATATGTCTTGGGTGGGCTTCTGGCTGGGGGATTTCGAAAAAAAAATTCTATAGAAAGTGCTATGTTTTGTTTGTGTTTTCTTTCTAGTAAATGTTTCCTTGTCTTTATTCTAAGAAATGCGTTACTGACCAATTATGATACAATCCTTATCGCCTAAAAAACTTAATTACAAACAACAAGCATAGAAAAGTAACCATTACAAAACAAGTGTAAACATTTATTAACTTGTTCACATGCAGACCAATTGATTGTTCCAAGCTGCGAAGCTTATTGAATCAACTTTATGCTTACATTCCTGACATAACTCGTTAACTATATTGCCTAATCATGGAAAGATGCAGACTGCTACAAATTGCTGTTTATGCTTTGATAAATACATGTAGTGCTTTCGGCAAGTTATTTGTTAGACAAACAGGGAAAGATAGCAGATGAAAGTAATAGTATGGAACGTTTTTTTTTTTTTTTTTTTTTTTTTTTGGAAGCTGAACGATATAGCCGTCACTTGTTCGGCGTCCAAGAATTTTTATGCGGACCTAAAATACTACATTTTCTACATCCGCCATACAAAGGTTAAACTAATTCCCGTTCCATGTTACGGTGCAAGTCTATGAAAGTTCAAATTCAGTAAGTACTGTAGTGTCAGTACTTTGATTACGTTTATCGACTTCCTTCCAGTATAAATCCTAATTCTTTTGCCCATTGTCTAGAAGCAAATATGCGGTTTTCTTTGCTGAGTATTGTGATTTAGTGCGAGTAACCTTTGATGCAAGGCTACAATTGACTAAATCTCGTGGAATATTTAATTAAGGCTAATTCAATAACAGGCAATTGTTTCTTCGATGATGACGATGAGTTCTCATCAAGTATTCATAGATTGCCGCTGTACAGTATTGACAAACTTTTATGTGACTGTTACCTTCAGCATAGATGGAAAACTTTCATATACGTATTTTTTGTCGAACGGGTTTGTAGTTAGAGCGCTTTATTTGTAATCAAATGATCCGGGTTCGATTCCCTACTAGACAGAGTATAATACCCTTCTATGAAAATTTGACAAAAATGTCGATTTTCCTCTAAATATAGAGAAGTTGCCGGTTCCTAGTGGCAGGATAAGTTAGTACTGGTTAGAAACTTGTTAGGTAAACCGGCCGCCGTATAAAACTGAAAAATTAATGACAAACGGCGTAAACTCAAAAATAAACAAAGATTAGTCCTTAACACCCATGCAGCTGTTCAACGTAGTGCTGATATAAGTCGCTAAAACCAATGCTAACAAAATTAACTTTTGAATCGATTATAATGGCATGTACATGTAGTCGGTTATTAGTATACCGAACTAATCGAAGCTAATTTAATAAGATACTTGCATGTCCGACAACACATATCATTGAATTATTCATGACATGCTTTTACTGCAAAAGCTGTACGCTGAATTATGACAATATCTTATACCATAGATGAGATTCTTAACTAAAGTTATGCAAGTTAAGTCCCTAACAGTCAATTGTTTATACGACAAGAATCAATAATCATTCTCTTAATGTATTACATCCTAACTATTGTACTTTTACTGACGTATCTTCTGAAATCTTTAACAGTGGGTAAGTAAGTAGTTATGTCGGAGTGTTTTGTCAACTTAAGTGCTTGTACTGAAAAAGAAAACTTGAATAAAGAACGAATTAAAAATCGCCAAAATGGCTAACAATATTATTGTATTTTGACTGAAGCGGTAGCATTACTGCAAAACAATATATTTACGATATTGATGGCTTAACGTCCTGTGCGGTCGGAACTTGCATCATCGTCATTTGACACACTGGTGAACTGTTTTAATCTAAATGTTGGTGTTACTGTATGTTCTATTTCACTGCTGTGGAAATAATGGTTGTGTTTTCAGTTTCCCCTCCGACTACCACCTTATGCGATTTAGTCAATACATGCATATTTACAGGAATAATAGCGTGATCATTTCACAATAATATATTAACACTCGATGAGTGATGGTGTTGGCTCCATCACATTTGCGAGGGCTATTTCACATTGCCGATGGCACCAGCACCTTGTCGATGGTTCAATCGCATTTGAAAAAAAACGTCAGTATTTCTATTTAAATCGAACTCTATGATGAGGCAAAGGGGAGGTTAGTACAAGGTTGCATGTACGATTAGTTGGACCAGCATCTATTTCAAAGAATAGAAATCACTCGTGATTTGTCTCCTCGTGTACGAAAACCCATGAGTTGTGAATTGGTAAAAGTTCAAGCCACGTCATTTAGGGATATTTCTTGTCGTAATAGCACGTAAAATGACGAGAAGAATGTTCTACGTGGCATGGTATTCTCCGAGTTTTAATGAAACAAGCATGTTCTTTAAAAACGGATATTTCTATAAACAGTGCTCACCTGTTTTGACTTTGTTCTGCTCGATGTCTCTATAACGGATGTGTCGATGGCTCATATATTAAACAGATCACAGAAAGTGTCAGAGCCACCGATTGGTTGTTGGGGTAGATCGGTCTGCTTACGTTAAAAACAGGCGTCACAGAATTATTACTGCATAAATGGCGCCGCAGGGTTGTGAATTTCTCTCGTGGAAGTAACGAATATTCGTCATTCTTCTTCGCTGTATTGACAGTTATTGTGAAGAAATTATCACCAAGTACGAAACATTCATGGTCAGAGACTCAGAATTTTTCATTGTCTGATGGCAAAATCTAATCTGAGCAATTCTTAAACCGCCGTCTGCTTGTTTGTTTATTTATAGATTTATTAAGTTAATTAAGTTGAAAAAATGAAAATTGCAAATCTTTATCAGATCGGTTTTATTCACATAAAAACTTAATAAATACATAGAAGACACACGACTGAACGGAACTTCATTATCAAAATCAGGTTGTAATTACATTGTGTGCTTTATAAGTTTCAATATAGAGTTTTTTTAAAAAAAGAAATTCATCATAAATAAGATAAAAGTAATCCTTATTCTTCTTACATTTGTAATTAGAATGACTGATATGTAAAACAACCCGTCAAATTTGGATCTGAACAGTAAAAACATTTTGGCGGACATTTTTTATTATGGCGGCCATTTTGGATTCGACTCGAGTTTAAAATGACATAGTTTATCGATACACATCATCGTAGAAAATTTTAATTCATTTGGTCAAATAGTTTTTGAATTATACATTGATTCCAGAAATTCCCAGTTTTATTTTATTTTTTCAATTTTTAGCCAAAAGATATCACTTTTGCACCATGGGATTCTTGGGGACTTTTTTCTGGGTGTTATTCACCACAAAAAGAACCAATATACCAAAACTGACTTTTGTACTAATTTATCCCCCCCCCCCCCCCAAAATTATGATGACTGGGCTATTAATGTTATGAGTCGAAATAACTCACCTATACAAAGTAATGTAGAAGTGCTTATGGTCTATAATTAGTAATTACCATAGGCACGCGATTCCGTGATTTGTATACGTTTACAGACGTTATTTTTCAATTTCACACATCAAACAACGCAAATCTGCCGAAAGAAAAATCTACATAAAATACTCCAAGGTAGTGAACTCGCCATCTTTTCGATTGACGGTAGTGACGAAAATAAGCGTGGGTCCCGGCATTCCTTGTATAAGCTGTCAAAACGTTTAAAGTTGGGGAACACTACAACGAAAGCAAGGTTCCCGGAAAGCACGTGCAAATTAGAAGGAAACCGTCAATCGAAAAGATGGCGAGTATTTTATACACTCAATAAGGGAAAAAATGAAGATTTTTCTTTCGACAGGCTTGCGTTGTTTGATGGGTGAAATTGAAAAATAGCGTCTGTAAAAGTATAAAAATCACGGAATCGCGTGCCTATGGTAATTACAAGACCATCAACGTAATGTGAGCTCAAATCCCACTTAGGACAAAGTTTCACAAGTAAGGAAGCAGTATTTTAGAACGATGGGATACTTACACAAACTTACGTCTTACCAGATCCTTGTGTATCTTTTTCACTGGATTTGACGTCACACCAACCGCCAGGGCCATTTAGCGACTTTTCCAGCCAAGTAGTCTGGAGTTCCTTCCCCTTACACTACGTAATTGTAGAGCACATCCGGGAACCAGACTATGTACACCAAGTCCCTAGGTGTAGAACCATCGACTTCTGTAAACTAGCCGGACGGATCTAACAGTGGTGAAGGGCTAGTATTTATACAAATCAGAAACCGTAACCCCTCAATCACGGAAGTTCCTCCTTGTGTTTAAATGCAAACGCTTACTTGATAACAAAAATACTGTGGGCCTACGCTAGCAGTTTAATACTAGAGTAATATTGTTCAAAACAAGCGATTTGACGGTATAGAAAACTTAACAAAATAATCCTTTATGTTATAGTTGGTGCCTGACCGCTGCACGTAATAATCGATCGCACATGAGTTACCCACCTCACCTATATATGAAAAGGTGTCTTTCCCAAGGTGTGTTATTGTCGTCATAATATAAATGATACTAGTAAATCACTCCTCTTGTGCTTTGACATTGGTAAACCATGTTTTCTGCACGTTTCGATTGATGGTCTATTGTTGTTTTATAATACCCACGTCCAATGTGTTACGTATCTATATACAATATACACACCTTCTGGTTTATCTATACTGGAATACAGAAATTATTGACTTTTATGGCTCGTCTTTTAAGCCATTCTATTGTATGTTGTCCACCAAATACAATTAATGCATTTGTAAGTATGAATTATCACTTAAGTATGCAACACTATTTTTTTGAAAGGATTGCTTATACGGTGTTTTATTAATATATGGTTTGTATTTTATAGAATACACAAACTATTGATTCTTGCCATTTTAGCGCAAAATGTATGAAGTAACTTTCTAGTGGTAAGTGTTATTTTCTATGATCCAGTTAAATCAATGAATTATCACTTTAGAATGCTACAAATAGTGTTCATGTCACGTCATTTAGGGATATCTAGACATAATTATATCAAGCTGGCACCGGGGGCATATGCGTTTATTGCGCTTCTTGCTTCATTCCCTTTTTACCAGACCCCTAAAAATATACTGTGTATATATTTCCTATCTTAGATGTAGCTCATTTGAAAAATTGGGCCATAACAAAATGACAAATAGTTGTTTCATCCCTTTTTATTACCCCCCCCCCCCCCCCAAGAAAAAAATCTTCAGATCGTAGATATAGCTCATAGAATTGGGCGATAACAATATGACCGATAAAGGATCAACCGTCGGCAGATAAAAAATGTAAGTCGGAACTGCGGAAACTTGGAAATCTTTAAAGCCTAGTAAAGTATTTTGTCTTAGTTCATTTTTACAAGATTTACATCCTTTGCTTTTTAAATGGATAACGCTCTACTTTAATCAATGGAATAATGATGTCTGATCTATTGGGCTGGTACTCAGTGCTTATTATGTCCCCTTTATTATATCCAAACCTAGAGAACGATATGACTTACGAGCGTTAGACTTATAATTGGGAGGTTGGTCTGTAGACGACCTTCACATATCTTATCCTCAGTAGCTCAAAGGCCAAGGTCATACGATTCAGTTGGCTTTTAAAGGGCATCATTGTTTGACAAACATCTATTGGTTAATAGTAATCTCGTTAAATTGATTTAAATACAGAACGTGTCTAGTTTTTTATGCATCATAGCAATTTCTGCGCATTATTTATCTCACCTCTCTGGTTGTGAAAGCCATTATCGTCACAATCTTTGTACATCGACAGCATTGCAGCATTCTTGGACAGTCAATCATGTTATCAACACTAGTTACTGTCTATTACAATCCATCTTGAGAAACCAATAGGCTTTCAATGTGTCGCGGAATGCGACAGGAGTCCATAGCCAGTGTACATTATTCCCCGATATATTGGAATTGGGTATTGACGCACAGAACGGCTTACAAGTGTCGCTTCATTGTAGTTCTCGTAAAGTAGTCTTGTGGATGTATTTTGTTTGTCAGAAACGCCATAGGTCGGTGATTACATAGTTATTGCGCGAGGAAGTTTTATTGTCAATCAAAGAAAAAGGTTATGTTTAACATCGAAGTCGGAGTGGCGTATTGTGTTTGGCATGAATAGAGTTATTGATCACGGCGACAAATTTGTTTTCGTGTGTCACTTGACTTGTCCTAGCCGAAGAGGCAATATATTTAAGCCGTTTTAAGTAAATAATGCGAATGAGGGTTGATTATTGGAAGGTGTGAATGTGCGGTGTGTTATTTTAAGAAAAGACGTTGAGTTTGTTTTTTTATATCGCTGAATACGTTGGTAACATATTGGCTTTACTGTTTGAATAAAAGATGCATTTAACTTAACACTTGCAAATCTGTGGCGGCATGTGTTTGTAAAGTGGTTTGCATTAATTTATTGTACGGATGTAGTCGTTTTAATCTCATGTTCTGTTATGTATTAATTAAACACAGGAAATTAGGATTTGGAGAGGAATTCTTAAAAAAATTAAATATGTTATTTATAGTTCGTCTTGTTTCATCGGAATGCAGCCACCTTATTAAATTTAAGACGAAGTAAATGGGTAAACATAATTAAGTGTATTTCGTAAACATGGAACGTGCATTCTAATATGAATACATAAATACATGTGTAGGTAAGAAATATCGCGTTGGTTACGGTGAGCGATATTTTAGAAAATATAATTTTAAATAAAAAGGAAGACTTTTTATTTAATAATTGAATATATAAAAAATGTTTTACATTCCGTTAAATACATGATACATGTATTCGTGTAAATGGTTTGAATTCGGAAAAAATGTCATCATATTGTATTATGTGTATATATAGGGTCGATTGTTTTAGAAATTAAATTCAAAAAGAAAAAGAAATTTACATACTTTGTAATGATTTGAATTATAAGAGTGTTGGTTATACAATACGCGAAGTAGAGAATGGGTATATTCATGTAAATGGTTTGTTATCCAGCCAAATATCAATACATTGTGCTGTTTACATCTGTTTGTTTATATCTTATTCGACATGCCATGGAATTAGATTTTATAGCACTAAACCTTTAGATTGTATCTACCCAGCGAAGAAACACTGTAAGAGCGAATAGAACACTTGTTTTAATGTAATCAATAATGAATATTTCCCTTTGTTCTTACAGTTGTGCTCGAAATTCCAGTCTGTAATAGGCGGTGAGGATCTACTACATAGAAAATACTGGATTCGTACACCAGGTTTACAGCTGAAGGTTTATACCAGTGAGGTATTTATTAGCAATAAGTGCGTTGAAGCGGTAATACTCGAAACGTGCTGAGTGGGGCTATTGGACCATTACGTGACTTGTGTAAATAATGAAATGCAATTTGCCAATCACAGTAAACGTGTTACTAAATCAGACATGGCGTGTGAAGACGATATTACAAAAATCATACACGAGGATGCAACCTTTGCATCGTGGTATTTTATAATAACAATGACAGTAGTGGCCATGTTCGTCGGTAGTCGAAAAGTTTACTGCAACATAAGGAAAAAGATGGCTCAGTTAAATGTAATAGTGATCGGAGCCGGACCCATTGGCCTTACATCCGCACTTATTGCTGTGCAATGTAAACGTGTAAATAAATTGATACTATACGAAGAACATAGCCGTTTCGAAGTGGAGAACAGAGCTTACCAGATAGCCATACAAAGTCAAAATGTGGCGTTTCTTCGAAGTTTTGGTGTTGATTTTGATCACCTAGAGGGTCTTTGGCAGGACGGCTGTTTCTACACGCGTGTCGGAATTTATCTGGAATATATAATTCAAATATTGCCGCTGTATCCTGCAGAAGTGGAATTAAAATTTCGAACAAAGGTAAGCGACTTATATTTAAAGCGTAGTTTTCAGTTTTATTGTTTTATTATTTTATTGTCAGTAAGGGGCATGTACAGACACTTTCCGAAACAAGGCCTATTATAATCACTCATTATATTACCGACGACGCATCATCACCACTAATTTCATCTTTGTCAGTATTTGGATTAATTAGACCATCGCCAACAAGAACAACAACACAATGGTATCATCATTAATCCTAAAATCTACAACAAATGCACCATCTCAGTAATACTCGCCGTCAGTATTGTCTGCATTAACGAACTCCTTCATAAGTTGATCAGCACCATTAATATCATCTTTATCATACACAGCATCAATGACATCATTATTACTATCATCAACGTCATCACTACCTTTGCTATTTTCTATTTACTAGTACAGAGTCATATCTTTATTTACGATTCTCTGTCATTTGGATATTGATGCTGCGAACCGACCATACTGATCAGATTCGACGCTTTCATGGACCATCTAACCGAAGTCATTAATTCACTATTACACATATTATTACACAGGCTATGATCATACAATATTTATTCCCGAATAACCTTGACCGATTTCTGTACAACATTGCTCATTCAGTTAATAGGTCCCATCATTAAGTGATCATTTATCTCGGACGAATTTATCAACTTCAATAATTGAGTCCATTATTACATTGTCTGGTCTACTACCATGTGTTGTATTTGAATGCTCAGCACGTTATAATAAGTGATTTTGTGTGAAATAAATGATATATTTAGTGGGTTTATGGAAATGTCTGTGTGTTATTATGAAATCAGGCGTACAACTTCAAGTCAATTCAAATCCTTTATTTCACCCATAGCATACACAGTCAAACTTGTGTTTGCGGCCGCATTCGAATAAAGGTAATCATGTGAATAAAGGCTATCCTGTGAATAAAGACTATGCAATCCTGTGAATAAAGGCTATCCTGTGAATAAAGCATATCCTGTGAATAAAGGCAATCCTGTGAATAAAGCCTATCCTTTGAATAAAGACAATCCTGTGAATAAAGACAATCCTGTGAATAAAGACAATCCTGTGAATAAAGGCTATCCTGTGAATAAAGGCAATCCTGTGAATAAAGACAATCCTGTGAATAAAGGCTATCCTGTGAATAAAGACAATCCTGTGAATAAAGGCTATCCTGTGTATAAAGGCAATCCTGTGAATAAAGAACATTCTGCGAATAATAACCGTTCTTTTTAAAACCGTCATTGATTATTTAGTACATAATGACCTCTCGGTTACTACTGTCAATCCACGTATTACTCCGTGACATATGCTAACCCTTTATCAGACAATTTTAATAAGCGTTCAATGACTGAATTTTCTACGACTCTGGCTTGTATGCGTATGAATTTTCAAAAGTTTTTATGATGAGGTTTTTTTAACCATATTGAATTTTTTTGTCAGCTACATGTATTTAAAAATGTGTTGGTATATTTTTCAAGTGCAGCAGTTTATGTAGCCAATAATGGTGTTATGTTGATAGTTTTCGTTTATTTTACCGTTAGGAAATGTCCCATTCCGCATGTTTATATAGTATAATGTAGCAGATAGTTATAGTAGTTATACGTGATTATACATTCAACAACCGGTATGACGAAAATCAATGTGACTTGAGGCCGGTTCGTTTGGTCAAACGGAAGAGCTGCCGGAAGAGGCAGAGCTCTTCCGAACAGATCGATTAGTCATCTTCTAATTTTAGAATCTCTTCTATCTATTCCGCCCGATGGTTAGAAGAGGTGGAAGAGATATTAGTTACGTGACCAAACAGCATGACAATACCGTTTGAACACATTTCTTTTATTTAATCTAAAACGATGTGCATTTTTTTCAAAAACCATGTCATTTACTATCAACGATGAAATACGACAGTTCATAAAACCACGGACTGCGGTCGATTTGGTTTCTCTTCTAAGCTCTTCTAGCCGGCGTATTCTCTTCTTGCGAGAATCCTATTGAACCGGCCTTTGTATAGATTATGAAGGAAACCGATTCCTACCGAAGTCAAAAATAAATGCAAGCATTGACCTTGAAATTATGCATCTTTGACTGTTTAATTAAATCGCACTATACTACCGGAGCAAGGTTTATCGGGCAATAGTGAACTCACATTAAATGTAGAACTACATACAAGAGATATATGTCACGACCTAGGTATTTAAAGATACCATAAAGTACAAAGTTTCATTGACCTTACGTCCAATGGGCGGACCTAGCTGTAGTTTTTATGTAGTCTTTTAAAATCGAGTGAGTATATGTACTTGTGATGGTTTATCAGACCCTTGGAATGTGTATTTATGTACTCGAATATTCACACCCTTGAAGCACAGGGTATCTTCTATTACCGTTCAAGTGTTCATGATGAAAAACAACAATTGTTCATCATTAAACGTGATTAATGTCTTTGTCACTCTATAGTTCACGTTTTCATTTTTAACTCGGCTATTTTTAAAGGTCACTGCATCGTCTGCGTCTGTGCAAAAACTTACATGATTATATTATAGCTCATAATTCAGAAACTATAAGAGGTTGCAACATGAAATGTAGGTGGATAGACCTCACTGAGGCGGTTGACACCGCTTGTAGCGTTCATGTTTATAGTGCTATGAGTCCATATTTTTTTTAATTATATTTGCTTTAACAACAGCCGCCAGATAATTTATCTAAAATTTGTCTTGTTGCCAATTTCAAAATCATCAATCAATTTATATCATTTGTACGTTTTATATTATTACGTAATATACAAAATATACGTACATTTCATTACAATATGGTCTCTGAATACAAAATTATTCATTATCAGCCACCCACTGTGTTATATTTTCAAGTAGTAAATCAGAATCATGTTGACCGTGTTTTGAATTACTTGGCGCTTAAGAAGGCTTCCAGACTGTCGTCAAAATTCTCCATAAAAGGCGTTTGTTTAAGTCCCACCTCCCCGGTGTAAGCGCTTGTGTACAAATGGTCCCGGTAGTTTGCCAGTCCAAGTGTTTCATTCCGTATTCTAATCCATTCAAGCAGTAAGGGTTGTATTTTCGTCAGGTGTAGATCATATCCTGATTGTTCCACTAATGCATCAATATGAGCTGTTTGAAAGTGAACAACGTCGCTCTCAGTATCAATGGCTTCCATTCTCTTTAGCCATAACTTACTATCGTCGTCCATTTCTTTCTGTGATTTTGGTTCACCTGGTATGTCTCCCATGATATATCTGAAACATAAGGCGAGATAGATAATATCAAGAATTTATTCGTCACCTTGGCATTAAAGGGATCATCTGGCAAGTATTGTAGACTGAGACTGATAAGCACTTAAACTTCTAAGGTGGCGTATTATAGTATTTCTATTCTGATAAACCGTGGTAACATATTTCTTATGATAATTATGATGGGTCAAGATCTCCAATTGACACAACAATGTTCACAACAGTCTTGTTAGACAATTTACAACAAAGATTAAACCATACAATGACTTTAAATAACTGGCGCTGCTCGTGGTAGCAAGTAATGAGTAAATGTGTGCTTTACGGTTATGTTCCAATTAAAATTCTTTTGATACAGTTTTGTTAGTGGTACTGTTTAAATATATTTTCTCACGAGGCACAACAAACCTAATCTGAATAAAACATGGATAAGAATAAAATATAGAACGTCACAAAAGGTCACCCAGATACTATTTGGTAATCACCAAATTATTTAAAGTCTGACAAGAAATGCTTAAAGTTAAAGTTTTCTTGTTTCGTGTAATGTGCGTTCTAGGGCTTTTTTTACCTGAACGACACACATTGCTTACGTGAAATGCATGTTCTGGTGGCACTTGTGTAGGTACTATTATTTCAAAATAAGTCATTAATCTAGACGCAAGTGCTTTCGTCTTTTTGATTGTTCAATACAGTTCCGAAAACGTGTCCTTTTGATATCTATGTGATGATGACGAAGTTTTAAGGTACATTTTAACCTACCTGCAAGTCCAGACGGCCGCAGCCTCAATGTAGGTGAATGTGTAAAATTGATTTTGTACACCAATATAGAATAGGCTATGATCGCCTTCTTTGTAGAACAAAGTACCCATGTATAGATCGGCAGGATATAGGCTCGTTTTCTCCGCTATTCTAAACCGATTTTCCAGGAAGGGGAAGTGATTTTTGTATCCAGTGCATAGAATTACCGAATCCACTTCAGCTTCTGTACCATCAGTAAAATATGCTTTATTCGCGTCCATTCTGACAACCAATGGTTTCTCTTCGATCTCCTTTGGCATGATACACGTGGCGCTCTTAGGAATTGTTTTATAACTTAGGTATATGTTCTTAGCCCGGAACTTGATCAACTGAAGAGCTACATCTTCACCAGAATAACTAGCGCCAATGATGAGAACTTTCTGTCCCTTGAACTGTCCAGCATACCTAAAATCATGAGAATGGATCACCCGACCTTTAAAGTCGTTCATTCCAGGGACATCTGGCAGGAACGGTGTGTTGAAGATACCGACAGCTACAATAATATGTGTAAATATTTCTTCACGAGTTTCTCTTGTCTCCAGGTTTTCAACAATGACAGTGTAGCTATGTTTGTTGTCATCGTATTTTACCCATCGGACAACTGTACTGAACTTTATGAAAGTCTTCAAATCAATGTTTCCACTTTTCCGTGTCCATCGACCTGGAAAGTATGACAAAATAGAATAATGCTATCAAATGAACTTCTTTTTGTATGTTTGTCTAGGTTTGTTGTTAGTTATTTTCGTGTGTACTGACCCAGTCAACTTATTGATTTTAATTACGTTGCCGTTTCCATCGAAGTGTACATACATGCACATACACATTCTGCATACTTTTTCATAATTATTTCAGTACTTATAGTCAAAAGATAATTCGAAGAAGCAAATTTCAAAATAGACACAATGAATATCACATTATTCGTATTCCATTCGTACATTTGTATTTTCAGCTTTTTTCCTTGCACAAGATAAGTGTTTTACTGTGTATAGTTAGGGAACATGTGCAATTTCTTTCCCCATAATTATCGTACCCTCTAAATAGTCCCTAATAGCGAGGCGAGGAGCAAATGAAGGGGTGGGCTTTCCAAAATGTTCGGCGTAAGTATAGTCTGGTAGTTCCACTGACTCTTTGTTACCATTTGACCATAGATGTCTGTACATACTGGCATGATTGGGTTCGCCGTGTTCATCAGTACCTGAAAATGAAAGCCATCAACAGACAGTAAATAGGAATATCAATCGCCACTATCTCATATATGTACTTTCTAAGCGAATATAAACTATACATGACAAGGGCATATCTAAAGCTTCTATGTTTTCATTCCCTCATAATTCAAGCATGGCAGAATGTTTGATGTTTCACAAAGTGCCAAGGTTGTAAGGTGTCAACATTATGACTAAACAATTTCTCATTTGAAACCAATTGGTCTATTAATATATTGAATCTTTATAGCAGTCATCCTTGGATGGTCCGCCAGATTACTATAAATCTAATTGGTCAAATGTATGCAGAACTGCTATTGCCATGCCAACCCAAAGGAAATATTGATTCTTTTTAAAATATTTGAAAAGGACCAGCGCTCAAATGTTTGGCATATAGCATTGCACGGTGGACCTTTATTAAAATCCTTCAAATAATACCCCTGAGGAAAAATTTAATCAGGCCTGGAAGTAACTTGATTTAACATGTATGCTTTTATCTCTGAAACCACAAAGCCGAAAGCTTAGGTATTATATGTATGTAGCATTGCCTAGTAGATCTACCAAAATCCTTCTGATTGTGACTTCCTTTTCAATATTTACCCCACCCCAGGGGTCACTTGATTTAACATAGGGGAAACTAAAAAAATCATGATTTCATAATATTGTTTTCAGAAATGGTCCTTGGGTAGTCATCTGCTATAATTACTCAGGGGTGAAATGCATTAGAAACTCAGAATCCAGAAATTATAGTCGCTTTATGGAAAATTTGAAACTGCTGACCCGATTTCAAAATAAATATCACAGAAGTAGTCTCCATCAAATAGCATTAAACCTGTACATTCTTTAGCTAACCAGAGCTATTGTGATCGCGTGAAGTCCGTCGTCCGTGCCTCAACATTTGCTTTAAACAACATCTCCTCCTTAAGCAATTGGCCAATTTCAACAAAACTTTACAGGAGTGTAGAAGGGTATGACCTGCAACGACCTTATGATAATATTTCTTTGTCCGCTACACCTTTTTACAGACAGTTCTTTTTAACTCTTACGTACTACATACATATTGATATTGCCGAGAAAAGTCCAACATGCTGTCTTACTGACAACTCTTGTACGAGTATATTTAACCATGTTCATTATTTGTCCACCTAGCAGAAGCCTTGATTGTGGGATTGACATTAAAGACGGTAAAATTGTATACGTCGAGTTAAATCATAACTGATATACAAACGACTTACCAGTTTTCCAGGACGTATTCCACAAACCTCCCCAAGTACTTTGCTTTTCAAAGCACACAACATCAGGCATGTCGTCCAACTTGGCAAAATGAAACAATGTCGCCATGCCTGACGGACCTGCTCCTATGATACAAATCCTTTTATCCCCCATTTTTTCTACAATTTCAAACTACAAATTGAATCAAAATGTCCTTGTGCGCTGTGATTGATATACTGCAAGTTCTCCACTTAGATTCGCGCTATAATGATTTCGATGGGGCGTATCAAGGACTTTTTATTGGAGTGAAGTAAAATTAAAGTGAACCGTTCCCAAGTTTGATATAAAATCAAAGTACTGAACATACTCATAAAAGCTGAACCTATATAAACTTGCACTGCAACATAGAACGGAAAACAGTTTAACAATTCACTAATATAGAACAAACGTAGTATATGCACTTTGGTCTGCATTAAAATTAAGACGCATCGAGCGAGTGACAACTATGGAAAGCTGAATTAAGGTTTTATCTTCCAAATATCACAGCCATTTGTAGAGTCTATTTGTTAGGACTTACGTAAATGATTAATTTACGCTAGTCCACCCCTGTACCTGCTACTTTTTAAACCGTCCTTGAGTTGTGGGTCAATGACATTTCAGTTAATTTATTGCTGGATGAACATTTACATCAGTTATCACGAATATAATTATGTAGTTAACGTCACTAGATTCCTCTTTCTTTTCTGTGTCACTACTAGTATTTACTTTTATTTTTTAAACAATTCGGATGGCGATTTACTATCCGTTAATGTGCACGTGATAGATACAAAAGGTGTTACTAATGGCATTTTTATTTTGAACTCGTGTAATTTTATATTCAGCTGTATTTTAATTTCAAGAAGGCTGAATGTTATTTAAACATTTCTTTTGAATTTCGTAACCTAGGCGGGCGAGCGAGCAAACAAATGCTTAGGTCAATTAAGGTACTCCCAATGTGGCTGTGTATGGAGAATAAGGTTGTTATCCTTTGTTAATAGCAAAATTTGTAAGAATAATTAAGTATTTGATAAAGAATAATTTAAAAAATTAGATAATATTTACTATTGAAATTATGTGTAATCAAAGTCTTAAAGATTGTAATAAAGGTTATTATAAAAACCGCTTTTACATCGTGGTTTGGGGTATATTTTTAATAAAAATGACACTATTGATGAAAAGTTATTTCCAATTGTTCTCAAAGAAAGAATAATTGATACTTTTAAATGATTTAGAACCTAGCAGTATTTTTTTAATGTATCATAGTTCTGTTCTGTTCTGTTCTTGAAACTGTCCTGTGCTGATTATTAATCTTCGTGGTACATTACTTAACATCGTGAAGAATATTTTTTTTATCAGAAACGAGTAAATTTTAAATTTGAGTCATCTGATTGGCTTATTTATAGGACAAAGACTATATATGATACAGTGATATCTTGTACACATGGCGCTCCATATTCAGGTCATTTACAGTACATTTTATCTAACCCGGTCAATCAATGACTTATTTTGCCCACATTAAAGTATGCAAAGAAATAGATACGGATTTATAAGTGGGATACAGGTGTACGAAGCTACAAATGGCAATCCTATTATTGACAGAATAATTGTATGACACAGTTTCCCACACTCACATTGTCAACCTCCGTCGAATCATTCAATATATAAATAAATTAAAATATATCATAATTACTATTCAAATACTTTTGGGGTCTAAAACCAAGGTCTCATTAGTTGAACTTTTACTCTAGTCCGATACGATTTAAAATGAATAGTTCGTGTGGAATGAATACTTATTTGACTGGAGATATGTACACACATTAACTATATTGAAGAACTGAATTGTTTTATCTCATTGTTCTACTCGGGTCTACTACTGATAATTCGATTTCAGATTTCAAATCTAGATTTTGTGAACTACCGGTATCTTTATTCGACACCGAATACTGTACTTTTTTAGGTCTGTGAGAGTAACCCATTTTTTCAAAGAAAAAAGAACACCCACTCCTGAAAATAAATTGTAAAAATATGTACTAACACAATATAGTCTAATTTGATTGAAGAAAATGTTATGTAATTGTCCAGGGGATAATCAGGCAGACACGTTAAAGAACTCTTGGTTGGTTCTAGTCAAATTATGGCCCTTTTTGGTCTTAAAAACATAGTTAAAGTTTCGCATACAATTTACTATCATGTATATATCCCAGTCATCACTGAAGGGATGGTCGTGAAACTTCATGTTCGTGTCTATGGATATCAGACAGACAAGTTAGATTTTTCTATCCATAAAATTATGAATACCGCTTCCACATACATTGGTGCAATAATATGAAATTATATCATTTTTCTTTATCAATTGCACCTTTTTACAGACAGTTCTTTAAAACTCTTGGATGCTACATAATTATATATTGGTATTGTCCTATTGACAAAAGTCTGTTAATTATAAATCACTGATAATAGTCGAGCATGTTGTCATAAAGTGAACCGTACTCAAATATTGTATAAAATCAGAGTACTGCAAATACTCATGAAAGCTGAACAACATAGAACGGAAACCAGTAAATTAAACCAGATGACGATTTTGCTATCCGTTAATTAATGTAGCCCATGATAGATACAAAAACTCATTAGTTGTTCATGGCATTTTATATTTGAACTTGTGTAATTTTATATAAAACTAGATATTGATTTTAAGATGACTGAAGGTTGTTAAGAAATTCCTTTTGAATTCCGTATTCTAAGCGAGCGAACAGGGCATGTTTTCTTTAATTCTGACATCTAAAGTTTTGCAAACAAATACTCAGTTCAATAAAGGTAAGAGTCTTGTTGACAATATCCAAATCATTAATTTGTGTCATTTGTATATTTACATTATTACGAAAGTATTATTATAAGTATACAAACAGAACGAATCTTAGTTACGTACAGTTTATTAAAATAAGCATTTTATACGCCCGTTTGAAAAAATGGTCGTATTATGGGAACACTCTGGGGTCCACAACGGTGTCCGCTCTATAATTCAAACAGTTTCATTCAGATCCTCACCAAACATGATTGAAATGTTTATGGCCATGAGATCTCGGTCAAGTTCGATAACCAGCCCAATCGGCACAGGCACGTCAGAGTTATGCCCTTTGACGCTTTGAAAAATGAATTTTGACGGGCGTACCTTGAGACCTGGCACTCTTGTTTCCATGTTAATACAAAATATACATATATTTCATTATATGGGTTCTAAATACAAATCCATTATTAGTCTTCAAGTGCGTCTAGTTTTCAAGATCATATTGACCGTAAATTACTTTGCGCTTAAGAAGGCTTCCAGACTGTCGTCAAAATTCTCCATAAAAGGCGTTTGTTTAAGTCCCACCTGCCCGGTGTAAGAGCTTGTGTACAAATGGTCCCGGTAGTTTGCAAGCCCAAGTGTCTCCTTCCTTATTTTAATCCATTCAAGCAGTAAAGGTTGCGACTTCGTCAGTTGTAGATCATATCCCGATTGTTCTACTAATGTATCAATGTGAGTTGTTTGAAAGTGAGCGACGTCGCTCTCAGTATCAATGGCTTCCACTCTCTTAAGCCATAACTTACTATCGTCGTCCATTTCTTTCTGTGATTTTGGTTCTCCTGGTATGGATCCCATAATATATCTGGAACATAAATTATATCCAAAAAAATATTCATCACCTTAGCATTAAAAGGGATTATCTGACAAACATTATAGCGGCAGATAGGCCCATTTAATTCTAAGGTGACGATTATAATATTATTTATGGTCTAATATACGGCGGCAGAATAGTTCTTATAAGTATCACAAAAAAACTCAAGTTAAACATAACACTGCACCTAATAGTCATATTAAACAATGTACAAGAAGGATCAAAATATAAAATTACTTCAAATACTTTATGGGATATGGCTCTAAGGTGATTTCTGTTCTGAGAAAACCGCGGCAAAATATTTCTTACAATTATCATGATATATCAAAACCTCAAGTTGAAGATAACAATGTACTCAATAGACTTGTTAGACAATGTACAATAAAGATCAAAACATAATTATATTACTTAAGATACTTTACGGGAAAGGCTGACGCAACTCGTGGTAACGAGTAAATGTGTGCTTCACGGTTATGGTTTCCATTAGAATTATTTTTTATCAGTAGTTCTGTTTAAATGTATTTTTCTCACGAACCACAGCAAAGCTAATAAAAACAAAGCATGGACAAGAATACAATGAGGATTTTATAAAAGGTCTCCTAGATAATATTTGGTAATCATCGAATTATTTAAAATATATGAAGCTGAAAGTTAAAGTTTTCTTAATGTGCGTTCAATGGTTTATTTGCATAAATGAAACAAATTTCTTACGTAAAATGCATTATCTGGTGGCATTTATGTAGGTACGACAAAATAAGTCATTAATCAGGACCCTAGTGTTTTCGTCTATTCAATGGTTCAATATGCGTCTGAAAACGTATTCTCTAGGTATCAACGTAATGATAACGATGTTTTAAGGTACAAATTTACAACTACCTGCAAGTCCAGATGGCGGCTGCCTCAAAGTAGGTGAATGTGTAAAATTGATTTTGTACACCAATATAGAAGAGACTATTATTGCCTTCTTTGTAGAACAAAGTACCCATGTATAGATCGGCGGGATATAGGCTCGTTTTCTCCGTTATTCTAAACCGATTTTCCAGGAAGGGGAAGTGATTTTTGTATCCAGTGCATAGAATTACCGAATCTATCTCTGCTTCTGTACCATCAGTAAAATATGCTTTATTTGCATCCATTCGGACAACCAATGGTTTCTCTTCGATCTCCTTTGGCATGATACACGTGGCGCTCTTCGGAACTGTTTTATAACTTAGGTATATGTTCTTAGCCCGAAACTTGATCAACTGAAGAGCTACATCTTCACCAGAATAACTAGCGCCAATGATGAGAACTGTCTGTTCCTTAAACTCTCTTGCATCCCTAAAATCATGGGAATGGATCACCCGACCATTAAAGTCGTTCATTCCAGGGACATCTGGCAGGAACGGTGTGCTGAAGATACCGACAGCTACAATGATATGTGTAAATATTTCTTCACGAGTTTCTCTTGTCTCCAGATTTTCAACAACGACAGTGTAGTTATGTTTGTTATCATTGTATTTTACCCATCGGACAACTGTACTGAACTTTATGAAAGTTTTCAAATCAATGTTTCCAGTTGTTTTCCGTGTCCACCGACCTGAAAAATTTACACAATAGATAAATGCTAAGACATGCATTTCTATTTGAATGTTTGTCTGTGTTTTATTACATAACAGTAATGTTTTGTTATGAAGTTATTTTGGTCAAGTGTGTACTGACCTAGTCAAATTAATGGTTTCAATTATAGTGTCGATTTCATCATGGTGTACATAAACATGTACATTGTATACACATTCTGCGTAATTTATTAAAAGTATTTTAGAACTTATGGTCCAATAAAGGTAATTCTAAGAAGTAAATCTAAAAATTGACGCAATGAATATTGTATCAATTTTAACACATCAATTGTACATGTACATTAATTTTTGTATTTCATTTGTTAATTTATGCGTTCAGCGTATTTCATCGCACGAGATAAGTGCTTTACTGTTTTTGTTAGGAAACATGTGATGTAATTCCATTCCAAATAATGATCGTACCTTCTAAATAGTCTCTAAGAGCGAGACGAGGGGCAAATGAAGGGGTTGGCTTTCCAAAATGTTCGGCGTAAGTATAGTCTGGTAGTTCCACTGACTCTTTGTTACCATTTGACCATAGATGTCTGTACATACTGGCATGATTAGGTTCGCCATATTCATCAACACCTGAAAATGAAAGGCATCATCAGTTAGACAGTAAATACACGCCCGTTTAACTCATAACGAGTTTAATTTATCCTTCGTCAAAAATGTTGTCAGGAATTTCCGTCCTCGTGGTGAGCACTCATATTGTTTGTCAATAAGGTATTTTTTTCCAAAAGTATGAAGAATACAGGCATTTGTGTAAAAATATCGAAATGCAGTTAGTTCGCTTTGGGTTTTCCGAGTACGCACGTGAGTAGATAGTGTCTTATTGGTGGACAATTTTGATGGTAAAACCGTACGACGCAGTCACTCGGGGTGGCCTGAAAACGGGAATGAACTTCTCGACTGACCAAATAAAACATCCATTACGTCAATCCTGGTCATTATCTTTACATGTACGTACTCGGAAAACCCATAACTAGCTGTTATCGCAGGACACAATATTGTGTTGACTGTTCGGAATGGAAATGGAAAATCTTACGTTTTAAAGGGGCATACCCTACAACTGACAAACATTCTGAGAAAGTGTAAAAATGTGTTAGATGTATATGTAAAACAATATATAATGGATAATTGCAAGAAGAACTTGGGTAATAAAATGACTAGTTTAGGTACTAGCCGCAAAAATCATAGCTATGAATAATAAATCACTTCCACCCAAAAATTGTACAACAAATTCCAAAGAGTTTCCGATCTTTTATGGAAACTAATATTTTTTGTGATTTTATTTTTAATTGAATGATTTTTTAGCTGAACCATTCTTCGTCGGCTTTTTTCTTTACAAGCTTCTAATGTATCATCATTTTGCCTTGATTCTAGATGCACCATGTTGTAGGGTATGCCCCTTAAAAAGCTGCTCAATGTATTAGCGCTCAGGGTAGAACTGCCGCATTATGAATCACGTAGAACAAATAATAAAATAAAACACTTATCAAGACGCACAATACTTCGAATTCAACATTTTACACAAAAGATTGTCCAAAACTGAAATTTGATTTTGGCACCCAACTGAAGTGTGTGTGGATTGGAAAGGAACGACAACTCTGCATAGAGAATGACAATTTACGTGGCGGAAGCGAGTTAAAATGTCTAAAAATAGCATATCTCGAATGCAGCGCGGACCCCGTTACTAATAAATCGGAAATCTTCGAAATCCACACTTACAAAAGTCTTGTATACGCATGTTTTGGTGTCGAAAGAATAGAAAAAAGAGTGAGCATAGAAAACAGAAATTGTAACTTAAGTCCAGTATTTGAAAATAGTCTCTACTTTCGTTTTCGACCTGGTTATTTTTACTCTTCTATATGCATTGACAGTGGTATGAGCGACCGTTATGTTTGACTTAACAAGTGTCTGTGGATTATTTGTCCAACTAGTAGATGTCTTGCATCGTGGGATTGGCATTAAACGGTGAAATGAGAATTGTATTCGTGGAGGTAAATGATAATTAATATACGTATCACTCACCAGTATTCCAAGATATATTCCACAAACCTCCCCAAGTGCTTTGCTTTTCAAAACACACAACATCAGGCATGTCGTCCAACTTGGCAAAATGAAACAATGTCGCCATGCCTGACGGACCCGCGCCTATGATACAAATCCGTTTATCCCCCATTATATTCAACAATTTCTAACAACATTGAATATTCTTGTTAACCTGAAGTCACGCTATAATAATTTCGCTGGGGCGTATCAAGGACTTCTTATTTAAGTGAGACTTTTAGAATTATGATATGAAATCAGAGTACTGAAAGTACTCATGAGAACTGAACTTTGCACTGCAACATGGAACGGATACCAGTTTAACATTTGCATGGCGGAAGTACGACAGACGTAGAACATCCACAAAAATTAAGGCGCGTCGAGCGCGTGACGGCTATGGAAGTTCAGCTTTCAAATATAATAGTCATTTAAAATGAGCGTCGTGTTAGGACTTATGTAAATGATTAATTTACGCCAGTCCAGCACTTGTTGACAATATCTAAATCATTATTTTGTGTAATTTATAGTTTGTGTTTGATAATGGGTCATCTGCGGTCAAAAACTAGGTCACTAGGGCAAATTGCTTGAAAACATTGTGATACTCTAGAATTTACTGTTTTGGTGGCTTCGTCATGAAACCTTGTCAGAATGATTGTCTTCATAATGTCTTGGACGATTAGAACACGGGTCATCTGGGGTCAACAACTAGGTCGCTAGGTCAAACCTTTTGAAAAACATGTTAACACTCCACATTTCACAGTTATAATTGGATATTCACCAAACTTTCTCGAATTGTATGTTTAAATGATACAAAGGTCATGTACACATATGGGTCACCTGGAGTCAATAACTAGGTCACTATGTCAAATTATGAAAAATTATGTTAACACTCTAAATTTCACAGTTATAATTGGGTCTTAAACAATATTGTCAAATTATTTGTTCTAATGGTATATAGGTCTAGTACGAGATGGGTCATCTGGGATCAATAACTAGGACACCAGATAAAATCTTATGATTACCTTGTTAACACTGTAGACGTCAGTTTTGATTGGATATTTGTCTTAATGATATTAAATTCAAGATAAAAAATGGGTCACCTGGGATCAAAAACTAGGTCACGAGGTCAAATTCTAAGAAAACCTTATTGACACTGTACATGTCAAATTTTGATTGTATCTTTACCAAAACCTTGTCAGAATGTTTGTCTTATTGATATGTAGGTTAAGTTTAAACATGGATTATTTGGAGTCAGCCACTGGGTCACCAGGTCAAATCATAGGAAACCCTTGATATCAGCAGACCTCGTGACACTTGATCAAAACAATGTTTTAAGGAGTAAATATTTATTGCCATGTGAGTGCTATATAGGGCTATCTTGGCCCTCCTGTTTACATTGTTGCGTATTATAATAAACATACAAAAGAACGAATCTTCAATGCATACAGTATATTATAGTAGCATTTGTGGCTATGTAAATACAAAATATGCATACATTTCATTATAATGGTATCTGAATACAAATATAATGCATTGTCAACCATTATTGCATCACATTTTCAAGTCATATTGACCGTGTTTGGATTTATTTGACGCTCAAGAAGGCTTCGAGACTGTCGTCAAAATTTTCCATAAAAGGCGTTTGTTTAAGTCCCGCCTCCCCGGTGTAAGAGCTTGTGTACAAATGGTCCCGGTAGTTTGCTAGTCCGAGTGTCTCTTTCCTTATTCTAATCCATTCAAGCAGTAAGGGTTGTATTTTCGTCAGGTGTAGATCATATCCTGATTGTTCCACCAATGTTTCGATGTGAGCTGTTTGAAAGTTAACAACGTCGCTGTCAGAAGCAATGGCTTCAGCTCTCTTTAGCCATAACTTACTATCCTCGTCCATTTCTCTCTGTGATTTCGGTTCACCTGGTATGGTTCGCATGATAAATCTGGAACAAAGGGCGAGATAAATAATATCAAGTATTTATACCTCACCTTAGGATTAAAAGAGACTATCTGACAAGTTTTATAGAGGCAGATAGACCCTTTTAATTCCAAGGTGATTTCTGTTCTAATATACCGCGGCAAAAAAAATTCTTGCACTTATGATAGATAGCAACTCAAAACCTCAAGTTGAACTTTAAGTTAACAATGTACTCAATAGACTTATTAGACAATGTACAACAAAGATCAAAGCATAAAATGACTTCAAATACTTTACGGGATATGGCTGGTGCAACCTGTGGTAACCAGTAAATAAATGCTTAACGGCTATGTTTTCCAATAGAATTATTTTGATACATTTTATCAGTTGTACTGTTGATTTCTTTTTTCAGGAAGCACAGCAAAGCTGATAAAAATTATATGTGTATAAAAATAAAATGTAGAGCGTCTCAAAATGTCACCTGGATAGTATTTGATAATCACCAAATGATTTAAAGTCTGACAAGAAATGCTGAAAGTTAAAGTGTTCTTGTTTCGTGTGAAACTAATTGCTTACGTGAAATAATGCTCTGATGACGACACTTACCTAGGTCGGATCATTTTGAAATAAGTCATTAATCAAGACACAAGTGTTTTCGTCTTTTTAATTGTTCAATACATGGCCGAAAGCATGTTCTCTTAATATTGATGTAATGATAACGATGTTTTAATGTACACATTTTCACTTACCTGCAAGTCCAGATGGCCTCTGCCTCAAAGTAGGGGAATGTGTAAAATTGATTTTGTACACCAATATAGAAGAGACTGTTATTTCCTTCTTTGTAGAACAAAGTACCCATGTATAGATCGGCGGGATATAGGCTCGTTTTCTCCGTGATTCTAAACCGATTTTCCAGGAAGGGGAAGTGATTTTTGTATCCAGTGCATAGAATTACCGAATCCACCTCTGCTTCTGTACCATCAGTAAAATATGCTTTATTTGCATCCATTCTGACAACCAATGGTTTCTCTTCGATCTCCTTTGGCATGATACACGTGGCGCTCTTCGGAACTGTTTTGTAACTTAAGTGTATGTTCTTAGCCCGAAACTTGATCAACTGAAGAGCTACATCTTCGCCAGAATAACCAGCGCCAATAACGAGAACTTTCTGTCCCTTGAACTGTTCGGCGTCCCTAAAATCATGGGAATGGATCACCCGACCTTTAAAGTCGTTCATTCCAGGGACATCTGGCAGGAACGGTGTGCTGAAGATACCGACAGCTACAATGATATGTGTAAATATTTCTTCACGAGTTTCTCTTGTTTTCAGATTTTCAACAATGACAGTATAGCTATGTTTGTTATCATCGTACTTTACCCATCGGACAACTGTACTGAACTTTATGAAAGCCTTCAAATCAATGTTTCCAGTTTTCCGTGTCCATCGACCTGGAAAATATGACAAAATAGAATAATGTTAAGACATGCATTTCTTCTTGCATGTTGTCTATGTTTTATTGCACAACAGTAATGTTTTGTTGTGAAGTTATTTTGGTCAAGTGTGTACTAACCTAGTCAAATTAATGGTTTCAATTATGGTGTCGATTTCATCAAAGTGTGCATAAACATGTACATTGTATACACATTCTGCTTTTAGAAGTATTTCAGGACGTATTGTCCAATGGTAATTCTAAGAGGCAAATTTCAAAATAGACGCAATGAATATTGTATCTGTTTTAACACATCATTTGTACATGTATTCAATTTACACATCTGTATTTTCAGCGTATTTCATCGCACTTGATAAGTAAGTGCTTTACTTTTTTAGTTATTTCATTCCTAATCTTACCCTCTAAATAGTCTCTAAGAGCGAGACGAGAAGCAAATGAAGGTGTCGGCTTTCCAAAATGTTCGGCGTGAGTATAGTCTGGTAGCTCGAACACTTCTTTGGGACCATTTGTCCATAGATAGCTGTACATACCGGCATGATTGGGTTCGCCATGTTCATCAACACCTGATAATGAAAGCCAGTAAATAGGAATATTAATCTGTACTATCTGATACATGTACTTTTGGAGCAAATGTTTTGAAACTTTACAGCAGTCGCCTTGGATGGGCTTCAAGACTGTTTCAAATCTAGTTAATCCATGCAGAACTGTGGTTGCTATGGCACCCAAAGGTAAAAACCTTAAAAGTCTTATTAAAATAATTAAGAAGGCACAGAGCTAAGATGTTTGGCATGTAGCATTTCATGGTGGGCCTCTATCAAATCTCTTCAAATAATGACCTCCGTGTCAAAATTTGCACTTGAATTTACATGTGCTTATATAGGAAACACTTTGAAGATCTTCTCCTCTGAAATAACAAGACACAGAGCATAGATATTTGACAAGTAACATTTTCTGGTGACCTTTACCAAATTTCTTCAAATTATGCATGCCCCTGGGGGAAAACTGACTCCGCCCTGGGAATCACTTTATCTTATATTTATTTTTTATGAAGTGAAAAACTTTAAACATCTTCTCTGAAACCACAAAGCATAAAGCTTTTAAGTATATGATATGAAGCATTGCAAAGATCTGTACCAAAATCCTTTTAATTGTGACCCCTTGTTAAAATTGGCCCCAACTTTTTACAGACAGATCTTTTAAACTCTTGGATACTACATATATATTCGTATTGTCCTATAGACAACAGTTTGTTAATTATAAATCACTGAGAATAGTCGAGCATGCTGTCTTACGGACAACTCTTTTTAAATTTACGAATTTATTAAACCATGTGCCCTATGGATTTTTGTCCAACTAGTAGATGCATTGTACCGTTGTCGTTTTGTTCATTTTGTTCGGTTAAATTGTAACAATACATGAGTATTGTATATGTAGATTAATATATATTTGACTCACCAGTATTCCAAGATGTATTCCACAAACCTCCCCATGTGCTTTGCTTTTCAAAGCACACAACATCAGGCATGTTGTCCAACTTGGCAAAATGAAACAATGTCGCCATGCCTGACGGACCTGCTCCTATGATACAAATTCTTTTATCCCCCATTTTTTTTCAACAATTTTTTTACCACAAACTGAACTCCTGATCTCAAATGTTCTTGTGCGCTGTGATTGATGGACTGCAAGTTTTTTTTACTTATGCATATATTGATATGCTAAGAGGATACTTATAGGGTATATACAACTCCGGATCTCATATGCTCTTGTTCGCTGTGATTGTTCTGTGAGTTATTCACTTAATGTCACACTATAATGATTTCGATGGGGCGTATCAAGGTTTTGTACATGTATTCGTTAAACGCGTTCGGCAAACGGTATGTGTGCGTCTGAAGGACAGCTTCCTTTTAATGTGTTGGACGCTCGCCAGAGTTCGCCAGCGTATTAGACAAAATCTAATACGCTCCGCACTCGTTGGCCTAATACGCTGTAGTGTGACAGGCCCTTAAACTGTCTACATTAGATATGTATGCATATATACCTTTGAGATAGGTAGTTCGTGTATACCGTGATCAGTATTACAGATAATCACAACAGTATTTGTCGTAGCAGCAGCAGCAGTAGTAGTAGTGGTAATGATGAACACGGGTGATTGCTAAATAGAGGGTGACATTTAGGACACGTTTGACTGTTTTGTTTTTGTTATATTACAGCAATATGTAAGTAAAACAAACGCGTACAAAAAAAACATGACGTTTTTACCTTAATACTTGTAGTTGCATTCATGATACTGTTAAAGCTGTTATGTAATTATATGATATGACCTACTACTGTGTGTATATTGTGAACACTTAAATACACTTGTAGAATACATAACAAGCTAAAATATATTATTTAAATTTTATGATTAAATACATTCGTATAACAATAATGACAAAGAGTGATTTATAAACGCGGAAATTACGCTAAATTACTATGTCATAAAAAATCCCATTAAATTTTATTGTCTGTATGAACTTTAACTCAGTAGAATAGTTTTGAACTTGAATTTCTTACTACTCTTTGTTTGAAAGTGTTCATCGTATTGGACTAGTACATACTTGTATAATACAGTGATAGTAAACCTTAATAATTAAATGACAAAGAAATGAAAAGTTTAGAAACCGGTATCTAATCAAACGGAATTCATTTATAATTACATGATATTAAACTTGTAGCCGATAATAGCGAAATAAGAAAAGCTGAGAAGAGTTGGAAAGTGTGATTAGAGCTTAGAGATAGAAATTGAGAATAGATTTGAACTTTTAGCTTCATGTTGTTCTGGTAGAAGTTGAAAGTTGGTATCACTGCCTCTTATAATAAAGTTGAGCTCGAAGAAGTTGAAAATAAAATTTATGATAAAATTCTGCCTCAGTCTGTCGTCATGTAAAGATGAAACCACAATATTCACATTTTCTTTCTGTCATATTTTGCTACGTAAAAAAAACCAATTCATTATTAGAAAACTGTCCTGCTTCGTTTTATACTCATCAATGTGTTCAATAAAAAGAAAGTAAATGTCTTTTAATCAGAAGTGTTTCCATGGTGAATTTAATTAGTATTTATTGATCGTGGAAATAATAAAAGAAAAATGTCAAGCTCGGCAATGAAAAGACGAGCACAGGAAGAACATTACCGTAATGACTGAATCATAAAATAATATGTTTACTGTCCCCTAATGCAAACATAACTCAATTGGATTGCGTGTGAACTTGGTGCGAAATTTGACTATTGGCAAGATTACCTTCTGAATCTCTTCACAACCTTTCTGTTTTTATTACCTTAGGTTAATAGCCAGACAACAGACTGTTTTTATTACCTGTAATTGAAAAGAAGAAAGCCGATTACTAGTAGACAATGTTAATGAAGACAAAATATAGGCTATTATTCTTTTTGTTATTTTTGTCAGCATAAAAATAATTCTTGTTCGACCTCTGCAGACAGAATTTTCTATTGTCGAAAAACTTACTACCAGAATTGTAAATCTTTCTGAGCGTTTTCTCTGATAAAGAAAATAACATGTTTAAAGAGCAGTGCTTTGTTTATGTCCAAGGCCTTGTATTAACAATATAGTTTGATTTAGAATTGCTTTCAATTGACCTTTACAGTGCTTCTTGGTTTCTGTTGTTTGTCTGTTGTTTAACGGCCAATTCGATAGCTACGGTCATTTCAGGCCCACCCCAGACAGAAAGGATACGATATAGGAGGACCGAGCAATGTATCCCGATTTGCTCGGTATAAATAAAAAAATAATACACGGATCAACTTTATCCTGTAATTTTCTAGACACAGTTATACTTAGCTCGACAGTGGGGATAGGGACACTGAAAAGGGCGTTCCTGAGAATTTCGTAAGGCGGAGCCGAGTTTTGAAACCACGACCCATGGTTTAGAAGACTAGTCCAGCGCGTTATCACTAGACCACAGATCATGTCTTGGTTTCTCTGTTTGTAAGATACTTCTCATTTGATGTTTGAATTAGAGGTTTGGATGAAAAAAACAACACCAAATGTAATACTGACATCAGTCATATTGTCATGAAATTCCAAATGCCTTACAACGAGTTCGAACTCAAAGCCTTTCGGCTGGATGGTATGACGGGCGACCTGTAAGATCGAACATGAACATGCACGTCAAACCTGTGAACTAAGTCCGCCCTTTGGAACCTCAAAATGCGGTCTTTATTTGAAGGTGACCGCTAACACCGGTTTGAAATGCAACATGATTTTGAGCATGCAAACCTTAAACGCACCGAATGAGACAGGAGCAGTCTATTCCAGATGAAGCATTAAAGTTAATGTTGTGTTTTATACCCCCGGAAGCAAATGAAGCGAGGGGCATATAGAATTATAGTTATTGCTTTGTCCGTCCGTCCAACCGGGGACATCTGCGTTTATTAAACGCATCTTCTTGTTTTGGGTTAATTTTTTTTAATATGCAATGACCACTTGAAATATTCAAAACGTTTGCCGTGTGTTTTCTTTGTAATTCTAATGACATTGTTCTAAGTAGCAAAAAGTAGTCCAGTGAAAGAGTCGATCTTAATACAAACATTCAAACGTCGATTCTCCTACAATAAATCGTATAGTTTATTGTTAATAAAAACAAGCACTTGTCTGTTGGCAGTTTGAATAAACTATTCTACCCACCAACGGCTCCGTTTTACGTCAAAAATGTTCTTACGATCATAAAACGTGCATTAATCTATATCTTAAATAAACATTGCAGAACTATTTTTAAAAATTCAATACCAGGCCGTAACCAATTTTGTAGCCATATTGTATCACAAAGATTAGCGATTTACTTTTCGCAATCAGAACATTTGTTTTTATTCAAAACTCACCATGTTTAAGATGCGCTGAAACACGAATACTAATGAAGCACTTGGTCTTCAGTGGCCCTTTTCATAATTCATGGACATATATTTTCAGCTTAGACAGCAGTAATTCTGTAGGTTTAACGCCGATTTCTTTCGACATTTTTTCAGTCTGACATATTTGGCGGCCGGTTCATCTAACCAGTTTTAACTTACCGGCAACTTAAAGGCCCATTAGCTTTTTGAATTTAGTAATACAGAACAATAGATAAAGTTATTGTAAAATATAAGAAATGTATTTCATTTGCTATAAAATAACATTAACAAAATGGCTTTCTTTAGCTATCGCATACAAAGATGCTTTTTCTTATTGTTTGCAATATCTTTGAAAAAATCCTGTGCTACATTTCTGTATGTACTTCGTGATTAAAAAGAAAATTAAAAAGTTAAAGTCAGTTTCACTGATAAGACATCTTTCTAGGTTAGATAAGACCTACTTTAATTTTAACATTCAAAAAGCTAACGGGGCTTTAAGTAATCGGCAACTTCACCGCACGTGGAAGAAAATCGACATTTTTGTCAAATTTTCATAGAAGGACATGACCTGCCGCGGCCGTGATTCGAACCTGGATCTCCGGGTTTCAAGTCCAGAGCACTGCTTTCATAGCAGTTGTATTACTTTGATATCTAATTGCATATATATCCGATATATGTCTTTAACAGTTGATTACGAATCACCAAACTAATTACATTTTAAGGGATACAACACCCCAGTGAAACAATTCTTTACACTTCATGAACTATTCGTTAAGACTTTTTAGTATGCAAGAATAGTTCAATAAAAATCCTGATTTTACTAATTATTTTCGAAGAGGCGTGTAGTTTTTTTTTGGTTCAGAAACAAGGAGTAGCAATGTTTTTTTAATTAAACACTCCCGCTTTAGACAAGATTTTTCTGCGAAAACGGCCCACAGATATGTAGAAAAATAGTTTACTTTAAGTTAGTCATGCAGATGAAAATGCAATAATTAAGTTTGAAAATGTCGTTTCTGATGTAAGACTGGAAGAGTGCCCGTTTTCAACTAAGGAATTTTACATATATGTAGTAACTGTTTCATCTTTCTTACCCAAAGTGTGCAAATTAATGTACATTGTAAATATAACCAAATAATAACAGCGCAATCGTGGCCAAGTGGTTAGGGTGTCCTCCTTCGGAGCGGGTGATCGAAGGTTCTAACCCTAGTGGAAACTGGGTTAGAACTGATCATGCGGTTGTTTGGTAAGCCGCCAGCTAGTTAAATAGCAAACAAATAATGGTTACTGTAGGCCAATTTCAGCCAGTCACCCGGCAAACAGTGAAGGGATTCGGGATAGTAATATGCGCACAAAATATGTGCCTCATAAGCCAACTTGAATAGATGGCGCTGATTAATGTTTAAATACATATTCAGATCAATAACACTTCATTAACGATATTAAGCCGACTACAGTGACATGTGATTATTTGTATATCAACTCTTGTCAAATTAACTGTGAGTACAGACCAATGTAGATCTGTCACTGTAGTAATCGGAAAATGGATGTGTCGTATTACCTAAACTAGAAAATGTCATTATCAGTAATCAATTATCATTACTCCTTTTATAGCTTGACATTTTCCTGATATATAGCACTGTATACAAGGTGACTAAAGTTCACATGTTCTCGAGTTACGATATTAAACAGCTGACCGTTTGGCACCCTGTTCCCGAGGTTATAAAACTTGATACAGACTCCGAGCTTAAAGGGGCATGCCCAGCAACTGAAGCGTCTTGGGTTTTATACACCAAAAATGCGTTTATCACTTGTAAAAACAATTATTACCGAAAAATCAAAGAAGAATGTGCCTTCAAAAATGGCCCTATAACGCACGCGTGGGTATTTATATGCCGGTTTAAATAAAAGGCTTACAAGCCTTTTATTGACGACAACGATATTTCCGATTCGTCTGAGAATTTAACTTAGCGTGCGCGCTGCCTTTCAAGCAGCAAAACAATGATATTTACCTATAATTGATCGATAGATGTCGCAAACAATGAACATGACATGAGCAATACTTACCATTTCACAGTTTGTTGACATTTTTTCCGCTTTTGACAGATCCCGAAAGGGTCGAGTTATGAAAATGACGAATATTTTCTAAGGCGTAATCGGCAGGTTTGGTTAATCTTGAAATGTGTATTTTGAGTCAAATAGCGGGACATTTCGTAAATATTTTACAGGACTTTCATTAATTGATTTTGGCATTCAAATGATACCAATTTGATTTATATTCGAGACGCTTCAGTTGCTGGGCATGCCCCTTTAAATCTTAATTCCATTCTGAGACTCATAATATTATGGTTGAAAAGATGGAGCTGACTGATGTAAAAACTTAAAACTTCAATACGCGTTCAGATCAATTACGTTGTCAGACTAATGTATCAAATAATGTCATTATTGTCCGATTATACATTAAACGACAAAATATATTTGAGTGCGGAGACCTATCATAAGTTTAACCTCTTTTCCTGACGTCATTCAGACGCTGAGCTGCCTTTTTCCTCCCATTTCAATTTTAATTTTTGATATTCAAAGTTTTTCGGGTTGTTTTGTTACTTACTGTTTTATGATTTTATTGAACGGGTTTTCAACAAATTTGATACGTCTGTCTATTAATATTTTAATTGGAATCAGGTCACGTTAGTGAGAGTCGACGGGTCGGGTGGTGGCTGCCAACAATTGGTTTCCGCGTATTCTGCGGGGTCTTGGATCAAAGACAAGTCCACTATTACTTAAAATATGTAACTGGTTTCCGCTCAGTGAAACTGTGGATGCCTAACTTGATAGCATTGGTTTTTTTTCGGAAACTGAATGATTAAGTTCAGCTTTTCTTAGCCGTCAATACCTCGGCGCGCATGAATAATTATGCGGACCAAAGTATTACGTTTTTCCTACATTCGCCATGCAAATGTTAAACTAGTTCCCGTTTGTAAGTTCAGTTTCCATGAGTACTTTCAGCGCTTTGATCTAAACACAGATATACTTTGGATGTATTATATAGACCACGAACCTTTTCTCGTAATCCAGTTTCGCTGTTACCTCTCTCTGACATCTTAGGCCTAACAAGGAAGTGTATCTATCTGGTAAAAATGCTCATTTAGAATAGAGCATGTTGTGGCCGTGTTTGACTCTTGAAAGCGTATAGACAGGTAAAACTGTTAAGACAGTTAATATACCATTCCTCGGGTCTTATAAACTGTCTAGGGTCGCAGGGAAAATAGGACATGTTGGATTACCAGAAACAAACAATTCCTTTTAACCCTTTGGCAATGTTTTTTATGTATCAATTTTGTTCGTCATTTTATTTTTGCCGTGGCTGAAATTTCTTCAACATTAAACAGCATACATATAAAACACAAATAATGACGTCTCAGAACGCATAGTTTATCAAATAATCCTGAACGTATGTAAATAATACATCATGTTTATTTAACGATCAAGAGTGCTGGTAAATTTCCTCCCGTCTTGCTGGCATCGTATAACAATCATAGTCGGAGAATTTTCTTTTGTGTAGAACGTTACAAAAGTTCTAAATCAGTTACAAGATAAACAAAGTTAGTTATCAATCATACAGTTTACCTATAAACGACGTAGGTAGCAGTATTTCACTAGCTTGTACCTAAAGATAGAAATAAATACAGTCAAACCTGTCTAAGCGGCCACCTCAAAATAAAGGCCACCCTGTGAATAAAGGTCAATCTTTTTTTAAACCGTCATTGATTATTTTGAAGAAAATGACCTCCGAACGAAGGCCACCTGTCAACTAAGGCCATTTTTTGTCTTCCCAAAGGGTGGCCTTTGTTCACAGGTTAAACCGTATGTTGTTTAGAATTTTAGAACGTTTCATTGTTTATTAAATATAATATTATCTTTATGTGTTTCACCCCCACGTGGAATAGCCCAAAATATCAAAGTGCTGTCATGACGCTTGTCATAAACTTAACTGTTGCGTACTAATTTCGTGAGTAGACCAATAATAGCTTTCATCAGTCAAATAGCTTAATCAAGTTAATGGCATCATTAAACAGGCATGATTTAAAAGATTGTGATTGTAAACTAGCCACTAGATTTTCTGGTCATGCTTCAAGCCTTGTATTCTAATTATTTGGGTTTTAAGCCGGGTTTTTTTTCAAAAATATTTCAGATATATGCGGTCGCAGGTTCACTTAATCAGTTTTCCTGGACTGTATTCTAACCAGTACTAACTTACCCTTCCGGAATTTCTCCATATATGGAGGAAAACCAAAATTGTTGTCAAATATTCATGGAAGGGTATAACATGCCGCGACCGGGAATCCAACCCGGATCGCCTGATTACAACTCGAACGCACTAAACGCTGAGCCACTGGACCACAGCCGCGGTGCTGAATCATGATTGTACGAGTAAAAGTGGACATATTTGTATTTATACGTTCTAAAAGCATTATGCTTAGCCAACAAATAAATCTGAGTTACATGTCAAATATGTATGAATAATTCAGGGAAACTGTTCCAGTCGTCAGAAAATTGGAGTTTAATCGCATTCCTAGTTGTTTCGTAACCTGTAAGTGTACGCAAAACTGGATCGGTCGTCTAGTGGAAACGTGGTTAACTATAAATTGAATGGTCGTAGGCTCCAATTTCGGCTCTTTTTTCCAGTTTCCCCATCCAAACAACCGAGCCCAGCAATGTGTTTAGAAAATCGCAGGAAATAACCACATGTAAGAGGCATGTATCGGTGCTTTACACCGGGCACGATAAAGAACTGGGAAAACTATTCCAAATAAGAGTGTCCAGGCCCCGAGGTTATAAAACTTGAGATCGGACTCCGAGCTCAAATCTCACATTTTGTCTTTCAATGGTTCTAAGTTAATTGTGATCAGACAATAATGATATTATTGATTCATTAGTCTGACGCCATAATTGATCTGAATATGTATTCAAACATTAATCAGCTCTATCTGTTCAACCGTAATACTTTGAGAACGAAACTGAGCTTTGAGCTTGGAGACCGTTCTCAAGTTTTATAACCTCTGGGCCAGTTCTCCTTTATTTCATCTCCCTTCTCTCTTGGGTGGCGATGAAATTACCATAGCCGTGGAATGGGTCGTTAAAGTGGAAATAAACATAAATAAATCCTATACGTATATAGATTACGCTGCTTTATTCTGCAGACTAGAACACCACTGAGTACTTCACGATTGAACAAATAACATGAAACCAGACGATACGTTTAAGATATGAGTCAGTAGACTGTTCTACAATTTTAGAACAATAAATAATATATTAGTACTTATGTATAGAAACATGCTAGACTCTATATTATGTTATGAACAGAACAGAACTTTTATTAGAGATTTGTACAATGTACATCGTCAAAACAAAACAAATATACAATACAATAATTATATGTTATGTTGGCTTTGGAAAGTCTAAAGTGTTAAAGGCGCAATTATGGTTTAATACTCAAATCTACAATTCTGGAATGAAAATCTTAAACCGAGTGAAAATGACGTTTTCTTTATGTTTCAGTTCGCACGTGACACAAGTGATATCGTAGACGCTTACCTTGGTAGGAAGTTAGTTATTTGTTGTGATGGTGGAGGTGGGATGGCTTCCCGTCATATTGGTCTTAGCGATGAAAACATTCAACATTCCAGTGGTGTGTACGGTGCTATGGCAGCTATAGACCGGAACAACCAGACTTTAGTCCCAACCCCGGAAAAACGGATCCATAACTTAAGCTTTGATCTCTCCGCTTACGGCAATACATCTTATGATGAGGAAAGCCGTTCAAACTTTACGTTGAAGATTTTTGGAAACTCTAAGCGTAGATTTCTAGCTCTTGTTGTCCGGAAAGGAGATTCCACTGTTGTGCGATCATTAAAAACAGTATTAGACAAATCGGTATGTCACTTCTGGGCCACTCAGCCTTCATTATCATCTTGAGGGAATTTAAATGACGTTTTCATACCTGTTTAACGTCCAGTCTTCAATTAATGTCAATTATTTTCAATATCGTTTTGTAATAAGATTTGATGCGTCCGTCGACGGGATATATTAGATTTGGGAATAATGGTTTCTTCAAGTCGCTTCTAAAGTCATTCTTGCGAACTCTTGTCTGTCGGATAGTTCGGCGACACATTTGACAATGTCATACGGAACCGAACTTCAAAACCTTCCCTTGCTTGTCGTAAATATCACTTTGCAAGATTCCAAACCTGACTTCTTTAACACTGAGTTATAAGGCACACATTGATGAGACATTAGTTCCGTACCAAACGGAGATAACGTGTGGATCGATGGTGTAATGGTAGCGCACTGGTCTACTAATCGAAAGGTCATGGGTTCGAATCCGTTTCCGACTTCCGTTTTTTCATTGACGCTTTTCAATGTCCCATTGCAAACTAACGAGCCCAGTACTGTGTTTAGAAAATCGCAAGAAAAAGGGTGTGTGTATGTACACGATAATGTACCAAGAAAAAACCTATTCGAAATATGAGTAGGGATATTATTGCAATACACGCCTCAACATTTTCCCTGACAGTACGTTGACACTGACAAAGCGAATCCGAGAAATACGGAAGTCGGACCTGAGATTCGAACACATGACCTTTCGTTTATTAGTCCAGCGTGTTATCACCAGAAGACAGAGCATTTCTAAATTAAGCACTATATATACATCATAGTTTGCATTGTACAGTTGCATAACACAATTTCTAATTTCCTGACATATTCATGGCCACAAGTTAAATCTTTCTAAAAATTAGATTTTTAACCCAAAGATATAAATGTCATTAAGCATGAAATTTTAGCAAAATATGAAAATGCCTTTAAAAAGGTAAGTTTAACTTAAGATGTGTATTCCTTTAAAAATACTTTTTACTAAACATGCGAATGTCTCTTAAAATTGATGATTTCAGTAAAATAAACTTTGTTTCATTAGTAATCACTGCTCTCTGAAACAGTTCAGAAATAGTTTTTTACCTGCAAAGCAGTTAATGAATAATTAGAAAAAACTCGTTTTAAAATTCCATGATTAAACGAAGAGTATTTACATGCAAATTTTAGATATTCATTAAATTTGTAATACGCATTAATCCCCTTCTATTATGGTCTGCTTTTTGTTGTATTTTGTCATTGGGCAGTTTTTAGGAGCAAACTAAAGCTGCACGTCAGTTAATATATTCTACTTATAATTACGTGACGCCTCTTCCATCCACGTTAAAAAAATATTACCGCTTATAATTTTATAAGACTTAGCATACATTGCAGACTGCAGTTTATGAGACATATGCAGGTTTCTGTTGATTTTGAAAGCTTAGGCAATATGTAATTGTTTTGGCAATTTAAACAAGTGTGATTATTATGTATTCATCCGCACAAACGTTTCATTCATAAACTGTCGATGTAACATGATTTACTACATATTGAAAATACATAGTTTCATTCAGTTAAGTAGTACATGAACACTTTATTCTCTCTGAACATTGGCCTGGACAAATACTCACTCGGATTAAAAACTGTCGATTTCTCCCAAGTATGACGTCTTTGTTTTGGTTATGCATGCTCAGTGATTTCTATTCGAAGGCGCTTTTCAATAAAATCAGCGTCTTTTTTACATGCAAGTAATTCATAATACATTTTCTTCAGGTTTTTTTTCAAAGGTGTCACCTTTCGGACGCAAGAGTACGGTACATTGAGACATAACATTTTGTAAAAGTATAAAATTAATGCAGTTGGCTCTAACAAACTCACCCAACATTATTTCACTTACAACCTGATACCAACTTTCAAGTTTGATGACAGTATATTAAGATATCCGTGTTTAACTGTTTCAGATGATGCGAAACGTGTTTCTTAAATGTTTCAATACCTACAAGTTATCGGACGAAGCCAGCATTAGTGATTCATACTGTTTGAATAATATGAAATTTAGTCCCAGACTTTACGAGATCAGATTATCACAGAGACTAGAAAGTGCCGCCTTCATCTCTGATAGCGATATGTTCATCATCACCGAGGGCGAGTCATCTAGATCATTCAATTTTAATACAGGTATTTCTTTCACGATTTGTTTCATTTGAGGGGCTTCAGCGGGATTAACGTCGTTTGTCAGTTATATACGACGGCCAGCTCACCTAACAAGATTTCCTGGACTGCATTATAACCAGTACTACTTACCCTTCAGTTAGAAGCTGACAATTGTTTCATATACGAATTAAAATCGACATTGATTTGTCAAAATTTCATCGAAGGCCATGATCTGCCGCGACCGGGATTCGAAATTTTAGGTGACAGACGATGCATACCGCGATATGAAATTCTTGTACCGCAATAATTTCTTTTATATTTGAGCACACATTTTATGCATTGAAATGAATACGGACGTTTGTTACGTCTGCTTGACTTTAAAAAAGCTAATTTATCCCCCATAAAGAACGACAGCATATGAAGTGTCGCCGACACTCGTCAGTCCATATTAAGTTTAAAAAGCAATACCGTCATGATTGTTTCATTGATTTTATAGACACATTATAATGATCCTCCCGCCAAATAATTTCCATTTCAGGATAGAGGTAGATTTGTTGTGCTTTTCATTGCATCAGCGTATCCCAATACGATTGTTATATTTTGATAATATATAGCAGAACAGAAAATATACTTTATTCAGACGTATACAAAGTACATAGTTTACATCAGAAAAAAACATTATACATGTAAATACAAATTTAAATCATATGGATATTAACACAAATATTGACCAGTTATGGGTGAAACACATAAAGTCATGACAAATATATAATGAGGGTGAACATAACAGAAACTCGCAATTGTTAATTATAACCTATCAATATTCAAATTGGAGTTTGATCTTTTATATATACACAGACAAATTGACAAGTTCTTTTCTATTTCATGATTTTAAGTAATTGCAATGGTAAATTTAAACATACATGTAGATTGATTTCCATACAAATTTTGAAGCGAACACTTTTTCTAATAACAACAAACAAGAACAAATACAAACACAAATGATCTTCATCTTCTATATCTTGTTTACTACAACATAAACAATATCTCTTTCAGGCCTATTATAACGACCTACTTGTGTTCCAAAAGCACTTTATCTTGAGATAGGCACCCCCCCCCCGTACTGCCGATAATATAAGCATAACAATATACCTTACCCATGCATTATAAATGATGTCAGCCAATGACGTCTCGATCTACTTTTTTCTTTGATTGGAGGAAAAACTTTTTTTTTGTAAAATGATAGAAATGTTAATACGCTTGCTTATTATAAAAAAATAACATGTAGTTATTTCTGAAATGATATTGAATGTGTATCCGAAATTTAAACAGGATGATGTATGGTGTCGTATTGATGACATCTTAGTTCTCGTCTCAGTAATTTCGTGAAATCTTCAAATTTTATGTCGATGTTATGTTATACGTACTATGTTTTCACCAAGCGATGTAGAAACATTCTCCCATTGAATCAAATTATATTTCGTTATAAATGATTATTTTCGCCTTAAACCAATTTTCGTGATAACGAAAGCGTTGATAATTGAAAACATCACCTTGGGACATACATAAGAAATCCCATTTTATGGTTATTTTTCTGAAATTCCTATTTCTGGTTAGATAAATTGTTTTTGAAAGTCATCTAACATCATTTTATTCAGTTTCAATTTTCGTTTTGATGAACAATATTGAATACACTTTAGCTAGTGAACGAATAAATGTTTTTTTAAATGTCAGTTTTTGACAAGTTATTACGAATGCTCTTATTTTGAATAAGTTATTCCTAGAATGACTTTTGCCGCGTTTGTGTCAAAAATTAATCTGTCATAAACGGGGGAAATATCGCTTACCAATTATAACGCTCAATCGACCAATCCTGTATTTTCTGCCAACCCAGAGCTTCACAGAAATATTGTAACACCATTTTGGCGGGAAAATGGCCCCTCGTTTATTTCGTGCGAACGTAAAATGTAAAGAAAAAAATCTTAAGTGCACAACTCCTCCTGGAGAATGAAAAAAAACAGGTTTTTGACAATTAATGTAGCTTGATATTATTATATGTATCTTTTAATGGACAAATAACCATATACAATGCTTTCCCCAGCGTGGGATTCTGACGAACACAAACTAAAATTATGATACCTTTCAACTGAAAACTTGACATTTCTTCAAATACCTTCCTTACAATTCCTTACAATGATCCTCATAAACAGACTACTGGATCCCACATGATCATGTGATTAAAGTCACTGACTAGTAATCACTATCCCCTTACCTCTCCCGGTACCAAAACACAAATCATTTGTGAGGAAGCTTTCCAGCTAGCTCATGCTAGGTCGATGGCTGGAAACATTGCCATATGACCCTGGCTGTTGGTGTGACGTTAAACCCAATAAATAAGCATGAAGAAACTGTCTACATGTTTTATTTAAATAAAAAGGTCGAGGTTATATAGTTTCGTACCAAAATATAGCTATAGTACTAGCAAAATATCATACACCAGACATGAGCCATTCTAAAGGTGTCACACAATAGCATGATCAATGTTGTGAATGTCTTCAAACCTAATATTTTACCCCAATTTTTTTTCAGGAATGGATATAAATGTTGGGTTTAAAGGTCTGACGTCACTTCAACCCTTTATGGAAATGATATCTATAGCAACATCGGAACATTCCATTAAAGAGACCCTAATTTTTAAAATGGAACATTCTGAAAAGATATGTAGGGATTTCCTTAGATACGGGCTTAAAGAATACATGTTTATGTGATCAGCGAGTCGTGTTTTAAAACATCTGTTCTTTCATCATAATTATTTGTTGCTACTTTTATAAATAAACTATTTTTGACTAATTTCTTCAAAATATTTTGATATTTTTCTACTTTTGATATTTTCTTTTTGAAGACAATTCCTTTTTAATGACACAAACAAGATTAAAGACATTTGCTACAGTTTCCAGGTTTTTTTTCGTATAGACATATAGGGAATATGAAAACCCTTTTATGATTTTTTTTAAACTGTGCATGATAATAGCATATGATTACAGAACCATTTTAATCGAAGTGAAGATAAGCAAGGCCTTCTTTGTTTTTCTTTTTATGTAGCCTTCTTCTTTTTCTATCCAAAAGTTCAAGAATTGGTAACGAGTGGGTTTCTTTAGCTTAATCAATGACAATTTTCTTCAAAAATGAGATTTATGTATAAGTTATTTGCCCTTTAAATGACCTAAAATTAGCCAAAAATTCAAATTCAAGGGCAGATAACTCAAAAACGAATTCGTCAACCCCTAATTTTTTGTTCGCTCGAAATGGTTCTGTTATAATGAAATGCTATGATCATGCAAAGTTTAAAAAAAGATCATGAAGGTTTTTCAATTTTCCAATTGTAGCAAACGTCTTTAAGTGTATCGACTTCGGACTGTTTTAAACCGTTTTCAGTACTGGCGCCCAAAAAATACTAGACGTATAATGAGTGAGTAACACAAATAAGCCAAAATTATTTTTCATTATACATGTGTAATTAGATTTCAAAGACAAGGAGACTTCCGCATGTACAATGTATATCAATTTGGTGCAAACAAGTGTTACAATCTCGACTCGAGTCTGAGTCTGTTAGGCAGACGTTTTACTTTTCCAAGGTACCTGACCAAAAATAAGTTCTCTTCATTTACCATTTGTAACAGTTTTACGGCTATTCACATTTTAAATCAGACGGAATTTGTCTAACTTATAACATTCTTATAAGAATGAATATAAAACATGCGCCAACCTTTTGGTCCCAGACTTTCCTGAGATCAAGTGTTAATTGAGCCAACACTTCAAACTTACAACAAATCTTACCCGTTAACCAACGGATTATCACCGACCCGAACCAAATTACGCAGACAAATTCGGTCGCTGTTTCGTTAGGGTCATACGTGTGATTGGTCAACTTCTCGGAAAGCAATCAAAGCCAGGAGAGACTTTACACGGACATCACTCCAGAAATTACCCTTTTGTTCACGACGTAATTTAAAAAGGGATTGTTTCTAGATAATGAAAAAAACGAAATAACCTCACTTTGTGACTACTGCTATATTTGAATCACTTTATCAGATAATGAACAGCATCAATGATAGTACGCCGCAAAATTGCATACTAGGTTGTGGCCAATCTCTAACCAAACCAGAGTTGTCGTTATTTATCTACGTATATTAGTGATAATGAAAGACAACGCTGGTTAGAGATTAGGATGTGGCACATGAAGCATTTTCATTAGGGTGTGAGAAGAACTTAAATACACCACATTAATTTTTTTTAAAAATTGTAATTTTGACTTGCTGCCGGTAAGACTAACCGTTTTACGATGAGTCATATCGGTCCGAATAAACTGCGTGTTTACGTCACGTGACCTTTACGAAGAAACCCGAACATGGCTGAGATCGTATTATCCCCCCAACACACAAACACACACACATTCGCAATTAAGAAATAGAGAAAAGAATGGAACATATATAAATAACGCTTTAAAAAATGAGAACAAGGAACAAAACGAATGAATAATAGGGTTTGTTTTGTGAGGTGATCACGAAAAATCGAAGACGGACCAAGATGATGCGATTGGTGCATGAGCCAGACAATAACGAACAAACGGATATTTCGGAAACAATCGGTACTTTTATTATGGTCAAAATTTTTGATGAAGTTGTTCGGTAAGTTTTTGTGCATGAGACAAAATACATTCTCTATACATGGTCTGCGCCGCCTTCTGGTGGCGTAAGAAATACACTGTTATATTTGAATAACTACTATAATGACTATTGCCATTCGGGCCGCGGCTGTGGTATAATGGTTAGAGCGCTAGCTTTGTAATCTGGGTTTGATTTCCGGTGGCGGCAGGTCATACCATTGCATGAAAATTTTACGACAATGTCATAATTTGCCACCATATTGCCGATCCCTTGTGGAGGGGTAAGTAAGTACTGGTTCCAACGCAGCCAAGGAAACATGTTAGGTGAATGGTCCGCCGTAAATCAAAGGGGTTTGTCACGAAAAAAAATCCAAAAATTTTTTTTCCATGTAACCCATATATATATAGAAGGGAAAGAACTTCGACAATTCGAATTTTCCAACGCGTGTTATAAACTTCCATGTTATTGCAATGCAGTACAAAATATTTAACTCATATACAGTGCAACGTATGGGCAACTCAACACGCTAACAGAAAATGTATACTTTTACTACCTTTCAAGATATTCTAAACTCGCTATTGAGGATTTTTCACTCGAAAAATGGTCAAATTTTACAAAACGACACGCTGTCGACACACAATTTTTTATTTTTTTATTTTTTTTTCATGACAAACCCCTTTGCCGCTAATAACAGATGTATTGTTGAAAAAATGGTGTTAAACCTAAATTTAAAAAACAAAATGTTCAGATTGGTTTTCAATAAGTCGTTAACGATCATTTATATATGTCGAGGGTTCAACGCAACAGCTAGTGTCGTAACTCATATTGAAATAAGAACAACTTACGGCAGTGTTGCGTAGAGCCCTCGAAGTGCATTTTCTTTTTCTTTTTGACAATCAGAAAAGGAATTGATGTTGCATATTGAACTAGTTTAGCCATTGAATTTAGTTTGCCTATATCGTGATGTTCAACAATAGACAGATGCATTAGCATATTATGTTAACAATCCCGAATCCAAGAAATTCATTTCCCTATAAAGGAAAGATTTTTTTCCGTTACTTCGTTTGGTTTATTACACGATTATATCCGCTAAGTAAACAAATATAATAGAATTCTTGAAATGTCCTCTCTCAAAGAAGTAATATCCATATATGGTAATAACAATTCTACTACATTTATCATTGAAAGCATATGTCATGATTACATAAACCACACACAATTTCTATTTGCATTCTGAATTGGCAACTGCATTATGTTCTGTGTCAAAGATATTTTATTGCAACAATATTTGCATAAAATGGTGAAATTTGAAATGTAAGAAAATCTCAACTGCGGTTGTCTTGAAATAAAACACAGCATAATAAATATCTGGGATCACTACTGTCAAACCTTTAGATAACGGTAACTCTTGTATAAAACAAAGTGTGACCTTTATTGACACGTGGCCTTGTGCTAGGCTTAATGTCAAGTTGAAACGTAGAAGACATATTGAACACAGGTCCGAAAATATTTTTTCGTTAAAACGAGGTGGTCTTTATATTGACGCGGTCGCTAAGTCGTCAGGGTACGAGAAGCAAGCAAGCACAATATACGAAGAAAAGCACGGCTCAGCAAAGTTAATCTTTAATCAATTCAGATAAACTCCCACTTGATGAAGATAAATGATACTACTTTAGTTGTATTATATCGCCTTAACATTCTATTCTAACACGAAAATGAAAGTGTGCACCTTTCTACTGGGCATAACACCTAAATATAAAATCAGGACGCATAACGTAAAAAAAAGTTCAAATTAAATTTCGATTATAAGTAAAACATCGTGTAGCCAATACATTTTTACATATTTTGATACAAAATTTACCTATATTTGGCCCTTAGTATAAGAATGTCCTCCTTACCAAATGCACGCTTTCTTTTTCACGTGAGTATATCTAAGACTGTACAGTATGCAATCAGAAGGCAATATGGTTACATTGATTAATTACTTTGTGTTCTTGTCGTCTTCATAGCATTTACTATTAGTAGTGTAATGCTCTGTATAAAGATGGCCAAGCTAATCTTGCTGGTTATTTGAGCTGTCTGAGAAAGACCTTGAAAGAAAGGAAGAAATTAATGAAACTTCCAGGAACACACACATTCTAATGAAGAAATACAATCCTCAATTAATTCTGCAACGTGTCATTACAGGACATGGGTATCGGTGTTCGAGGTTGAATTCCCTCGTGTGTCACGGAATGACTGAAGACAAAGTTAGAAAAACTGCAAATTGAATAAGGCAGTGAAATTGATTTGATATTTTTCAATATAATTAGCAATTACACACGAGTTAATCTAAATCATCTGACGGGGTTCCGTTAGCGGGTGGTCAAAACCCGATCCGAGAACAGCAAATTGTCATGTGTGAGAAAGTTGTCCATGTACTGAACGGCAAGGGTCCTATCCTGGAGTACCCTGATGGAATTCCACCGCCGTTAAAAGCTAAAAAAAGGTCTCCGAATGAACCTGATTGCTGTCGTGTTTTAAACTCAACAAAAGAAAATAAACAAACGCAGATAAAATTAAGCTGACATTGCCCTTTCCAATTATGTTTTTATTCTTACTCGCATTACGACGAAAAATGTTTACTCACGTTCGTTGTCCTGTGTGTGCAATTTTCTTCTGCAAAGTAAAGATGATCGCCTACAAGGCTTTATTGTCCATACAATAACGTAATTTGCATTTATTGTAAACAACAAAACATTCATTCAGTTCGAGCAATCAGAAACGTATCGCAAAATGATATAATTATTCCAACATAAAGAAGTCGACTGCTGAAGCTAAAATTGTAGGCTTCTGACAAGATTTTTTCTTTTTTGTTTGCCTTAATTTATAAAATACAAATATGGAAATCACAATGATAACGTATTTTGTCGACACAACTTGATTCGAACAAGGCATTTATATAATCATGCAAGACTCCAAATGTATGAAGATAAATTATATCACTTTAGCGGAAGTATATCGCTAGAACGTCGAATATTTACGCTGTCTAAGATAGCCCTGGTAATGTTGACATAAAATAATGAAGCCATCAAGAAGACATTCGCTTTAAACAAGCCAAAGATATCTAAAATGATTATTTTTCAGCGGGTTTAGAGCCGTTTTTCAACAATTGTTCAGTTACACGGCGGCGGGTTCACCTAACCAGATTTCCTGAATTGGATTCTAACCAGTAGTAAGAAACCTTTCCATAAGAAGCCGGCAACTTCAACACACGTGGAGGAAAATCAACAATCTTTTGTCAAATTTTCATTGAAGGGCCGCTCAAAAAGTTCTGTAATTTTCAAGATTGAAGACAGATGCCACAAGCTATTCAAAGTTGAACATGACTTAATTTTCTAATATGTCACAGAATGAATGATGTCAATGTTCAGAAAACATGCTCATGCATAATGAAATAACGATAACTGTGTTAAGACTTTTACAATGCTTAATTACCTTTGAGCTGATTGAATTTCAGTCAGCTGAAATTAAGTGTTCTTTTACCATGACAACCAATCATCAAGTATCACAATATATTAAATAAATAATAAAATCAAAATGAGTCCAGGGTTGAATATACGGTACAACCTCTCCAGGGTGGCTCTCTCATGAGCAAAAAACTCCATTCAAACAAGAGCATGATTTTTCACACTGTGCGATTTGACTATAAAATTAACCTCTTTAGAGCGTCAACCTCTAAATAAATAACATAATTTTGCTGCCTCTAAAGGGTGGCACTTTACAGAGGTTGCACTGTATATTTAGTTTCCCTTAATTTATGACTATGTAATACTGGGTGTGTTTTAAAAGTTCCAACATGTTGGGACCTTATCCATCGAATTTAATGAAATATACGTACATGAAAAGCGTGAATCCTGCCGGTTTGAAGATAAACGAGTTTCCCGTGCAAACATGGGTGTTAATGACACATTATATTAGTCTAAGTTTAACACATTACTAAAACTAGGCCGAATATGAGTACTAGTATATAACCATGGTGAACAAAAAAACTTACGGTCTGTGTAAAGGAAAGTGACTAGTTATTCCCTTCAGGAAATACATACCAACTTATGTATTAGTATTAAGAAATATGGAAAGGGAAAGTAAAGGATCGATTTGTTGGACGTTTAAGAAAGGTTTAACTTATTAAGGTTTTTTTCTGCAAAAGGATAGGTGTTTCGGTATCCTGTATCAGAACACATTGTTTCTGGGAAGATATGTGCTGCCTTTTGTTGTAAAACCCTAAAACATTATCTGGAGATTTGTTCACATACTAATGCGCAAGGACTAAATCTCTTGCATGCAAACGAATCAACTCATAAGACACCAGTTGTTAAGACTTATCCAGCAACGTAATTTATTTTTGGCTTAATCTGCACATCAAAAAATATCTCAGAGGACGGAGGTTTGAAACCCGCTCAGTCGTTTGGCGCGCAGTATACCAAAGTTCAAGGTCACTATTCCAAATAAGACTATGAATTTGCATTTTTGTCTGGATTGATCGACTTGAAAGTGTATGTGTGCGCATGTCAAGGAAGAGTACTTAGGAACTGGGATAGCCATTTTTACAAGGTAAGTGTACTTTTTAGTGATTATCAGAACTGTTTAAATGTCCCTCGTATGTTTGAAACAAGAAAAAATCTGGTACTGGTCTAAACTTCCAACCAATATTCGTGCCAAGAAACTGGTCTAAACTTCGAACCAATATTCATGCCAAGAAACTGGTCTAAACTTCCAACCAATATTCGTGCTAAGAAACTGGTCTAAACTTCGAACCAATATTCGTGCCAAGAAATTTGGTCAAAAGTGAGGACAGACATACGCTACAAATATCTATAAATTGATGGATACACAATTGTCAATATTTACCGCTATGAGACGTAAATACGCAAGTGATCTTAATTGCCGGCACATAATCCTACGGCAATAAAATCATATTAATCCCACGTTAATCGTTTACAATGACTGTACCGATAATACCTATATTCAAATAATGATGCGAAGAGTTTTGAGTCAGTGTGTATAAATTTTGATTGCCTTAAGTAATAGTTCTTATGTTTTTGTTTACGTAATAGGAGGAGGAAAATAATGTTCCCGAAACCCCCACCTATTGCTTGCATGTCAGATGCTCTACCAACTGGGCTAATATAGCTGGATAATATTACAGCCAATTTATTCATGCAAATACTATAATATATACCATTATCGCGACAACCACAGGCTCTTTAGACTAGACCAGCCTTTCCTTCATCCTAGCTCAATGATTCCAAGGCTAGTCACACACAGCATAAAATGTAATAGGGGGGAAATAATGCCGATGCGGGGCTCGAACCCGTGACCTCGGCATGCTAGTCAGATGCTCTACCTACTGACATAATCGGACTGATAAAACCACACGCAATTAATTAAATAAATACAAATACTATATATACCACACTGCTTCATTTAGAAAAACTTAAGTTTATTCAAATGTAACCACAATGTTGTTTAATTCGTACGATTGCAAAACAATGCAATTATTATATCATTAAGTCGTTCATTTAGCTCTAATTTCGTGCGTATATCAAGAATTTTGTTCTTAATGGCCATGTTTTATAACCTACAAACATATATACTAACTAGTATTCTAATAATAACAAATTATGTCAAAAAAATAAGATTCGAGCAACAAGACGTATCACTTAAAATGATCAATCACATGGGCGGTTCAGTGCCACTCCAAGTTGATGAAGATAAATGCCATTACTACAAAATTTGTTGAATCAAATCGCATTACATCGGCGTAAAAAGATTATTTAAAACTTCATGGTGTGCGAAAACACCAGCATACGTCTACATCCTCATTGGTTCGCAATAATATTGCGATTTAGTGTTTCTTTTTTGGAATCGTCATCTACTTTATATCTAATGCTCCTGCTTAATTGGAAATACGGGTTTAATGCCTCTACAAAGATCGTAATTAATATTTATTGTAAACAATAAAACACAGAGTCGACAGATTCTTCGTCATTTATCAATGTTTCGTTAATTGGGCATCGTTAAACATTTCCAAGTCTTTTAAGATTTACTGGGACTGTATTTGCTGGAAAGAAATTAAGATTAGAACAAGGAGAGTTGTAAATCTTTGTTGCTTGCAGAAAGTTGCGTGAAGAAATACATTGACGTGAGAAATATGTTAGTATTGCCTCAGCGTGGATGATAATTTAAAAGTTAATTTGATTAAAATAGTTATTTTAATTAACCAAATTCTTTGGCTGAGCAATTGCATGTTATATGTAGTTATGGTATTTCGTCTATAACACGGGACTTTTCTTACGTAACTGTTCGAATATCATTGCTACACCCACAATGATATTACTAACATAGTACAGCCCGATGATCTTTATCTCTTTGTTAGTTTCCTTAGATTCTTCAAATGACTTTTCGACACATTTTAAATTATTTGTAAGAGTTGTTGCCCTTATTAAAATAGAAAGATATAGATTTCTTTACATATTGCATGGTCACCTTTATTTTATGCCACCGGCATACATGATGTCGGTGCGTACAGTGATTGTCCTGTCCGTCCGTCCTTTCGTCCGTTAAGTAAGCTAAGTAGATTTTTCCATTTCGTCTTGCCCCTATACCGCTTGCTATGACACTTTGATATTTATACAGTTATTGACATGGACTTAATTTGGACTACAGTTGTTGCCTATGCCTATTCTCAACCCACCTATGTCATCCAACCTCACTTTGACCTAGGCCTAATTTGGACTTTGGAATGATTCTGGATCAGATTAAGTAGATTTTACTGAATATCGCTTACTAGAACACTTGAATACTTACATGTACTGTATACGATTGTTGCTTATGACCCTTCTCAATTCTCCCATAATTATCAAGCACCCACTTTGACCTTGACCTTGTTCAAACGGGCTATTGCTCCACAAGCATGCCACGGGGGTCATATACCGTCTTGTTCTTTATCAAATTTAGATTTGACACTGGGAAATTGCATCTTTATACCTTGAGTTTCATTAAAATGGAAGTTATTTTTCTGTAATCTTTGAAAAGTGGACTACTCTCATTGACCTCATTGTAAATTGAAAAGTAAATTACTCAAAGGAAGGTCATTTTAAAAAAAAAAACATGGCAAATCATTGTTTGTTCTTGAAACCTTTAAAGGTTAATAAGCATTATAAACTAAACAAAGTCTGTCAATCCCATTTTGAGAGTAAGCATCCTCATGATTTAAGATTATATATTACGTACAGTCTAATGAAACCATGCGACTTACGGGGAATGCTATACTGAATAGAACATGGCTTACACTAATACAAATAACCGGGTCAATAAATGAGCCACAAATATAAAGATATTAGAAAGTTTATTTCGGTTTTAGTAATACATGATACATGGTTACAGACATAAAATACAAGATAGCAATCTTAATATAAAATGTAAATCAGAAAAAACTATGTACACCAGCACCAGGGTTAACACAAAAAGGGAAGAATCTTGTTTTCATATGAGCCAAAGTAAGTACTGACGGACTAAGTTCAGACCTGTTGGTTGGATGGTATTGCTTTATTGCTTGTTAATAGTGTTGGCATGCAGGGTTTTTGTTTACATGTATCATTTATGTCAATATGAGAATACAACGCTGTAGTTGGACAATCATAAAGATTCATTGACAAACCACCTTTAAAAATCTGAAGTTGGGTATGGAGGGCGATCTAAAACCTCGAAACGATTGGTTGTATTTAGTGCTTCTTTTCAAAACTGACCAGTGGTAAGGCTCCCTTACGGCTGGCTCAAGCATTGAACAACTTCCAGTTCTTGTAGTGTACTGGCACCATTTGGACATTAAGCATATGTTAGCAATCCAATTCCGATAAAACGTTTCCCTGGAAAGGGATTGATATTAATTTATTAGTTTACGTCCATTATGTAAACAAGTATAACACAATCGTTGAGACATCTTCCGTCAAGGAAGTAATATCCATATATGGTAATGACAATTCAGGATTTATTATTTCCAGCATATGTCATAAATCAAATATCTGCATTTTGAATAGACGGCAACATTATGTTTTATGTCAAATTTATTCTATTACAACAATATTGTCATGGACAATGGTACTTGAAATGTAAAAACAGCAATGAGCTTATGTCTGGAAATAATTTAAAACATCGCTTTGTTACACCCTGTAGGGATCGTTTCGAATAAGTCTCCTTGAGGCAGCTATATTCGGTGAATTACTCTGTTTAAACTGGGGAGCTGTATGCGGAAAAAAGCATGTGCACAGTCGAATGCGCGCATGAATTTTGATGCAGACCAAAGAAGTACGGTTTCTACACCCGCCATGCAATTGTTAAAGTTATTTCCGTTCCATGTGCAACTTTTTGGTGTCGCGGATAACGTCTTCTGTCGTAAAGAATATTGCCTTTGACAGTTGTTCGTGTTAACACAGTAATAATATGTAATACACAGCTAGTTTAATAATGGTTACCGAAGACCCATCTCAGCCAGGCGCCCGGCAAAAGGAGAAGGAATTCGGGAGGTACTGTACGCACAAAATATACTAGTAGGTGTCTCGATCATGAGCCATCTTGGATTGTTCTTTCAAAAGGAGTGACACTATAATAAACAAAAACCTTACCTTTATACACATCGGTTATTTGCGCTTCCTCTCAAAACCTTCTTGAAAATGCTAAACTACAATGGAGCTCTCAAAAGCACATTCTCTTAAATAATAAAAAAATCCTCAATTAATTTTGTAATTTGTCATTTTGAAGACAGATGCCACGTGATATTTAAGGTTGATCGGTATGAAATTCCATGATGTGTCACAAGATTACTCCAGGCATTCTTCGGAAAACACGATTTTCCAAAAAAATGCAGTAAAATACCATTTTTGTCAATAATCTCACCGTCGTTAAATATCTTTGAGCAATTTCGCGTCCATTGTCCTTGCGATTTATTAAACATTTTTGTCAACCGGTACAATGACGTAAATTGCTGACTTCCTTGAGTTTTTGTTAGCTCGCCAGAGCACAATGTGTTCAAGGTATGATTTTGTGATCCGTTGCGTACAGTACAAGGTCTACACTTAGCACCGTTGCGTACAGTATGTAAAATTTAAAAGCTTTAAAACATCTACTACAAGGGATTTTGATGAGGAAATAATGGATATACGTGAGGAGCTTTACATTCTTCATACATGTGGACAAGTATTTTTGTCGATTCATTTATTTTTACGGAATAATCGTCGGTTTTGTTCAGTTTCCTCGCTTCGTTTTTCAAAAAACTCAACACGTAATGTTCAGATACAGATTTTGTGAAAACGGCGTGGTTTGATAAAAACGATTATTAGCCGCCGATTGCCGTTTTAAAGTTCTTTCATTTGATGTATACTATTGTGTAGAGGACGTCGTATTTAAAAAAGTTGAACCAAAAACAAACGACACCTACCTCACAACATTTATCCGTCCGCCATCTTGTAAACACCGTTGATTTTTTGCGTACAGTGCTACCACACAGTGGAAATGGCGTCCATATTTTCTTTAAACACATCTGCCATTCAGTCACTATGCCCACTGCAACCAAACTTTGCTGGAATGATCCGTGAGTGGTACCCTTTCAAAGCTGTTCAAATAAAATTTCATTAAAAACTCTGGTTCCAATTTCAACCAATGGGAAAACTGGGTCAAACTGACTCTGCCCCCGTGGTCACTTCTGTTTTATGGCGAAAAAAAAGTGTATAAGCCTGTCTTTATTCTGTTGAGCGCTTAAAGGGCCATCATGGGCTTCTTTTTTATTGTTTGAATACTTGCAACAATAGTTAAATGAAGAAATGCATACAAGGCATTATTAAAGAGGCATTGCAATATTTTTTATTCAAAATCGTTGCCATGTTTATTTTCTTCCAAGCCACAATGTTTAATTCTCTTGCGTAATTGGAAATATCCGCCAGACAATTTTAACACCTCTACAAAGAATTGTAATTAATATTTATTGTAGACAAAAAAGATCATAGAAGATAAATTAGTCGATCAATCTAGATGTTTTGTTAATTAGGCGTCGTAAACCATTTCCAGGTCTTTAAAGATTAACTGTAGACTGTATTAGCTGGGATTGATTAAGATAAGGACAAAGCAAGTCGTAAATCTTTGTTACAGAATATCGTAAACTTAGCAAGTGACTTGAAGAAATCTACAGTCATTTAACACGGCAAACTGATTGACCCTTCTCTCTGAGAGATGCAATAAAGCTAAACCTGCAATAGTGGCCACCTCCGCATGAAAGCTACCCTATGAATGAAGGCATTTCATTTAAAACCGTCATTGCTTATTTTGAACAAAATTACTTTTGAATAATGACCACCTGTCAAAAAAGACAATATCATGTCTTTCCATACTATGGCCTTTATTCATAAATTTGACTGTATGTTGTGAACTTTGTTAATTGATAACCTTACATTGTCTTTGTCAATTGGTCATTATTCTAAATTATGAGAATTATGATTTACTTAGTATCTTTAACAGAAAAAAACAGAAGGTGCTGGTAATAGACCCGGTCTTGTCTACTGAATTAATGTAACTGAAGGAACTTATTTTACAAGGACAAGTTACATTTACATGAACTGATCAGCGTTTTTCTTTTCAAATATTATTAATATCTATGAAATATACTTCAAGATCTAGTCGATAAGTTTAGTCTGACACAAGGTATGGGTTCGATATGATCAGGTTACGAACAGACGACGACCACTACCGCTTGTTAATAATCTTAATTGAAAGGAAAAATATAGATTTGATATATGTATGGGTGCATCTAGCTAATTGTATACTTTTCTGACATTCATGGATACTTGCAGCGTTGTCTGTTTTTCCAAACGCTCAAAGCTGCATTTTCTAATGTTCGTTGCTGCCATTTTATGCATGGAATAACGTTACTGTTCTCAGTGTTTCCCCTTTTTTCGGGCACAAATTTTAATGGTTCCCATTCCAAGTTACAGTGCAGGAAAAGCTAAAGTCAACGGGAACCAGTTTATGGTCAAAGGTCATATTTCTTCTCCCCTTTGCTAATGTTTAACCTCAGATCAGTTGCCTGTTTCGGTTCAGTTTCCTTCAGTTAAATAGTATTATTTAATATACTACAAACTGATTGTCTTGATTTGTAAAGTCCGCCCGGTTAGCTTAGTTGTTAGATTAATGGTCTACTGATCAAGAGGTTGTTAGTTCGAACCAAGGGGGGGGGGGGGCTCACAATGTCGGAGACAAAATCACACAAGATATTACATCCTGTGTTACATTATCCCCCACCTCTGAACTATGTGGCGTGGCGTTGCACTAGTTTGCGGGTAAATGTACTTCGTACTGGTTAAGGCCAAAATGAAGTCAAAGGAAGCTGGCTAGGATAACTGCCGTGAATTGAAATAATGTTGAAAATGGCGTTAAATCTGATGAAATAAATAGATTATTTGTAATGTGTAAAATAAAATGACTGAACCTTTATTGATGAAGCTACCTTCAGATTCATCATTGACGTGTTGGAACTCTCTCCAATATGAACCATCTCATTAGGTAGTTTCCTATATTGTCAATATTCACATATAGACCAGTCATCTAAAGTTCAAAATTGGCCTTTTGGGGAATAAATTAGTACATAAGCCATTTTTGGTATATTGGTTCTTTATGTGATAGAGAATGACCAGAAAAAAGTCCCCAAGAATCCTATGGTGCAAAAGCGAGATTTTTGGGCTAAAAGATGGAAAAAATGAATAAAACTGCGAATTTCTGGAATTCCTGTGTAACTCAAAAACAGTTCATTCCTGACATTTTAAATTTTCTACACTGGTAAAAATTTATCAACAGCATCTTTTTGAATGTTTTTATATCGGCTTAGAATCCAAGATGGCCGCCATAATCCAATATGGCCGCCCAAACTTCATTCGATTTAGGATTAATTTTTGAATTGTCGTATAAAACATTTTTTGCAATAAAAAACTGTCAAGTTAGTAGCTTTTTCCAGTATTCTAGCATTGAAAGGTATTTAATCAATATATCTTTAGTAATTTACAGTATGAAGATTGATCAAAGTACTGGAAGTACTGACGGAAAGTCAACTTTGTCGTATTTTAGCATTTTCGTGGCAAAAACGTGGAAACTCGTACTACATGGCGTAAATCGCCACCATATGTTCGAGCACTACTTTAAATAGTGAATGAAACAATATTAGTAAATCTTGTTACCTCAACAGTTTATGAATGAAACTTTTGTGCGTTTGAATACTTATAATTATTATACATTGTACTTATAAGTTTTACAGTTTAAGTTTCCATAACATAATATTTCTGCAGTAATAACTTCAGCTTTTATCAAAAGTCTCACTCTGCAATGTAACAAGTGGTACTATTTTCTGTCCTATTATTGGGCCGAGGGTAAGTATTTTGAATATGATGATGTAGGAAAGTATCACCTTCCAAAAACATAGATTTGGTACTTTAATTAGTAATCAAGAAGTAGTTCTAGATAGCAAAAATGTATTGGACTTCTGTTGTTTCAGACGAATTTTTTGTGGAGGTTAGTAGTTATAATGTACAACGAATATGTTAGTGGCGGTGATTTTTATGTGATTACTTTTTATTACAATGTTGTTTATCTATCACAATGAATCCTTATATTAATTTTCACTGTTGGAAATGCAATGTTTAATGTTGTTTTACGCCACATCGACAACATAAGTCATGTAAAGCGAAATTAAATAAGAGGACGTCAAGAAGTATGTTATCAGATTGGTAAAAGGATATATAGTCATGTTAATAAGACATGAAGCGCAACTAAAAATGTAAAATGAAATAGTTGCAATTGATATGTAGTGACAAAAAAAATTAGAGTGTGTGAGACTAATCTCATTCACATTGTATTATATTATAGTGATACAGATTATATAACATCAGATTAAATGGGTTGATGCATGTGGTATATGTTTATTTCGTTCTTGGTATTTGGTTTGGAAAATGCCAAGTGGTGGAATTACATTCAAAGATATATTTTGATAAAGTGGAATTAACAACTTGGTATGTATTGTTAAAAAGAAATTTAATTTTAGTTTTAAAATACAAATGTATAAAATGAAAAAAGGGATACTTAGTACTAGTATTTCATTTGCCTCAACATAGAGGCTCCTGAGGGACAGGTCTTTAACCATGAATATGTAGTGATTCAAGGGCTATTAGATATAATTTCCAGGCTGATCCAAATACAATGGATCCATAGTCCAGTTCTGAATGGATAATAGACTGATATAAACGTATTAGTACTTTTCTGTTAGATCCTCAGTCAGTGACAACTTTCAGGAGGTACTGAGTCTTCTAGCAATTACTTTTTTTAGTGATTTAATATGACTAATATAAATGTAAGTCTGGAGTCAAATATAACCCCTATAGATAATTAAAGTCTGGTACAACCTGAATTGGTGTGTTGCCCATATAATAAGACATAGTTCCGGATGCATTTAAAAATGTATTGAAACTGTGAAACCATTTTGATCCGACATAGTTTCATATCAAGTATATCATTGATGGAGCCGTCTTTTAACGAGGTTTTTGTTTTTCGACTGAAAACATCAAAGGATTCAAGTAAAACCATCTACATAAAGGGAGCAGTTTACTCCTGGATTTAAAACTTCAACTTCACTATTAGTTTTGATACTAAATGGGGTGACCCACAGGATACAGCCCTGTGGCATACCCATTTATTGTTTGTGTGGATCTGAAAGAGTGTTTCCCACTTGGACACGGAAGAAAGCCACAATAAAAAAAGTGGAAGGTGGCATCTGAGTATTGCGTGATGATCACTAGAAAGCCCAGCTTAGGAATAGGAATTAGCAATGCTAAGAAAAAGGGAGTTCATCTGATTCCCATACACTACTAAACGTATCAAGTAAAAGAGAAAGAGTATGAATGGGCGTTTAAGAAATTAATTGACAATGAACTTTGTCTGGACCAGAGGATTTAATTGTACTTCTCTTGGTTTTGGAAGAGATATTAAGTTGTTTCTCTCATCCCAGGTCTTGTGTGCCTGAAAAAATCTATCTCTGTGTAGCCTAAATTAACGTTGCTAAGAGACTTTTACATGAAACGTTGGAGATGACACTTGTGGAAATGACCACTTTTCCAGCTTATTTCATCAGCATGTCCGCCTGTCTAAGACCAATCCAAACTGCGGAAGCTAGCAATAGCGAATTTGAAAAAAAACTTCTTTGAGACCAGACTTATGATTACTCATGAAAAGTTAGACAATAGTGAGGATGTGTCTAACATTGTTACTTCACTGCCCATAGAGACAGCTGAAGGCTCAATCCCACTGACCTCCACAAACTCTAGAAGCCACGACAAACTACAAATGCACGGTATAATGATGACTGTATATGGGCTACCTAAACCCTCAAGGAAGCCCTAAGGAAATTCAATCTGAGACTAACTGATGAAAATTTTAATTAACTCCTTTTGTATATCAAGATCAAAAGCTCGAAAATCACTAAAATAATTGGGAGACTTTGTCTCAAAACTGAATAATATAACCTCGATTAGAAAAACGTAGGTATATTGGTCCACAAAGTCAATGGAGAAGGCTTATCTCCAATTAAGCATTTGTCTGTTGACAACAATGATGCAGACTACCTACCATCAGGAAGAGGCACTAGCTACTGCATTCGAAAAAATGTCTTCATCTGAGAACTATTCAGAAAAGATTAAAGTCAAGAGACTTAGGAACCTATTGCAGGATGTAGATAGGTCTTTGCATTGGCATCTTTCATTATTGTCTGATTAATTGTTTATTTTTGTTGTATGACCTATCGACTCTATAATTTTAGCAGCCATATTGGATTTACATCACGCATAATCAACATTAAAATACAAAAGTTCTCAGTATTTATCAATATCAAATGTTAAAAATGTCTTAGGCATAATTCTAAAGTTGAATAATTATAGTGGTTCTAGAATGTCATTTTTGTGTTTTACACAGTTTATGCCCAAAATTACATTGTGAGCTTTATAAGTTCAATATTGACTTTGAAAAGAAATTCATCACAAATAATATAACAGTAATTTCTTTTCTTCTTACATTTGTAATTAGAATATGACAAAATAGTCAAATTTGGAATTAAACAGTAAAACAATTTGGCAGCCATTTTAGATTGGAGCGGCCATATTGGATTTATGCAATGAATAATCAAGTTCATTAAAATACAGTTAAAAGTTAAAAGTGTCTTGGGCATAATTCTGAACTTGAACAAATATAGTGCTCTAGAATGTCATATTCGAGTTTTTATACAGTTCATGCCCAAAATTACATTGTGTGCTTTTATAAGTTTCGCTATTTGTTTTTTTAATAAATTCATCATAAATAAGATAAAAGTAATCTTTATTCTTTTTACATTTAAAATTAGAAGGACTGATATAAGAGGCAATCAGTCAAATTTGGATTTAAACAGTAAAAACAACATTTTGGCGGCCATTTTGGATTATGGCGGCCATTTTGGATTCGACTCGAGAGTAAAACTAAATCAAAATGATGTCTTTTATCAATACACATCATCTTGGAAAAATAAAACTCATTTGGCCAAATAGTTTTTGAGTTATACATTGATTCCTGAAATTCCCAGTTTGATTTATTTTTTTCAACTTTTAGCCCCAAAATATCGCTTTTGCACCATGGGATTCTTGGGGACTTTTTTCTGGGTGTTATTCACCACAAACAGAACCAACATACCAAAAATGGCTTATGTACTAATTAATTCCCCAAAAAAATTATGATGACTGGACTAATATTCTCACAGAACTGGAACAATTGGGGTAAAATATAAAAAACAAATTGTACTTCTAGAACTTTCTTATTTGCTCAGCATCATATCAGGATACATATAAAGGACTGATTTACAAAAAATTCTACCAGTAACAAATTAACAGTTTTTGAGATTCGGATGCTTAATTGGTCTTGTTGCTGTATTTTTGACCGCAGTTTTAAACAGTTCCCTTGAAAGTTCGATGATATATAACCTTGAATTGGTATAACTTTTATACAAGAAACCAATAAATATCTGTGCAAAATAGGATATATTATTAGATAAACTCGCGATTTTCCCACCTTGAGTGAGGAATACTTAGAATATGTCATGCTTTTGAAGATATTTAAATAAGTTTCGAGAAACCTTGTATTGAGTTGTGAAATATAACCACAATATAAAACATAGATATATTTAAACAGTTTTATCGGAGACTAGTACAGTATATGCATACAGTGATAGCGAATATATTACTGATGTAACTTGTCACACTAATGAATTGATGTCCCGTATATTACACACTGTTGTCCCGTAGATTACAATTCTTTGCGAATCGGACTTTATTAAATTCATAGAGTTGTTGTACGTAATCGGCGGGACAACTCTTGAATAACGGGACAACAGCATTTCTCCGTTCCAGTTATATGTAATAAGTTTTGCTCGATATGTTACTTTGATGCTGGAATTATGTTGTAGCTTTTTTACAGGATAGATTTGGAGGTTCAAACAAAATTTTCTGCTTTTTTACATAAATTTTTCTAAGTATCTTAGACAAAATAACCATATAAATTTAGTACAAACATTACATTATATAAACATTTATCAGTGACATACAGGACTTTCATATTATAGAAATAGGGTATTTCAGTTTTCATACTCAAAATTTATGAAGAAGTACTGTCAGAGAAAGCATAAAACGTGTTTTTCAGCAACTGCTACTTTTTTAATATCATAAGATAATGTCTAACGTATCATTCAATATATTTGTTTTATTTCAAATGTGAACACAGTCGCCAAAAAAAAAAGAATTTTATATTTTAAATAATTTTGCATTTTTTTATGATTTGTTCTTAGCAAACATTTTAAAATCTCGAAAACTATGCGGCAGAAATTTTAAAAACTTTGCATTAGAATCAAACATACAACTTCTATTTCAAACTCGTACTGATATGCTGGCGCAAAATGAACTTAATGTATTAAGATCCTAACACACTAAAGGTGGTCAAATCTATTTTTTCTGTGATAACGTTTTATACGTCCTCGTATTATAGGAACACCCATGGTGGGCGGGTTAGCGGCCATGGGATTTTGGTCAAGTTGGATAACCAGCCAGTCGGCATAGGTTCTTCTTAGTTATGCGCCTTGACGATTGGAAAATGAATTTTGACGAGCGTTTTTTGTGACCTACACTCTTATCAATATATGTTATCAGATATTAGCGCATATGAAGTATTAACTAATATTTTGAATAGTCCACCATGTCTAGCAAACGTGATAAGAGCAAAAAAACATACATCACCTACCTGGCTAACTGTTGCATAATACAGCTTACAGTAACCCTAGAGTCAGAAAAATGTTCACATTGCAAGCATTATTTAGCCAATAAATACCTACTTAAGTTCCCCAAAAAAGTTAAAAAGAACATTCTTTATATGATCTAAGAGGTACAAAAATGTTTTCAAAAAAAAGAATAGGAAGAAAGATTTGTCTCTACTGAGGTTTGAACCCACAACCGTAACGCGTTAAGATTCCAATACCTTAATATTATAGTGAACTCACAACAGATGTATGTGTTTAAAGGTACTGTAAATTACAAAGTTTCATCGATCTTACGTCCAATCGGTGGATCTAGCTGTGATCATTGTGCAGTCTTTATCGAGTGTGTCTACTTACTTGTGATGGTCTACCAGACCTTTGGAATTTTTACATATATGAAATACAGGGTATCTAATTATAAATATTAATACTATAGAGCATACTGAGTAGGATTAAAAAAATGACATTTGACATTTCATTGTTTTGGCTAGATTTTTTTCGAAAAAAGTCGAGCAATTTGGATCACTGCGTCGTCTGAGTCTGTTTAAAAAGTTTAAGTGTAGCTCATAATTCAGAGGCTATCAGAGGTAGCAACATAAGTGGGCAGATCTCACTGAGGTGTTTGGTACTTTTTGGCGCTCTTGCTTTTTTATGCAATGAATCTATACCAAATCAGAAACAAATGTTTCATACATATAGTTATTTAAAATAAGAAAAGTCTTGTTGTTAATTTTCAAATCATCAATTTGTATCACTTGTATTTTACATTGTTACGCAGTATACAAAAAGAATGAATCTCCGATACAAGCAATTTATTAAAAAAAAGCATTTTTGTCAGTCTATGTAAATAAAAATGTACATACATTTCATTAAATAGTCTCCGAATACTAATACATTATCAGACATCCACTGTGTTATATTTTCAAGTAGTACATTAGAATCATATTGACCGTGGTTAGATTTACTTGGCGCTTAAGAAGGCTTCCAGACTGTCGTCAAAATTCTCCATAAAAGGCGTTTGTTTAAGTCCCACCTCCCCGGTGTAAGCGCTTGTGAACAAATGATCCCGGTAGTTTGCCAGTCCAAGTGTCTCCTTCCTTATTTTAATCCATTCAAGCAGTACGGGTTGTATTTTCGTCAGGTGTAGATCATATCCTGATTGTTCAACTAATGCATCAATGTGAGCTGTTTGAAAGTGAGCGACGTCGCTTTCAGAAGCAAGGGCTTCGGCTCTCTTTAGCCATAATTGACTATCGTCGTCCATTTCTTTCTGTGATTTTGGTTCACCTGGTATGGCTCCCATAATATATCTGGAACATAAGACGAAATACTAGTAAATGGTATCAAGAATGTACACGTCACCTTATGATTAAAATGACTATTTGATTATGGTATTTTTTATTCTGTATGACATAAATCGATTATAATCGATTTTGAATTACATACATAAGAAGTGATTTTTTGGTTATTTTTAAAGATACCAGCGTATGAGTGCAATATGTAATCCATACATTAAATCATTCGAGCGTAACGAGCGTCGAAATAAGGACAGGGTAAAAAATTAGACATTTTAAGAGTATGTGTTGGAAATATAAACTTTGAGTTACCTGCACAAAAGTGCTAACTTTTGTGTTTAGTATCGATACTGATGTCCTCGTGCGTCAAAAACAATCAGACATCGACTCCTAATGCTTATTATAAGCCGTCCAATCTTGAGTTAAATCTTAAATAGATTAAGGTCGAGGAATCGAGCGGGTCAGTTTATTCGAGCAATTTTCAAGGTATTGATTGATGTCAGCGGCCCTATGAACACGAACATTATCGTCCATTAAAATGACATCTAGACCAATTACATCAGCGTTAGGACGAACATGAATTTCCAAATTATCATTTACGTGCCATTTACCACGGCTTGTAGATCCATCTTTTGACCGCAGCATATTAGAGAGCATCTACAATGGGCTCATGGTCATGTTGGATGGACCCTACAAGACTGCACCTCTGTATTATTCTCCGACGAGTCCAGGTTCTGTGTCGACTTCACAGATAGACGTGCAAGAGTCTGGAGAATGAGAAATGGTCGCTTTCAACAAGTTTGTATTGCTGTGCATGACCGCTATGTTGGTGGCAAAGTTTTGGTTTGGGCAGGCATTAGCGTCCAGGGAAAAACAAACTTACTAGTCGTTGAAAATATCACTCTCACAGCTGTGAGGTACGTAAATGAGATCTTGGGAGTTCATGTTCGCCAATATGCAGGTGCTATTGGTCCGGAGTTCATTTTCATTTACGATAATCCCCGTGGCCATAGGGCCACTGACACCAATCAATTCCTTGAGGGGAACAATATTGCTCGAATGGACTGGCCCGATCAATCTCCCGACCTAATTCCCACCGAACACGTCTGGGAGATATTGCAGAGAGCGATATCTGGGCGTCCTGTCCAGCAATCAACCACCAGACAGCTGAGATAGGCACTCCCGGAAGAATTGGCTCGAAACCCGCAATTTAATATTCTACGGCTCATTAGAAGCATGAAGAGTCGATGTCAGACTGTTTTGGACGCACGAGGACACCTGTCTCGATACTAATAACAAAAGTTAGCACTTCTGCGCATTTTCCTCAAAGTTTGTATTCCTACACAAACTCATAAAATTTCTAATTTTGAACCTATGCTCATTTCGAAGCTCGTTACGCTCGAATGTATGGACTAAATGTTGCACTCATGATATGCAGGCATTTTTGAAAATAACCAAAAATCATTTTTTATGCATTTAATCCAAAGTTGACGATAATGCCATACAGAAAAAAATGATTCTTATCAAATTTTGAGTAGTATATTATAGATGCACATTGGACTTTTAGTTCTGAGGTGACGATATTCATATACAGTAAAACCTCGATTATCCGAACTCGGATTATCCGAAAACCTGGTGTTATCCGAAATGAATTTTCGGTCCCGATTTTCTCCTATATAATGTCAATGTAAAATGAACTCGATTATCCGAACCGTGTTATCCGAAACCATGGATTATCCGAAATGATATTTCGGTCCCGTCGATTTCGGAAAATCAAGGTTTTACTGTAGTTTAAAACATTATATTCTAATAAACCGCGACATAATAGTTCTAATAATTATCATGAGAGATATAATCTCAAAACCTCAAGTTGAACTTAACGAATGGTCTTCTTAGACAATGTACAACAAAGATAAAAACATAACTTGACTTCAAATTCTTCACGTGATATGGCTGGCGCAGCCCTAGGTAACGAGTCAATGTATGCTTTACGATTAAAATCATTTTTATACATTTTTACCAGTGGTACTGTTGAAATTTATTTTTCTCACGAAGCACAGCAAAGCTAATCTAAATAAAACATGGATAAGAATAAAATATAGAACGTAACAAAATGTATCCTAGATAATATTTCAAATTGGCAATGATCACAAAATGATTTTAAAGTCAGATGCTTAAAGAAATGCTGAAAGTTACAGTTTTCTTGTTTCGTGTTATGTTTGTTCTAGGTTTTTTTTATAAACATTAAAAAAACAAATTGCTTTCATATAATGTATGCTTTTGTGACACTTATGTAGGTATGATTATTTCAAGATAAGTCAAGTGTTTTTTTTCTTTTCAACTGTTCAATAAATGTCCGAAAATGTTATCTCTTTATATCGATATAATGATAACGATGTTTAAAGATACGTATTTACACCTACCTGCAAGTCCAGATGGCCGCAGCCTCAAAGTAGGTTAATGTGTAAAAATGATTATGTACACCAATATAGAAGAGACTATTATTGCCTTCTTTGTAGAACAAAGCACCCATGTATAGGTCAGCGGGATATAAGCTTGTTTTCTCCGTTATTCTGAACCGATTTTCCAGGAAAGGGAAGCGATTGTTGTATCCAGTGCATAGAATTACCGAATCCACTTCAGCTTCTGTACCATCTGTAAAATATGCTTTATTCGCATCCATTCTGACAACCAATGGTTTCTCTTCGATCTCCTTTGGCATGATACACGTGGCGCTCTTCGGAACTGTTTTGTAACTTAAGTATATGTTCTTAGCCCGGAACTTGATCAACTGAAGAGCTACATCTTCACCAGAATAACTAGCGCCAATGATGAGAACTTTCTGTCCCTTAAACTCTCTGGCATCCCTAAAATCATGGGAATGGATCACCCGACCAGTAAAGTCGTCCATTCCTTGAACATCTGGCAGGAACGGTGAGTTGAAGATACCGACAGCTACAATGATATGTGTAAATATTTCTTCACGAGTTTCTCTTGTTTCCAGATTTTCAACAACGACAGTATAGCTATGTTTGTTGTCATCGTATTTTACCCATCGGACAACTGTACTGAACTTTATGAAAGTCTTCAAATCAATGTTTCCACTTTTCCGTGTCCATCGACCTGGAAAATATTACAAAATAGAATAATGCTAACAAAAGCATTTTTTAATGTTTGTCTACTTATGTTATTAAGTTATTTCGGTGGAGTGTCTACTGACCCAGTCAACGTTAAGAATCATGAATGCGAGTAATGAACGTATGGACAGCAAGACCCCTGATTCTATAGTAGGGGGTAATAAAACAGACCGGGTCATTGATAGACTAGCTTAGTTTCTTAAATTTTATGGGTATAAGTTTATTCTAGTTGTTTTCAGGTATATAGTATAGTGTTTCTAGTTGTTTGTGGGTATATAGTATATTACTAGTTTGGGTAAAACTGGTCATTTGATTGGCTGATGGTGAGGTCGGTCATTTTGATTGGTCAGTAAGTCATGTAGGCATTGCTCTGTGGTATTGACCTTAATAAGTTGCCGTACTATTGGTAATGCTATTTGGAGCTGTGTTATAGCAGATTAGAGTGAAGTTGATAGTGTTTATAGTATATTTTATTTGATTGACGTACGAATATGGTATGGAATTATCATGTACTTGTGAACTTTATACATGAATTTATTCATTTGTCAAATACTCACAATAAACAGTCAATATCCTTTATGAAAAAAATCAACTTCATACAAAAAACATAAATGTAATGCTTCTGCCTATAACGTTTTGTCATAGTTCTTGCTATAAAGTATGCACGGGAGGAATCACCCCGGATTCCTCTATTATAGGACAAACAGGAACTATTACGACAGATAAATTTATATGCTTACCGGACTTTAACACATCATTCGTATTCATTTGTACATCTATATTTTCATTCCATTCCAAATAACTTAATAACCTTACCCTCTAAATAGTCTCTAACAGCGAGACGAGGGGCAGTTGAAGGTGTCGGCTTTCCGAAATGTTCTGCGTGTGTATAGTCCGGTAGCTCGAATGCATCCTTGGGACCATTTGCCCATAGATGTCTGTACATACTGGCATGATTAGGTTCACCATGCCTATCAACACCTGAAAATGAAAGCATGAAATATTAAACGCCACTATCCTATATATGTATGTTTGGACAAATTCAAACTAAACATGACAACGGCTTATTTAAAAATTCTAGGTTTTCATTCCCTCATGATTTATGCGTGGAAAAATGAAGATTTTTTTAGAAAATGCCAAGATGAGCTATTGGGATGGCCCTGTGCCCGTCGTGAGATGTCAACATTTTCCTTAAACAACATCTCCACTGAAACCACTGTGTCAAATGTATTGGAACTTACAGCAGTCTTCCTTAGATGGTCCTTCACATCCTCCAATATATATATTATATATATAATTATATATATTTCTTACAGTTTTACATAACTATATTTTTTCATATTGTTCTGGCCCAATCGCTCTTAACTTTTTTCTCATTTTTTAAGAACTTGGTGGGAAGTCCGACGTATGTCACTAAACAAAGTTAACCCTTTCTGTGTCGAGTGAACAACTTCAATACCTCTCTCATCAAATTAAAGATTTGAGGGCAAGTTCAATTTGTTTGTACATGTACACACCAGACAATACAAACAACGCTGAAAGATTTTTTTCTGTACACAAGTTTCAATACATGACTGTTTCATATTTAGCTCGACTAGAGAGATATTGATGTCGCCTTCGCGTCGGCGCCGGTGAAGCATAAAATTTGACCCCGTTGAAAAATCACCCTTAGGGCTATTTCTGAACGTTGAAAATCGACCCTGACAGGTTTGCAACATAAAATTTGATCAGGAAAGTGGTTGAATATTGATCAATGTTAAATGTTGGTCAATCTTGGGGCTAGGTTTAGATCGACTGTACGAGAAAAGCAATGTTTAATGCAGTCTAGATACATTTCGTTCCCTAAGCGCCCTTTTGTGAGTATCTTTTGTGAGTATCATATCGTTTTTTCGCATTTTTAAAATATTTCTTTAAATCTTTAAATGTGAATTATTTGAGATGTTTTTATTAAAGTTAAAAGACAAATTCTTAGCTTGATTATTAATCAAGCAGTAAGCGTTCAATTAAGGATTACGGACCCCGATATACAAATAATAAATGTCTATGAACAAAAGAGGTACTTGATCCTTATAAAGTGTGACATTCAAACATAATTGATTAAATGCCAACTTCCTATCACACAACATTTTATAAATGTTCGACCTGGTTTATTTGACTTTGTATCTTAAAGGGATGTATTATTACTAACTAGTACTTCCCTTTTCTATGATTATATAGCATTTTCAATTTCCAAAGTTACACAATTCAAAACATTATGTGGTGATTTTTTACAAATGATTCACTCTACAATCGTTTAATGGTTGATAAGAAATGCTTGCATTATGGTCTGTGACCCTTAATGTCTATAACTGTCAGTTGTACAATATGCACAACGCTTTATTGCTTTTTTATTGTTAACTTTGCATGTATTATCAAATTAATTCCTACTGCCTCTGAATTTTTTTAGACATGATATCGCAATGACTAGATAAACCTGGCTATATTCTGTCAGTAGGTCACATCGTTTATTTTATTTCAGTTACTTTGTATTCCTATACGCCCTAGTTCGCTCGACTCTGCTTTTTTATCTCATAAAATAAGATTATGTTACATGCAAAGTTAATACAATTGTATTTGAATTGTGTACGTATTTTATTCATGACAATTGTATGGGATTATTTTTCTGTCGCGTCATGAGGCACTACAAGTTTTCTTTAAATCCAAGTGATCTTATTTTTTTGTGTTGAGGCAAAAGGGATGTTGTGACAATGTATCATGCACGATTAAATGGTCCAGCATCCACTGCATGTAAAATAAAACACTCCAGATGTGTCTCCTCGTGAAAGAAAACACACGAGTTGATATTTTTTATAAGTTCTAGCAACGTCATTTTAGAGTATTTCTTGTCGAAAATGCATGCAGAATGACGAATGCTCTGGGTGGCATAGCATTCTTCGATTTTTTTAAAACAAGCATGTGCTTTAAAAACGGATATCTTTATAAATATGTTTACCTGTTTAAACTTGAAATTGATCGATGGCTCTATAACGGATGTGTCGATGGCTCATTATTTAACAGATCACAGAAATGTGAAAGAGATACCGTTTAGTAGGGGAGTTGTGGGTGCTGTTTGATGTTGAGGCACGTCAAAAGATACCTTTATTTCGCTCAATATATAAATGGGATAAACGAGTTGAGGGAATGGGTGGTGGAATCTCGATTGCATATACATGTACGAGTCTTCATAAAAGTGGAAAATCCGGAGGAAGCGTTCATGGTGGTCTGTCTCATGCCAAGTCACAAAATTTGTGTTTGGGCATGATTTTTTTATTTTCTATAATTGTAAATGACAACAGTAATGAACCTGAATATTTGTGTAAGCAACCATTCAGAATTAACCATTACGCGACACGCACATAATGAAATAATCAGGCTGTTAAGCCACAATTAAAACTGACAAGACCTCACCATATGTGGGGCTGTGAAGACCCCTCCCGAGTCCCTTTTATTTTTTCCTTTTTCCGCACGGCCTTTTGTCTCTCCATATTTTAAGGGGCCAGTGCCGGGTCTCATTTAAGTAGAATACAAAAACATTATCAGCTGTTAAAGCATTAATATCCACTCAAAACAATAAAGAACAACGAAAATACACAGCATTTGTCATGTTTTGTTGCCATCTTTTTAAAAGTCAAAACAAAGACTAGCAATTATTATCTTACTTTTTCAAGTTGGAAAAGAGTAATATGCAGCTCCAAAGCGAAATAATTACTTTTTATCTTCCACGTAGCCAAAAATGTGATCATGAAGCCAATATTTGCGAAATGCTTTTCCAACTTTTTACATTTGTCTTGCCAAACATGTATAGACAAATGTGAGTCCCGCGTCTCGTTTATCTTGCCAGTTAAGTGCCGCGTCAAGTCTTAAAAAATAGCCAGAATCCCGCGTCCCAAATGGGGGTATTACAGCCACAAAATTTAATATGAAAATCATCATTGAACTTACATGTACATTTGTAGTTTCATTCCTATCACATGTATAGTTCATAAACATGTATATATAGGTCAGCAAGAAATGTTGGATTATCAGGCAAAACTGTGTTTATCTTAAATATTACTTATCATTGGATTGATGTTTGCAATTTAGTAAGCAAAGACACTGTTTATCTCGTAAGACATGTTCACACATTTATTATTCATTATGTTTCATAATGTAACTAGTTTTGTGATCCAGATTAAAAAGCCTTATTATGCAAGTGTCACTCTTATGCTATTAGTAGCAATGTCAAACAGATATGTTGGTTTTCGCCGTATTTTCAGGGTATGTTATAAAAAGAATATTAAATTCGTGTAGATTGAATTGTATTGAATCTAGTACGGAATCCAAACTATAATACAGCACGCCTGAAAAGTTGTTGTTAAAATTCATATGATATTTAAATATATTGCATGTATGTACATTGTACTTGATGGTGTCTGTGACACGTTACTGTTTATCATGTTATAGTTGACCATGTTACAAAATCTAAATGACATGAGGTAGAAAAAGAACTGAGCTATACACTTTCTCGATCGATGTATTAATGAGATGCAGTGTTGCCTGGTTGAGGAAAAAAATTCATTTCCCACATCTTTGAAAGGGCTGGTATAATATTGTCCAGTGAAGCTGGTCACAGTTTTCATCCGCTAATGACAGAAAGCGCGATTTTGTCGTCACAGGTCATTGGTCAGCAGGCGATTTTTGACTGCATCTCGACGTTTCGTCACTTATATGCAAAAAGTTACTCATTCGTTATTTTCACTTTTTCAGCGCTCCGTTTGTAGAACACTTTACGCTTAGCGTAAATATTGACGTAAACTGTTACGCATACGTTTTTCGTAAGTTATACGTGAGTCGATATCAAATTTCGCCTAAATCTTGATACTGTTTTTTTTGTAAATGTGAATTTCTTATTTCACAGCAAAGTTTTATCTAATCTGGTAAAGGAATGTATTCAAAAGTTTGTTTTACAAATTTGAACTTAAATGTACCCTTTTTGCATTACTTATGACCGACAGAATGTAAATGTTTATCATTGCTTGTCTTTGCAGTAACTACTATTTTGCTTTAAATTTGATTCAAATAGTATGATTTTATCAACAAAACCAAACTAAACCTCATAAATGTACGCAAATTTCATTATAATTATCGAAATGTCTTTTTAATTTTTTTATAATTTTTTTCTCGTTTCTCGTGTTTTGCCATGAAACAATAAAAACCGAGCATAGTAATGTTAAGTATGTTTCGCACCCATGTAAGAATGTCATCTGTTCTGGTTTCTATTTTATAAACAGGGCATATTTTATCAATTTATGTACAATTTGTAAATTTTTCTCAGTAGCTTTAACGCAAAACAATAGAATCAATGCGCGTTACACCAAAGACATGCTTGTTTACGGTAATAAAACCCCTAGCTGGAATTCCATAGTAATGACATCTTAAAACATTTGTTTCAAAGTAAGAATTTTCTTTGCTAGAATATTTGTTAACATATACATTCTTAAATAGCACTCATCTTATGATAAGATTTTTTCCAATCTTAATAAATTTTGAATGAGTATAAAAAAATAATAAAGATAATCATAAATGCGAGACCTGGGCCCGTATTCACAAACGTTCTTAGTTTTCCGAGTTAAGAATTTTCTTTATCTTAAATTTTGACTAAGACATAAGACATTTCTTAGTCTTCATCTTAGATTTATTCTAAGCGTAAACTAAGACGGAATTATTCTTAGTTTGAAAAGAAATCTTAATTTTGAAAAATTTACCGTTGTCAGGGTTATTTTCCTCGGAATTCCCATACGTCATAACTTACGATTGGCGATTAGTTTAACCTGTTATTCACTTTCTCAATTTTACGGATACGATTGGTATTTTTTTCAGCCACAGAAGACACAAATATAATTGTTGGTCATGTTTGCAAGAATACAAACAGGTTCCTTACGAACAGTGTCACTGATATATCAATTCAAATTAATGTCTTTGATATTTTGTAATTTTATGAAGTATGCAGTAATTCGGTAAAGTTCCAACTACAGTAGTATCAAAAATAAAAATATGTACCATTAGGGCATCAGAACCCAAGTATCATTGATCACTCATGTTTTTAATTGATTCTTACTATGAAATATGTATACATGTATGTATTTTGTTTACTGTCTGATATATTTCTGCTTGTCATATCATTACTCACAGTTGGGAGATTTTATAACAACAGAGGCTCAGTATAGCTGTAGAATATTTCATCCATAACTGAACATTGATGGTTAATAACAAAAACATCTTTCAGTTGTGCAGCATTAACTTCAAATTCATACAAACGCATTTTATAAAGTTTACTGATATCATTTGCTTCACTTAATTCATATTGTCAAGGATACAATTGCATGTTTACTGGTAGTTTCAAAATTGCTTATACCTGTATCATACTCTATTCAACAAACTGCACAAAATAATAAATTTAATTATAATTGATGATATACAAAAGTCACAATGAAATTATTGCATGCATGTGCTTTCAGTTGGAACAAACTTTATCACAATATGTGCATTAACAAGAATATGTAAACAAGGTAATAAAGATTTAAGATTATACTGTTGTCTTTGGATTTCATGTTCATATCAAACATTAATAGAGCAAAACAGTGGCTGAATTTATTTGCACCCAAATTCATGGAAAGCAATGTTTATCTATCTAAATGTTTATCACATCAAAATCACATTAGGCACTGGTATCTGTCTTTACTAATGTCACCAAAATTGTTTCATGGAGTCCTCAAAAGAATCTGTGAATACAAAGTACATCATTTCAATTCATAGCAAGTCTTCATAGTTGATAAACTCAGAAACTGATGCTGAATTATTCATGAAGAAGCAAAAACGACATAAATAACGAATTATATTAAATGGTATATGGTTTAATGATATTTTAGTTCACATTGCACTGTCCTTGTATGACAATTAACTTGAACCAATGTCTATCCGAAAATCGTACAATATCCCGCATATGCGCAAATAGTCACATGACACGTACTTGTTAATTGTTCTATCATAAAGTCCGGTGAAAAGCATCTTGGATCACTGGCAATGAATTTCAAGTTAAGCACCAAAGGTCTACATTCTGCTGGATCTTTGCTTATCTTGTGATGGCAAAATTTAATGTATCTTTTCACAATATTTGTAAGTGAAATTGACACGTTATTTTGACAACTGCTCTGCCCAAAATCAAGTCAAAATAACGACAGAAAAGTGTTTAAAAGTTCATAATCCAAGAAATTAACTTTATTCTTCATAGATATGGACAAATAATGAGTTCGACGTAGCATCCATTTTCGTTTTATTTTTTATCTAAGAAAATTTCTTAAAGTTAAGACACCTCGTACCTTGACTAAACTTTTAAGATAAAAATCGTCGATCTAAGAATTGTTTTAAGATTTTTTTCACTCTTAGACAAAAGTTAAGACAAATCTTACAATGTTAGCAAAACTTGGTGAAAACTAAGATAATTTCGGTATTCTTAGATGATTTTTCATCTTAGTTGGTTTGTGAATACGGGCCCAGGTCTAAGCCGATTCGCACCTAAATAACTTATCTATTACAGAAATTTACTTCTTCTGTAATGGTAATTTAACTAAATTACTAATTTTTTTAACTTTTGCCGTGGCAATATTTTGCCATGGAAATTTTCCCATGGCAAACTTTTGCCATGGCAAAAATTAAAATTTCATATTGATTGATCAAAACCTTAATATTTGTGTTAATTATGATACATACACACCCTTACACCCTTACACAGTGTTTCTTTAGATATTAAAAAAGAATTTGCCATGGCAAAAGTGTTGATATTTTTGCCATGGCAAAACGCCTTTTGCCATGGCAAAACGCCTTTTGTTATGGCAAAGACAGTTTTTCTTTGCATTTTTCAATAAAACTAGTAAAGATAGAAACATGGGACTTACAATTTTTTAATAAGTAACTAAATGCTACAATTTAATAATGTTTTGTTTCTCAAAAGCGCGTAAAAGTGGGGGCTGCCAAAGACCGGCGCGGCAAAACAAACCGGCGGAGGTTTACTGCAAAAACTAATAAATGTTACTTAAAGGACTGTTAACAAACATTTTAGTTTTTAATGTTTTATTTGTAACATGAATCTGTGAACTAACAATTAAATGAAGGCTAAGAACACTAAGAAATAAACATACCATATTCTTATGTTCATCGTGAATTTGCCTAACAAAGGAGAAAGCTATTTTCAAAGTTACGGGACGGACAATTTTGTTACTGGGAGGAAAGAAGGTTAATTTAAAATGACAGTTTTATTTACAAACAAGCAACGTTTGAATAAAGTCCTCATAACTGTCTACAGATTAAACGTTTTGCAAATGTACATACATTAAGACAAAAAACTTACTTAGCTTATTGAAACAACATACAATCTGTATCTCACAGAACAATTAGTAACTTCAAATAAAGCACTTGAAATCACTTATTAAGATTTACATAAAACTCAAGATTAGTCATAACCTTAACCACTCAAATCCATACTGGCGCCATTTCTTGTTGTAATGTTATTCATTAAGATTTTGCTTAAACTATCAAAAGTATCTGGATTCCAGCAAGAATGTAAGGCCTATAATTACAAATATATAATTATATATATATTTAAAAATTGTTTCATTTCTGGGTTTTTTTCTAGTCGTATTACGTTATAGCGCATTACACCAAACACTGTCATAACAAAAATAATAGTATCATGTCATAATAATTAGATATGTATTACAAAATGATATTGAATTAGATCATTTCACGGTCTGCATCTTGCATTGCATATATATGCCTCCGTCACTCTGTGTTTGACAAAGCCATTTCCTAAAGAAAAGAACTCTTGTTCTTACAATACTTTTTTTATGTCGAGGATGTTACAAGTGTGGCATTTTTTAAATTTCTTTTCCATTTGAAAATGCATGCAAAGTTAACAAACAACCCCATCAACTACATTTGTTCCTTAGCAGGTGTGTAGGTAAACATATGTCTTAAATAAACAGTCTTTGCAATAACGCATGTTGTCCTTCCAATAACTAAATAACTCACTGCAGATGTTTTGAATCATACAGATTTGCATTAATTTTATAGAATAAATCCATGGCTAATAAATAGTTTGTGTGAACAAGATAAGTAGTATATCCTATTTATATCTGTAGCACATTGTAAGAAGCAGATTGTATTGTATTATGTTCTTACAGTAACGGTTTCTGTACTTGCAGTAACACAAATGTATGTTATTGTAAAGACAGTTACTGCAAGGACCCATACAGGTTATTTTGTACACTAATTACATACACTAATTACATACTAAGTAAGAAAAGGGGGACAGTTTCGAACATGTGAAGCATGACTGACTCATATATGCTATATGCAACATTATGAAGGAGATCTGTCTGAGCAATTGTATAATTAGAAACTTGTTACATAAAAGGACAGTTTTCAAAATTATTCATACTTATCAGTTTGTTGTATTTTCTTAAATCGCATTTGCGTCTGTTTCATTGCTGTAGCCATACTTGAAATACATTATCTCCTTTTGAAGAGTACACTGCAACTATATACCCAGCTGAATTTATATACCTGTGCTAACGTTACATGAAGGACATTATGGACAAAGAAGTTGGAAACAAACTTGAGACGTTTATTTGGCAAATTAATACTTATTTAGACTTATTTTGTACAAATATACTTTTTGAAATGTAATATTTTGCTTTCATACATAGAAGACATTATTCTGGCAATACAAAAGTTCAAAACAAACAGTTGAAATTGGGATTTTACATTTGGGACAAGGAAAATCTGGAAGTTTACAGGTTTATGACCAACATAGAAGTAATATACATTGTATATTCAAAATATTAACCTGAAAATGGACTGGATTATAATACTTCATCCAGTTACAATCATGCAAGTTTAATTTTAGGTAGATGAGTATGCAATTCATCAAAAATTGAAAAGGACAGCTTTTCGGGCGAAATCTTATATTGGCTCACATATTGTCGATAGGACGGGGCCCAGGGGTATCAGTCAGACATGTTAGATTTTTTTCTATCTATAAAATCATAAATACCGCTACCTTCTACATTGGAGCAAAGTATGAAATTACATTGTACACACATGTAGAAAATATTATATTTCTTTGTCCGTTAAGCCGTCAAAAATTACAGACAATTCTTTTAATCTCTTGGATACTACATATACATTTGTATGTTAGTAATGTCTTACAGATAAAAGAACATTAATTATCTGTTACTGAGAATAGTTGCGTATGCTGTCGGACAATTATTGTACGAACATATTAAACCATGTACAACTAGTAGATGTCTTGCATCGTGGGACTGGCATTAAACGGTCAAATTTTATCAATACATGAGAATTGCATATATGTTGAGGTAAATGATAATTAATATATAATTATGACTCACCAGTATTCCAAGATGTATTCCACAAACCTCCCCAGGTACTTTGCTTTTCAAAACACACAACATCAGGCATGTTGTCCAACTTGGCAAAATGAAACAATGTCGCCATGCCTGACGGGCCTGCTCCTATGATACAAATCCTTTTATCCCCCATTTTTTTCAACAATTTTTAAACCACAAGCTGAACTCCTGATCTCAAATGTTCTTGTGCGCTGTGATTGATGTACTGAAAGCTTTTCTCTTAAGAGTCACGCTCTACCGATTTCAATGGGTGTATCAAAGACTTCTTATGCGGATCTCAAATGTTCTTATTCGCTGTGATTGATGTACTGAAAGTTTTTCTCTTAAGAGTCACGCTCTACCGATTTCAATGGGTGTATCAAAGACTTCTTATGCGGATCTCAAATGTTCTTGTTCGCTGTAACTAATGTAATATATTCGTTTTGCAATGCATATAATTATGCATATATTGATATGCTAAGAGGATACGTATAGGGTATATACACGTAACTTTACTTTATACCTTTTTGTAATATATTCGTTTTGTAATACATATTATTTTGTACATCGATACATTGATATGCTAAGAGGATATTTATAGGGTATATAAACCTACTCTTTGTGAAGTTACATTTGATACTTGTAATACTTAATATTATATACATTACTATGAGTAGTATAATTGTGTGTAAATGTACATTTAATAGTTCTCTGTATACATGCACACACCCAACACACGCACGCATCCACATACACTTACACCAACACACACAACACACACACACACATCCACACATACATGCACCCAAACACACACGCACATACATTCATATATACATATTCTGTCCACTGGCTAATTCTTGTAATTTCGCTTTCGTATACGAAAAACCATGTGTGGAAATTTACATTAAAACCCCATAATTATGTGGACTATCATTTTATAATATTTCGGCTTGTTAAAAATCAACACAAAATCCAAATACAGATTATCAGTAATAAAACAAAAGCATCATGCTTATCATAGGTTTAGACTAGAATTTTATTATTTGATTATGTTATAGTATAAATACAGCCACATATATGTTTATATCTTTCCGATTAAGTAGCCGATACTAAATTAGTGTTTATCAACTAAATTTGCTAAATTGCATAATAGCAATATTTGTAAATATGTGCAACTTGGGTCTATTACCTTCTGGTTTATTGAAAATATAACTGTTCAAACTGTTCAAAAACTGATGTACTGCGGGTTTTTCAGTTAGGGTCACACTCTAATAATTTCGATGGGGCGTATCAAAGACTTCTTATTAGAGTGAAGTAAAATTAAAGTGAACCGTTCTCAATTATGATATATAATTAAAATACTGAAAATATTCATAAAAACTGAACTTACATAGACAAAAGACAAGAAAAGTGGAAATATCCATGTATGTCAGTGGCGAGACACGGAACTGTTAACGTTAGCGAACTGTTGAAACGTTTAGAATGATGATATTATACGTGATGGTGTCTCACTAGTTCAAGAACTCCCAACATAAATACAATTATTTTGCTGACAAGTTGAATACAAAACGTCAAGTCCAGTCATATGAAGACGGCCATATTCAGTGTCTGGCTTATTCAAGATTTGTGGATACACAAATAAAGTGCACATACATCGATAATGCTATTTTCCCGTTCATCATCGCCAAAGTATGTTTTAAATAACAAGAAATAAATAGAATAAAATTCATCTCCGCTGTGTTTATTAAAGGGGCATACCCTACAACTGACAAACATTCTGTGAAAGTGTAAAAATGTGTTAGATGTATATGTAAAACAATATATAATGGATAATTGCAAGAAGAACTTGGGTCATAAAATGACTAGTTTAGGTACTAGCTGCAAAAATCATAGCTATGAATAATAAATCACCTCCATCCAAAAATTGTACAACAAATTCCAAAGAGTTTATGATCTTTTAATATTTTTTGTGATTTTATTTTTAATTGGATGAATTTTTGGCTGAAACTTTCTTCGTCGACTTTTTTCTTTACAAGCTTCTAATTTATCATCATTTTGCCTTGATTCTAGATGCACCAAGTTGTAGGGTATGCCCCTTTAATGTGTAACTATTTTCTCTCGACCGTGCGAAAGAACGACCGTGAGAAAAACTCTGAATAAAAAATACTGCTTTTGTTATGTTTCATTTTTTTAAATGTATATTAAAAGATGTCAAAAAAAACATTTGTGTAGAAATGCATATGAACCCTTGTTTATTGAATACTATATACATAATTCATTTACGTCTCATTTTTATGCATACAATTACATCCAAATGTGCATTTTTTCTTTTTAAAACATGCATACAGCCATTCAATTTAATAATTTCAAGAAACATACATTATAGAATATTAAGGATACAACAATATACAAAACTCGAGATAACTGAGATAGTATATACATTATGATACATTTTTGTATAATTAGAAGTTAGATGACCATCGCTAATCCAACATAAAAACTTTCATAGGACACTTTAATGACTAAAGTGTTGATTATCCAATTTGCCATTTGCTATCGTGTCGAAAAATACATATTTTTGGCATCTTAAGTAGACTCGCCATTGAAAAAAAAAGAAAATAAAAAAGCCCTACAATCCAAAATAGCTATAAAAGCTATAACATAGCTCTCTTCTCCATCTTTTAGAATATACCTATTTATTAATAGCTATCAATAAACCCACTTTCATATATGAGGTTGTGAAACGACATGTAGATCTATTGTTTATTAGTAAACACACAAGTAAAACATTCATTGAAACAGCCTAGATGCCCATATTTTGTCAATAGGTTTTCAGGTTCTAAATACGACAAAAATCTTTAAATTACAACTTATACTGCTGCGACCGATAATATTACCGACGTGATATTACAACCGCTCTCTCGTGCCCTACTATGTATGCATGTATATCACGCCTCCTACAAAATACTCTTTTGTCATTGGATGATTTGACGTCACGTGGTGACCTAATATATCGTATATTAGGTCAACAGAATATATTAGGTCTGTAATGGAGTCATTTATATTTAAATATTGGGTCTGTAATGAAGACTTTTATTGGAAATTATGATGAGAAAGGTAGTCTGCGTGATATAATCGTTACAGGGATAGTAACTGACCCGATACGGGATATACGGGTCTGTGGAAAACCGTATATCCCGTATCGGGTCAGTTACTAACCCTGTTACTATTAATATGACCTCTTTCTGCAGAGTAAAAATGTAATATCGTGTTGCTTTATGGTCCAATAAACCAAACAACTATGGCAAGCGAAATGCACAATAATTCTTTAAACCATAGGTTTAACAGATAAACCCGGGTTTAAGCGAGGACCAATGGGGGGGCTGAAACTGTGGTTTAAAGTATCACGGAAACTCTTAATACAATTATTTTACATGTAAGTCTTTAAACCAGGGTTTAAGGTTTATGGTGCCGAATGCATAATTATTTTCAAACTTTTTATTTAACAGTTAAAGTCCCATAATCATATAGATTTATCGGTCGTAATATTTTCTGTTTGTTCTACATCAGAGGAATCCTGTGTGTTTTCCTCTATAGCAAGAAAAAATGTTTCCAAAATCACTATCGCATTTTTAGCTCACCTAGCACAGAGTGCCTACTAGGTGAGTTTCTAGGATCGAGCTATGTCCGTCGTCCGTCGTCGTCCATCGTCCGTCGTCAACAGTTTCTTTAAACAACATCTCCTCATAAACCACTTAGTCAATTTCAACAAAACTTCATCTAGGTGTGTCCGTTGCTTGAAGCTCTACCGAAATTGTTCAATGAATTCCATTCCATGAAGAACTCTGGTTGCCATAGCAACCGGAAGGATTTTTTTTTAATCTTCAAAAATCTTCTTCTCAAAAACCAGAGGTCCTAGAGATTTGATATTTGGTGTGTTGCATTGCCTAGTAGACCTCTACCAAGATTGTTCAAATTATCGCCCTATGGTCAAGATTGGTCCCGCCCTGGGGGTCACTTGATTTATATAGGAAAATTGAAAAAAATATTTTGTTCAAAACCACAAGGCCTAGAGCTTCAATATTTTGTATGTGGCATTGTCTAGTGGACCATTACCAAGTTTGTTCAAAGTATGCCCCCGGGGTTAAAATTGACCCAGCTGCAGGGTTTACTCTATCTTATAAAGGACAATTTAAAAAATGTTCTTGTCCAAAACCACAAGACCTAGCGCTAGGATATTTGGTATGTAGCATTGTCTAGCAGACTTCTACTAAGTTTGTTCTAATCATGGTATGGGGGGGGGGTCAAAATTGGTCCTGCCCTGGGGTCACTAGATTTATATTTTAGGCCAATATAGGAAAATTTAAAGAATCTTCTTTTCCAAAACCACGAGGCCTAGGGCTTAGGTATTTTGGATGTTATATTTTGTTGTTGACCTCTACTAAGTTTGATCAAATCGTGGCCTAATCGTCGATATTGACCCAGCCCGGGGGTCAGTTGATTTCAACAACTACTTTACAGTTTGGGTAGATAACTCTTTACCATGTCAAATAACTTTCCTAGGTTAAATTATCACTTAGTGGTACAATACTCAGGTGAGTGATATAGGGCCATCATGGCCCTCTTGTTTTCATTTTCATTGAAACAGCTGTGTTTTCCCGCAGTCATATTATGCACACGGCATGAGGTGGCGTCACGCGCTCTATATATTTCAAGTTTACGAAAGCAAAATTCACTGCTAAATGAGTTTTTTTAGAAGAAAAAAGGCTCGTTTCGTCGGTAATAATTATCTGGGGATAATATCAGTAATTTTTTTTTTCGCATACATTTTTATAGCAAAAGGCTAATGGGACTTTAAGATGTCTTTAACCTATAGTTTAAACAGCTGTGTGCACATGAATTGCTTAAACTATGGTTTTATCAAACAACAGTAAAATGTATCAACTGAAATCATTTGAAATCTGCTTGCCGATGATTAACTTTGATTTCTCACCGGGGTGCATTAATTAGCACAATGCGTGGCAAACATTCCATAAAGATCGTCTGCGATAGGATATGTTGATGTTACTTTGGTGTGAAATTGCATATACTGACTGGTACGGCGTATTATACTATCATTCAGTCATAAATTGAAGATTTACACTTCTTCTTATCGTAATTATATCTTGTCACAAATAAAAAAAATATTTATTTATTTAATTGTTCATTATAACTAAAGAAATGTGGAATACTTACATTTTAAACAATTTATAAATCATGTATTATCACTGTGGATATACATGTACATGCGTTTGATATTGAAGCAATTACGCAAAATATAAATTTTAACAAACGTACGTGAATATATATTAACTCTCCTAAAGTTTAGGCATTTTACAATAATTGACTATTAAGTTAAACAATGAAAATATTGAGCGATAGTTATCGGTTATTTTAAGTGTTCAAAATCTAGAAGATTTATTGTTGAAAGATGGTTTGTCAAACTAATTGTTCAACTTTGGTATAAATGTACAGACACTTTGCTGACCATGAAGAGATAGCATTAATCTGATTAGAGGCAATAAAACAATTATTATAATAAGAGATTAGATCTCTTGTGGATGTTGAGGGGGGGGGGGGTCACTTATATAGTAGCTGTTCAATGTCTTTAAGTATTTTAATAATGGTGCCGATTGCATCAAAGTGTACATATTCTGTGTATATTTTCATAAGTATAATAATGTGTAACATTGTCTAGTGGAATTATATCATCATGTTTGTTAAAATAATGGGTTCAAAACTGGCACCACCACGGGGGTAACTTTATTTTGGCATAGTCTAATATTGGAAAAAATGAAAGATATTCTGGTCGGAAATCATAAGTCCTTGAGATATGATATTTGGCGTGAAGCATTGTCTGGTAAACCTCTACCAAGTTTGTTCAACACCTGGCGCCGGGGTCAAAATTGGCTCCGACTAGGGGTTACTTCCCATTTATGTCAGAAAAACAGAAAATAAACCACTTATTACTGTTGAGTGCTGATAGGGTCATCATGGCCCTCTTGTTTATTGGTTGATCACTTGCAATACTGGTTAAATGAAAAAATACATACAATGCATTATTAAAAAGGAATAGCACTAAACCATATTTCTATTCAAAATCGTTGCCATGTGCTATATTTTCTTCTAAGCCTCACTGTTTAGTGTTTTTGCGTAATTGGAAATATCCATCAGACAATTATAACACCTTTACAAAGAATTGTATTTAATATTTATTGTAGACAAAAAAGATCATAGAAGATAAATTAGTCGATCAATTTAGATGTTAATTAGGCGTCGTAAACCATTTCAAAGTCTTTAAAGATTTACTGTAGGCTGTATTAGCCGGGATTGATAAAGATAAGGACAAAGAAAAACTGATTTGGTATCGATTAAACTTCTCTCGGAGAGATGCAATACAATCAAACCAGTCCTGTGTTAGCAGCCACCTCCGAATAAATGCTTACCTGTGAATAAAGGTCATCCATTTTAAAACGCAATTGCATATTTAGTCTAAGAACAAAATTACTTCCTTTTGAATATAGTTCACCTGTCAATAACGGCCAAATGATGGCCTTTACTGTACATGCATTGTTTCTAGATATACTAGTATACCTCCAATTTCTTCCTCAGACGTTAAACACGTCATTCGCAGTGTCAATCATTTGTCTTCAATGACTTAGTTTTTTATTATAACAATCATGCTGTTTGACTGTTTGTAATATTTTTGTAAGTCATTCCAAAATTATGATCTTTGACTGGAAGACCATATCAAATGAAAACGTTGGTTTCAGATTTAGAAGCTCGTTCCTCTTTTTATAAGACTAATCTGAACCATTAATTCTTTCATCAATTCATCAATGCTAGCACTCATATCCGGTGTCAGAACTTCCTTCCATGCACCTGGTTTCCTTGAAATAATTCGCAATCTCATCTTGGCTGATTGTCTGTGAACGCAAGACTGTAGAATTCATTGTATGTAAAGTCTTGTGAATGATTCGTGATGTACTAAACGCAAAAAAAAGAGTTTTAACTATTGCTGTGAACTTTGTTAATTGATTACCCTACATTGTCTTTGTCAACAGGTCATTATTCTAAATTATGAGAATTATGATTTACTTAATGTCTTTATCAAAGTTTTTTGTTCGACTTGATTTGAGAATTCAGTTTAATTCCTTTCTAAAATCACATTCATTGTATATAATAAAGAGAGAGATGAATTAATACTATTCGGTGATTTTTCATTTCGTATTTCCAAATGTTTCATAAAGCATTTTAAATGGCTAACAACTGGTGTAATCATAAAATTATAACTTGCTGTTATAAATAACACTATAAGTACAAATGGTCGCTTGTGTGCAAGAGTATTGATATTTAGCACACGTTTACTAACCAATACAATCTCTAAATCATTACACAAATTTTAATGGTTACCGTTCCAAGTTGCAGTGCAGGAAAAGCTCAAGTCAACGGGAGCCAATTTATGGTCAAAGGTCATATTTCTTCTTCTCTTTGCTAATGTTTAACCTCAGATTTGTCTGTTTCGGTTCAGTTTCCTTCCAGTTAAATAGTATTATTTAATATACTACCTACTCATTGTCTTTATTTGTAATGTTCGCCCGGTTAGCTCAGTTGTTAGATTATTGGTCTTCTGATCAAGAGGTTGTGAGTTCGATCCCTGGGCGAGGCTCACAATGTCGGTGACAAAATCACACAAGATATTACATCCTATGTTATATTGTCCCCCAACTCTGAACTATGTGGCGTAGCGTGGCAGTAGTTTACGGATAAAATGTGCTTCGTACTGGTTAAGGCCTTAATGAAGTCAAGTGAAGCTGGTTAGGATAACTGCCGAGAATTGAAATAATGTTGAAAATGGCGTTAAATCTGATGAAATAAATAGATTATTTGTAAGGTGTAAAATGAATTGACTGAACCTTTATTGATAAAGCTACCTTCAGATTCATCATTGACGTGTTTGAACCATTACAAATTGGACTGTTTCTCATACTATTGTCAATATTCACCTATTCTCACACAACTGAACAAATGGGGTAAAATATAAACGATTTTTTGTACTTCTAGTACTTTCTTATTTCTTTAGCATCATATCAGGACACATATTAACTACTGATTTCCAAAATCTTACCAGCAACATATTAACAGGTTTTGAGATTTGGATGCTTAATTGGTCTTGCTGTAGTGTTTTGGACCGCTTCTTTAAAACAGTACCCGTGACACTTTATTCAAGAAACCAATAAATATCTGTGCAAAATATGATAAATTATTACTAGTTAGTGTATAAACCCGCGATTTTCCCACCATGAGTAAGGAATACTTATAATATGACATGCTTTTTGAAGATATATAAATAATTTTTACTTCAGTTTCGAGAAACCTTGTATTGAGTTATGAAATAAAACCACATTATAAATCATAGATATATTTGAACAAATTTATCGAAAATAAGCATATGCATACAGTGGTGAAAGCGAATATATTACTCGTCCGACAAACTGATGTAACTTGTCACATGAATGAAATGATGTCCTGTATATTATACACTGTTGTCCCGTAGGTTATAATTCTTTGTGAATTGGAATTCATCAATTTCTTGAATAGTCAACGGGACAACATCATTTCTCCGTTCCACTTAAATGTGTTATAACTTTTGCTCGATATGCTACGTGGATGCTGGAATTATGTTGTAGCTGTTTTACAGGATGAATTTGGGCTATTGAAGCACCCATAGGTTCAAACCCCGCTCAGGGTACAATTCTTTTCTGCTTTTTTACATTTATTTTCTAGACAAATTATACTTATGAGTATTAGTTTATAGTGTTTATTACTAGTTTGGCTAATCCTGGCCATTTGATTGGCTAATGGTGATGACTGAATCTATCTATAGTTGATAGGTAAGTAAATCATAAAGGCATTTCTCTGTGATGTTTAACCTAGATAAGCTGTTGTGTGACATAATATCTGAAATGCTATTTGAAGCTCAATGTGGTTGTATCATAGCAGATTATGGTGAATTTGTTAACATTTAGGCTTTATTCTATTTGATTGATGTAGGGTATGATATTACCATGTGCTTGTGTACTATATACATGAGCGAATCAATGTTTGTATTTACTGTTACTGAAGTGTTGGTCACTAGTTTGTGTACAATAAAGAGTTTTTGATGCAATTTAATTGTCTTCAATTAATGTGCTAATGATTTAACTTTCCAGTATCATTTTAAATTTTTAGCAAAGGGACTAGAAAAGCACTAGCGTACGTCATTTACCTACATGCATATGACCTGCATGCATTACAATATGAATAAAAAATCGGTCCGTAAGTTTAAATGTTAAAAATATTTGTATGGGCTCGAACGATATGGGTACACAATTCTCTCTTTTGCCTCGTATGGTAAAAAGTCCGACAGTACTTTCAATACTTTGATTTATAGCTGTTTGCGAGTGTATAGTGTAGTGTCTATTACTAGTTTGCCTAATCCTAATCATTTGATTGGCTAATGGTGATCACTGAATCTATTAATAGTTTACAGGTAAGTAAGTCATGAAGTTGTTGTGTGGCTATTTGAAGTTCAATGTGGTTGTATGGTAGTGCTCAGATTTATGGTGAATTTGTTAACATTTAGGGTTGATTCTATTTGATTGATGTAGGGTATGATATTATCATGTGCTTGTGAACTATATGCATGACTTAATTCATTTGTCAAATACTCATGATTGTCATTATAATGCGTATTACTTATATTATGTAAATATTTTATACTCTCCTTAATGTAGGATTGAATAAAATATACAGTCAATATCCTTTATGAAAAAAGCAACTTCATACAAAAAACATAAACCAATATGCTTCTTGTAATTCGTCTACCTGTAACGTTTTGTTATAGTTTTTTTGTTACATATATGCTCGAATATGCACACCTTTGATATACAGGGTATCTAATCATAAATATCAAAACTATAGAGCATACTGAGTAGGATGAAAAAAGACAATAAAATTGTTGAAATTTCATTTTTGACTCGATTGTATTCGAAAAGAGGTCGAGCTTTTTGGATCACTGGGTAGCCTGTGTCTGTGCGAAAAGCTGAAGTGTAGCTCATGACACAGAAGCTATCAGCGGAAGCATCATGTGTGGAAAGTTCTCACTGAGGCGTTTGGCACTTTTGCACATATTTGGCGCTCTTGATTTTTTTATGCAATGAATCTATACCAAATCAGTTAATGATTCATACATATACTAGTATTTATTTAAAAAAAGAAGAGTCTTGTTGATAATTTTCAAATCATCAATTTGTATCAGTTGTATTTTACATTGTTACGCAGTATACAAAAAGAATGATTCTCTGATACAAGCAGTTTATTAAAAAAAAGGCATTTTTGTCAGTCTATGTAAATAAAAATATACATACATTTCATAACATAGTCTCCGAATACTAATACATTATATGCCACCCACTGTGTTATATTTTCAAGTAGTAAATCAGAATCATATTGACGGTGTTTTGAATTACTTGGCGCTTAAGAAGGCTTCCAGACTGTCGTCAAAATTTTCCATAAAAGGCGTTTGTTTAAGTCCCACCTCCCCGGTGTAAGCGCTTGTGTACAAATGGTCCCGGTAGTTTGCTAGTCCGAGTGTCTCTTTCCTTATTCTAATCCATTCATGCAGTACTGGTTGTATTTTTGTCAGGTGTAGATCATATCCTGATTGTTCCACTAATGCATCAATATGAGCTGTTTGAAAGTTAACAACGTCGCTTTCAGAAGCAATGGCTTCCATTCTCTTTAGCCATAACTTACTATCGTCGTCCATTTCTTTCTGTGATTTTGGTTCACCTGGTATGGCTCCCATAATATATCTGGAACATAAAGCGAGATAAATAGTATCAAGAATTCATACGTCACCCTAGGATTAAAAAGGACGGACAAGTATTATAGACTCTGGGGCAGATTGGACTTTTAATTCTAAGGTGACGAGATTATTATATTATAAAATGTAATGTTCTGATAAACTGTGGCAATATTTTCATGATTTGAACTCAAAACTTCAAGTTGAACATAACAATGCACCCAATTGTTAATTGTAAGACAATGTGCAACAAAGATAAAAAAAATTGCTTTATTCACTAATTCTATATTTGTATGAAAATTGTTATCATTAAATTTTGGAAAGCATTTAACGTTAACATCAAGTTGTTGTTTTAGTCAACAATTTACAAGAAATACAAATATATCAGTGCTAATGAAAACATTGTAGAAATAAATTATGTCTTTATTTGTCGAAGTTATCATAAACTGCTTTTGAGTCTAATATATACTACTCAAAATTTAATAAGGATCACTATTTGTTTTGTATGGCATTATCCTCGATTTTGCATTACATATATAAGATATGAATTTTGGTTAATCTGAAAGATACCTGATTATCATGAGTGCAACATGTAATCCATAGATTAAATCATTCGAGCGTAACAAGCGCCGAAATGAGGACAGGGTCAAAATTAGACATTTTATTGGTATGTGAGGGGAATAGAAACTTTGAGGAAAATGAGCTAAAGTGCAAAGATATCGCTCTCTGCAGCATATCGCAGACGTGTTCGGTGGGATTTAGGACGCGAGGTCAAGCGGGCCAGTCCATTCGAGCAATATTTTCCCCCTCAAGTTACTGATTGGTGTCAGTGACCCTATGAGCACGGGCATTATCGTCCATGAATATGAACACAGGACCAAAAGCACCTGCGTGTGGACGAATATGAACTTCCAAGATCTCATTTACGCGCCATTTCCATCGCCTTGTATGTCCCTTTGTGACCGCAACATGTTAGAGAGCATCAACAATGGGCTCATGGCCATGATGGATGGACCCTACAAGACTTGACCTCTGTATTCTTCTTTGACGAGTTCAGGTTCTGTGTCGAATTTTGAGTAGTATGTATTACATGAACTCCCTTCACCCTTTTCTACTAAATATGTGTAAAATGTATGTACCATTTGGAGTAACTTGGTAAATTTTAAAGATAAAGAGAGTCATGATGGCCCTGTAAATGCTCACCAGGAAAAAAGGTCATTTGGAGACGAACATTGTTAAAACTTCTACACGAGTCCAAGTAAAATCAAGTGATCCTAAGGTCAGGGCCAATTTTTACCCCCGGGCCATAATATGAACAAATTTGAAAGAGGTCTGCTAGACAATTCTACATACAAAGTATCTTAGCTCTAGGCCTTGTGGTTTCGGAGAAGTTTTTTTTTAATTTTCCTTAAGTAATCCTTGTTTTCCAATCCAAAATATCCTATCTTAGTAACTATCACAATTCATGTATGTATGTGTGTATGTTTGAAAAAATAATTTGAAATAAAGTTTAAACTAATTTCCCTATATAAGCATATATAAGTCATGTGACCCCTGGGGTGGGGCCAATGTTGACCCTATGGCAATATTTGAACAAAATTGGTAGATGTCTACTAGACAATGGTACATACAAAATATCTTAGCTCTAGGTTTTGTGGTTTCGGAGAACAAGGTTTTTTTTCATTTTCCTATATAAAATAGAGTAAACCCTGGGGCGAGGCCATTTTGACCCTAGGGAAATAATTTGGTCAAACTTGGTAGAGGTTCACTAGACAGTGCTACATACAAAATATCTTAGCTCTAGGTTTTGTGGTTTCGGAGAACAAGGTTTTTTTAATTTTCCTATATAAAATAGAGTAAACCCCAGAGCAGGGCCAATTTTTACCATAGGGCCATAATTTGAACAAACTTGGTAGAGGTCCACTAGACAATGCCACATACGAAATATCTAAGCTCTATGCCTTGCGGTTTCAGAGAAGAATTTTATTTTAATTGTCCGGGGCGGGGCCAATTTTTACCCTATGGCAATAATTTGAAAAAAGAACTTGGTAGAAGTCCACTAGACTATGCTACACACAAAATATCAAAGCTCTAGGCATTGTAGTTTTTGCAAAGAAGATTTGTTTAATTTCCTATATAAGTCTATGTAAAATCAAGTTACCCCCGGGGCGGAGCCAATTTTGACCCAAGGGGAATACTTTTTAAAAAAGCATTGTAGAGTTGCATCAGACAATGCTACATACCAAATATCTCAGCTCTAGACATTTCGGACTAGAAGATTTTTTAAGTTTTTTTCTATTTGTTGCCATAGCAACCCGAGTTTTCAATGAAATTTAATTTTTTGACCAACGTTTGGTTGCTATCGACATAGCGGTGTAGGTGGAGATATTGTTTTAAGTTAATATGGACACCACTTCACGACGCACGATGGACACTGGGTGATCACAAAAGCTCACCTTGAGCACGTTCGTGCTCTGGTGAGTTAAAAAAAGATCAAAACTTAAATTGACTTCAAATACTGCACAGGATATGGCTGGCGCTGCCCTAGGTCACGAGTAAATGCGCATTTTATGGTCATGTTTCCATTAAACTTCTTTTGATACATTTTTATCAGTGGTAAGAGTTGAAATGATTTGAAGTGTTTAAAACTATATCTGACAATAAACGCTGAAAGTTATCGTTTTCTTGTTTCGTGTCATGTGCATTTAAGGGTTTATTTACATAAATGAAACAAATTGCTTACATGAAATGCATGCTTTGATGACACGTAGGTACGATTATTTCAAAATAAGTCATTTATCCAGACAAATTGTTCAATAAATGTCCGTAAACGTGTTCTGTTCATATCGATGTAATGGTAACGATCTTTAAGGTACATATTTACACCTACCTGCAAGTCCAGATGGCGGTTGCCTCAAAGTAGTTGAACGTGTAAAAATGATTATGTACACCAATATAGAAGAGATTATTATTGCCTTCTTTGTAGAACAAAGCACCCATGTATAGATCGGCGGGATATAGGCTAGTTTTCTCCATTATTCTAAACCGATTTTCAAGGAAGGGGAAGCGATTTTTGTATCCAGTGCATAGAATTACCGAATCTATTTCAGCTTCTGTACCATCAGTAAAATATGCTTTATTTGCATCCATTCTGACCACCAATGGTTTCTCTTCGATCTCTTTTGGCATGATACACGTGGCGCTCTTCGGAATCGTTTTATAACTTAGGTATATGTTCTTAGCCCGAAACTTGATCAACTGAAGAGCTACATCTTCACCAGAATAACTAGCGCCAATGATGAGAACTGTCTGTCCCTTAAACTCTCTGGCATCCCTAAAATCATGAGAATGGATCACCCGACCATTAAAGTCGTTCATTCCAGGGACATCTGGCAGGAACGGTGAGTTGAAGATACCGACAGCTACAATGATATGCGTAAATATTTCTTCACGAGTTTCTCTTGTCTCGAGATTTTCAACAACGACAGTGTAGTTATGTTTGTTATCATTGTATTTTACCCATCGGACAACTGTACTGAACTTTATGAAAGTCTTCAAATCAATGTTTCCAGTTTTCCGTGTCCATCGACCTGAAAAATATTACAAAATAGAATAGTGCTAACAAAAGCATTTTTTTAATGTTTGTCTAGTTATGTTATTAAGTTATTTCGATGAAGTGTGTACTGACCAAGTAAAGAACCATGAATGCGAGGAATGTGACGTCTGGACCAGCAAGACCCCTGATTCCATAGTAGGGGATAATAAAACAGACAGGCTCATTGAATGACTAGCTTATTTTCTAGACGAAATTTAGTCATGGTATGAGTTTAATTTAGTTACGGGCCATTTGATTGGCTAATGGTGATGTCGGTCATTTTGATTTGTCAGTCATAGGAATGGCTATCGGTCGCGTAACCTGTCTGAATGTGTTCGTCTGCTCTGTTGTTAAACGTAAGTCATGTCAAGTCAAGGAATTGCTCTGTGATATTAACCTAGATAAGTTGCCATAATAAAGGTAATGCTATTTGAAGTTGTATGATATATGGCAGATTAGGGTGATTTTGATTGTATTTAGAGTTGTATTGTGAACTCGATACATGAATTTATACTGTCAATATACTTTATGAAAGAAGCATCTTTATACAAAGAAATTAAACGCATGCTTCTTGTAATTCGTCTACCTACGAGAAAAACTTATATATCTTACTTTACGGATGACCCGTTTCGTTATAGTTTTTCTTGTTACATAATCAGTTACTACATGTTTACAAAAAAATACAGTTAGTCAAGTTAGTCATAAACTAATTATCACTTAAAATCTATTGAAATAATCACCCTATTTTTGACTAAGTATCAAGTCCACAGACACTTAACTGACCATGAGCAAACAGGAATTCTTTTTTTGGGGGGGTGGTCACTTACATAGTAGCTGTTCAAGGTCTTTAATGAGTTTGATAATGTTGTAAATTGCATCAATGTGTGCATGAGCACGTAAACACATTCTGTGTATTTTTAGCTCACATGTCACAAAGTGACAAAGTGAGCAATTAGGATCACTCTCCGTCCGGCGTCGTGCGTCGTCAAACTTTTTGTTGTGACCACACTAGGGGCCACATTTTTGGCTCAATTTTAGCAAAACTGGGTCAGAACGTTAATATCAACAAAATCTCGGACGAGTTCGATATTGGGCCATTTGGGGTCAAAAACTAGGTCACTAGGGCCAAATAAGGGAAAACATTGTGAACACTTTAGAAATCACTGTTTTGAATTTATCTTCATGAAACTTTGTCAGAATGTTTATTTTAATAATATGTAGGTCAAGTTTGAAAATGGGTAATTTCTGTAGTAAAATAAGGTCACTAGGGCAAATTGCTGGAAAACCTTGTGAACACTCTAGAAGTCACTGTTTTGATTGGATGATCATGAAACCTTGTCAGAATGTTTGTCTTCATAATATCTTGGACGAGTTCGAACATGGGTCATCTTGGGTCAAAAACTAGGTCGCTAGGTCAAATCTTATGAAAAAACATGTTAACACTGTAGATTTCACAGTTATTATTGGATCTTCACCAATCTTTGTCAAATCGTTTGTTTTAATGATATAACGGTCAAGTATAAATATGGGTCATCTGGGGTCAATAACTAGGTCACCAGGTCAAATCTTAGGAAAACTTTGTTAACACTGTAGATGTCACAGTTTTATTTGGATCTTCACTAAACCTTGTCAAAATGTTTGCCTCAATGATATGTGGGTCAAGAATGAACATGGGTCAGCCGGGTTCAAAAACTGGGTCACAAGGTCAAATTTTAGGTAAAAATCTTGTAAAAGCTCTAAATGTCATGGTTTTGATTGGATCTTGGCCAAACCTTGTCAGATTGTTTGTCTTAATGATATTAAGGACAAGTTCAAATATGGGTCACCTAGGGTCAAAAACCAGGTCACAAGGTCAAATCTTAGGAAAACCTTATTAACACTGTAGATGTCAAATTTTGATCGTATCTTCACCAAACCTAGTCAGACTGTTTGTCTTAATGATATGTAAGACAAATTCGAACATAGGTCGTCTGGGGTCAAAAACTAGGTCACCGGTTCAAAACAATGTTTTAATGAGTGAACAGTGATTGTCATGTGAGCGATATAGGGCCATCTTGGCCCTCTTGTTCCTAAGTATTTCAGAACGTATTGGCATAAGGTAATTATTCTAAAATGCAAATTTCTAATTAGATGCAATGAATATGTATCAAGTTTTAACACATCATTCGTATTCAGTTTGTACATCTACATTTTCAGCGTATTTCCTTGCACAAGACGTAGTGCTTCACTGGTTTTAGTTAGGAAACATGTGATGTAATTTCATTCTAAATAACTATCTTACCCTCTAAATAGTCTCTAAGAGCAAGACGAGGGGCAAATGAAGGGGTCGGCTTTCCAAAATGTTCGGCGTACGTATAGTCTGGTAGCTCGAATGCTTCTTTTGAACCATTTGACCATAGATGTCTATACATACTGGCATGATTGGGTTCGCCATATTCATCAACACCTGAAAATGAAAGCCATCATCGGTTAGACAGTAAATATGAAATTCAATATTAATCGCTACCATCTCATACATGTACTTAGAAACACAGCAAATACAAACTAAATGGCCTGTTTAAAGTTTCTAAGTTTTCATTCCCTCATGATTTATGCATGGGAAAACGAGGCTGTTTTTTTTTCACAAAATGCCAAGGTGAGCTATAGGGATGGCCCTGTGTCCGTCATGAGGTGTCAACATCTTGCTTTTAAAAACAACATCTTTATTGGAACAACTGCGTCTATTGTACTGAAACTTCTAAACAGCCATCCTTGGATTGTCCTCTAGATTTCTTCAAATCTTATTAATTCATGCATAACTCTGGTTGTCATGACAACAAAAGTAAAAGCTAAACGAACCTTCTTAAACTAATTGAGAAGGCCTAGAGCAAAGATGTTTGGCATATAGCATTGCCCGGTGGACCCCTATCAAATTATTTCAAATAATGACCAACGGGTTCAAATTGGCCCGTCCCAGTATTAACATGTGCTTCTATAGGGAAAACTTTAAAAATCTTGTCCTCTGAAACAAGACACAGATCCTAGATATTTGATAAGTATCATTCCCTGGTGACCTCTACCAAATTACTTAAAATCATGCTTGCACCTGGGGAAAACTGATTCCATCCTGTGAATCACTAAATTTATGCTTTTATATAGGGAAAATCTAAAACATCATTTTACCTGAAACCACAAGGCCGAAAGTTTAGGTATTTAGGTATTCGCTATAAGGTGAATGTGAAATTGCTGACCCGGTTTCAAAATAAACAAGTGATATCACTCGCCAAGTATTTTCATGCCGAGTGTAATTTATCCTTCGGCAAAAATGTTGTGAGGAACTCCGTTCCTCGTTGTGAGCACACATATTGTTTGTGCACAAGGTATTGCCTGCTGGTGGACAATATGATTGTAAAACCGCACGACGCAGTCACTCGGGCAGGCTTGAAAACGGGATTGAACTTCTCGCTTGAGCAAATAAAACATCCAAACGTCAATCCTGGTCATTAGCTTTAAGTTTACTTACTTGGAAAACCCATAGCTATCTAACTGTATTTCGATATGTTTACACAAAGGCCTGTATTCTCAATAATTTGGAAAAACTTGCCTTGTCGGCCAAATGAGTGCTTACAACGAGGACCGGAAATTCCTAACAACACTTTTGCCGAAGGATAAATTACACTCGTTGTGAGCTAAACGGGCGTGATTTTGCCAGTCAGTTATAGCAGATATTAGCAAGAAAAAAGCAAAAATGAATGGTACTTTCTTGCATGAATACATGTGCAAGCTACAAATCCACTACAAGCCACATAATTTACAGCAAAATACCTGATCCGTCAAAATCATGAGAGTTGTGTATTTACTCACCACGCTCTACAAACACATTTTACAAATAGCGGCTGCGTCAGCACCTCTATCCTAAGACACATAACTACCAAAATTTGGAATTTGCTACAAAAGCGCGGCGTTAAAAAGTCGGGAAAATAGATTGTTACAACTTTTATTTTTAGCATTATTTTTATAAAAGTTTATATGGAAATCAAGTTGCATGGCATCTTAATACACATTTAGGCCTACACGTTGCTTTCGTTTCTCAATTGTTTATTGGTTATCAATTTAATATTGATCATAAAACACTGATCCAGTTTTGACAAACCTTTAACATGTGAAAACCGACATTTTTTAACTTGCGTAGAAGGGTATGAACTTCAACGACCGGGATTTGAGAAAATGAATTACAATATCAACTAAACTGAACAACAGTCCACATACGAATAATATGTTTCATTATTTTTACCTTATTTAGGTATGACAAAGTGGTGCAAAGTATCTGGGTCCATCGGTCAATCCGTTGACGAGTTATCGATGGGAAACGATTTTCACACTCCATGTCAAAGTGACCTTGACCTTTGACCTAGTGACTCCAGTTTCAATATGGGTCACCTAGTGTCCAAGGCCAATGCACCTGCAAAGTATCAGGCTCATCGGTCAATCCATTGACAAGTTATCGATCGGAAACGATTTTCACACTCCATGTCACAGTGACCTTGACCTTTGATCTACTGATCTCAGTTTCAATAGGGGTCACCTATAGGTCAAGGCCAATGCACCTGCATCAGGCCCATCGGTCAATGTGTTGAAGAGTCATCGGTCGGAAACTAACTGGTCTACCGACAGACAGACAGGCTAGCAAAAACAATATACCCCCTCTTCTCCGTAGGGGGGCATGAATATGTCTTATTTGGCTCGACTATTCGGAGAACATGTAGAACTATTGCTGTCGCCTATGTATCAGCGTCGGCGTTGCATATGGTTGCAGTTTTAGATGCAAGTTACTATCATGTACGTATCGTATATCTTAGTAACCACTAATGGGGTTTACTTGACTCTTCATATTAGTGTAGACATACAAGTTTGATTTTTCTATCTTTAAAATTATAAATAACGCTTCCTGCAATAATATGTACAATAGTATAGATACCAGATTTATATAGCGCTCTTTTTCATACTGTTCGTACGTCCAAAGGCACTTTACACGAGTTGCAGCCACGAGGGCGCAGGTGCATCCTCTACCAGTGCAGATACAGCATGATCTGACCAGAGTGACAGAATGAGAGAAAGTCCCCGGGAAAGGAGAGAAGATATTAGATACAGGCATGTCCGGCGCGGGGAACGCCTAGCTCTCATTTCGAATAGACAGCCTGACTCTTTAATGTGCCTGGTTTATACCACCGATCCACAGCTTCCTGGCACCTTTAACTAGTACTACTACAGTCCACACGATCAGATATATATATATATAATTATATTATATAATTAAAGACAAAATGTTCCGAATTCTTTATATAAAATTATACATTTAATATGAAATTATATCATAATTCTTTATCAATTACACCTTTTTTACAGCCAGTTCTTTTTAAGTCTTGAATACTATATATACTCGTGTATTGGTATTGTCCTATAGACAAAAGTTTGTTAATTATAAATCACTGAAAATAGTCGAGCATGCTGTCTTACGGACAACTCTTGTACAAAAATATTCAACTATATTATAAATTAAAGATTATTTGTCCAACTAGATGTCATGCATCGTGGGATTGACAGTAAACACATTTCGTTCGCTTTGGTAAAATTGTAATATTTAATGAGGATTATATACGTAGAGGTAAACATCAATAAATAAACTCACCTGTCTGCCAAGATGTATTCCACAAACCTCCCCACGTACTTTGTTTTTCAAAACACACAACATCAGGTATGTTGTCCAACTTTGCAAAATGGAACAATGTCGCCATGCCTGACGGACCTGCTCCTATGATACAAATTCTTTTATCCCCCATTTTGTTCAACAATTTTAAACAACAAACTGATCTCCGGATCTCAACTGTTCTTGTTCGCTGTGATTGATGTATTGCGAGTTTTTACTTTGAGGCACGCTATAATTATACCAATGGGGCGTATCAAGGATTTCTTTTTGGAGTGAAGTAAAATTAAAGAGAACCGTTCTCAAGTATGATACAAAATCAAAGTTCTGAAAATACTTATAAAAACTGAACTTACATATACTTGCACTTCAACTTGGAACTGAAACCAGTTAAACATTTGCATGGCGGACGGAGAACATGTACTTTGATCAACTTAGAAGTTCATGCGCGTCGAGCGATTGTCAGTTATGAACTCTGAACTATCCAAATATCATAGTCATTTGTAATTAGCGTGTATTCTGTGTCTCGTTTTACTTTTTTGACAGTTTTTGTTGAATTCAGATTTTGAAGGCGATTTTACTTTCTGTAAATGTTGCCTGTGATAAGATAATAATTTGAACAAACTCGGTAGATTTCCACCAGCAATGCTACTTATAAAATATGCAAGCTCTAATCCCTGTGGTTTCAGACAAGAAGATTTGTTTTTTAATTTTCCAAAACAAACTAGAGTAAACCGCTGGGCGGGGCCAATTTTGACACCAGGACCATAATTTGAATAAACTTGTTAGAAGATCAGCATCGGTCATATATTTACCTGCTAGTTGTAATACGAAAGAAATAGCTTCTGTTTACATTATCAGTTGCTATATATCTAATATATAGCTACTGTATAGATACTTAAATTGCTTCAATGTTTAATTAATAATATGAATTATCTTTTCTTTTAAACAAGACTAATATTTATAACAATTGCAAAATATTAAGAATAAGACAACTCACTTAATACGACATCAAAGAAGTCAATTACTCAAATAATGTTCTCCACTGCAAACGCATTTGTAAAATTGTTGCACGTCTCACACCAAATAGGCCTGGATTTTGATATATTAAACATGCCATTTTGTGAAATTAATGCAAACGTATTTTAACAGAAGAGAAGAACAGAACTTTATTGACGTATACAATGTACATTGTCATTACATATACAAAATAATTATATATAAATATATAAAATTATAATTACAAAATTACAAAAAAAATATTTACTTAACTTTAAATTATCAAAGGTCATTGGTTATTGATCCTAAAAATAATACATTTTGGAATATGAGCAATACAATAAATTCAATCAATATTATGTATCATACTGTTTTTCAATTCTAATGCTTTTTACAATAAATAGCTAACGGAAATATAATATTCTTTTCTTAACTGTTTAACAATTCTATAAATAAACATGTTTGGTCTGATTACATAATACAGTTTAATGAATTCTTTCCTTAAATTTTTATACAACGGGCATTTGATTATAAAATGATATTCGTCTTCAATATCTTTACTGTTACAAAAAATACATAACCTTTCGTTTCTTTCAGTTTTATCACGTGCATATCTTCCTCTTTGAATTTTTAAATTATGTGCTGAAATTCTTAATCTTGTAATAAAATATCTTTAGTTATTTGGAATAATATCTAGGTAATCTTCGTAATTAAAGTATAATTTACAACTGTTATATAATATCATAACTGGACTTGTATCTTTTCTTGCATACCAACCTTGAATAAAACAACCAATTAGTAGTCTCTGTTTAAACAGAAATATAAAACTATTACAATTAACTGTTTCTAGTCGCTGCCATATATCAACAAATCAATATTCACACAATAACTTTTTCACATTACACATCCAATTTACACAGTCTTCAAAGATTGTTTATATACATGTTTAATAATGATATTATCAGAGGTTAGCACTTTGAACCAATATTTAATTATACGTACAAATATATTTATAAATATAGGATAACGACCCAATTCTCCATATATACCAGTGAAACACATTGTTTTTCTAACATTCAATATTTGCTTACAAAATTTTTAATGAATACGTTCCATCCCTTAAGATTTAGTAAATCCGCATATTTATGATGCATAATTTAAAATAGACCCAACAAAGGCATCAAATAATTTACATAATCATGATTAGCGTTAAAATTACCTGTATAATGAAATACCGTACCTAAATAGTTAAAATTATCAACAATTTCTATACTTCCATTATTTTTCAACCCCCCTCGTTTTCGAAACACCATGATTTTAGTTTTAATCGTGTTAACCTCCGATCCCCGGGCATTACAATAATTAAAAAGCATAATTATTATTCAGACTGTTTTGAAGTTCCTGTGGTGTTTTTCCAATAATTACCATATTATCTGCAAACTTAATAGTAAGATCAAAATAATTTCGTCAATAAGTATTCCAGATTTAGAATCATTTTGCCGATATAGTTCTAAACCTTCTACAAATAATGAAAAAACAATAGGTGACATTATTTCTCCTTGTCTAAGACCAACGGAATATTCGAAGAAGTCTGAATTCTTGTTACAATTTCTCACACAAGATCTTACTTTTTGATACATATCACTGATAATTCTTAACAATTTACCTTGAATGCCATTCTTATACAATTTATACCATAATCCTTGTCTATATATTCAATAAATAAACATAAAAATGTGCATCCACAGTTGATCGACCTTTTCTGAACCTGATATAACATCATTAATTTCACAAAAAGACATGATATGCTTATTAAGAACAGATGTAAACAATTTTGATAAACAACTAACTAATGTAATCCCTCTTTAATTATTCACATCATTCACATCGCCCTTCTTGTGGTGTGGAACTATAACATCCTCCATCCATTTTCCGGAAAATATTCTGAGTTTAAAATAGCATTAAAATATCACATTAATGTCCTGCCAAAATATAAGAACAGTTTCAATAGTATATTGATTCATAATAAAATTTACATGTTAAACCAAATATTTCTATCCAATATTATATTGTCAAGTAGTACTGGTATAAACATAGTTTCTTTGCAAATCAGTTTAAAGACTATATAATAGTTGTCTTGTAAAATTAATTTCATGTATAAATAGAATGATTTAATTTAGAAATAGAAGAAGCGTTCAGTTGCATCTTTAATGTATAAAGAAGAAAACATTGGCAGGAATAAAATGGTAGTGACAGTAACTGTTATATTTAAGTCTGCATGTTCTAACATAATCTGGTATTTAAAGACTAACATCCATTCCCTAAAATGCTTTTAAAAACAACAAGAGGTTATCACTTAAAGCCATGAATGTCTTTAATGTTTGTAAAAAATAATGTTCAAAATTGGCTCCATCCCGGGGGTAATTTTGTTTTACATAGTCTATTATGATAATAACAGGAAATAATAAAATATATTCTGGTCGGAAATCAGAAGTCCTTGGGATATGATATTTGGTGTGAAGCATTGTCTTGTAGACCTCGACCAAGCTTGTTCAACTCCTGGCGCCGGAGTCAAAATCGGCTCCGACCCAGGGATCACTTCCCATTTATGTTAGAAAAAAAAGTATATAGACCACTTTTCTGTTGAGCGCTTATAGGGCCATCATGGCCCTCTTGTTCAGTGTTTGATCACTTTCAACATTCGTTCAATGAAAAATACTTACAATGCATTATTAAAAAGAAATTGCACTACACCATATTTTTATTCAAAATCGTTGCCATGTGTGTTTTTTTCTGAGCAACACTGTTTAGTGTTCTTGCGTAATTGGAAATATCCATAAGACAATTTTAACACCTATACAAAGAATTGTTTCTTAATATTTACTGTGGACGAAAAAGATCAGAGAAGGTAAATTAGTCGATCAACTGAGATGTTTTGTAAATCAGGCGTCGTAAACCGTTTCCAGGTCTTTAAAGATTTACTATAGACTGTATAAGCCGGACAAAAATAATCGTAAATCTTTATTACAGGATATCGTAAACTATTTAACACGGCGTGTTGACTGATTTGGTATCGCTTAAACTTCTCTCTGAGAGATTCAATACAATCAAACCAGTCCTGTGTTAGCGGCTACCTACGATAAATGCAAACCTACGAATAAAGGTCGTTCATTTTAAAACGCCATTGCATATTTAGTCTAAGAATATAGTTCACCTGTCAATAAAGGTCACAGTATTCTATCTACAGGATGGCCTTTACTGTACATGCGATGTTTCTAGATATATACCTCCAATTTTTTCCTCATTCGCAAAGTGTCAAAACTTTGTCTTCAATGACTTAGTTTTTTTATTATAACAATTATGCTGGTTGACTGTTTGTAATATGTTTGTAAGTCATTCCAAAATTATGATCTTTGTCTATAAGACTAATCAAATTAAAACGTTTGTTTCGGATTTAGAAGCTCATTCTGCTTTTTATAAGTCTAATCCGGAACCATCTAATTCTTTCATCAGTTCATCAATGCTAGCACTCATTTCCGGTGTCAAAACTTCCTTCCATGCACCTGGTTTCCCTAAAAATAATTCGCAAACTCATTTAGATGCTTAGTACTTGGTTGATTGACAGTGAACGCATGAGTGTAGAATTCAATTGGTCGTTATTCTAAATTATGAGACTTATGATATACTTATTGTATATCTCTGTTCTCTTTTCGCTATTTCACATAGACTCTAGTTGGAGTAAGAAGTAAACAGACCTTATTTCTAAGAATCCTGAAGAAGTGCATAATAAAGAAAAAGAGGAATTTCAATTCAGTGATTTTTCATTTCGTAATTCCAAATGTTTTAGAAAGCATTCTAAATTGCTAACACTCGTGCATTCATAACACTATAACTTGCTGTCAAAACTCACTTTATGATCGCATGGCTGTGAATAATGGGAATTGTTACTTAGCATGTGGTTATTGACAGATCAAGTCTCTGAAACACAAATTTAAATGGTTCCCGTTCCATGTTTCGGTACACCAAACGTCAAAGTCAACGGAAACCACTTAATGGTTAAAGGTCGTATTTCTTCTCCCCTTTACTAATGTTTAACGTCAGATCAGTTGCCTGATTCGGTTCAGTTTCCTACAGTTAAATAGTATTGTTTAATACACTACATACTGATTGTCTTGGTTTGTAATGTCCGCCCGGTTAGCTCAGTTGTAAGATTGATGGTCTACTGATCAAGAAGTTGTGAGTTTGAACCCCGGGCAGAGCTCATGCTGTCCATGAAAAATTTACAGTAGATATTACATCCTATGTTAAATTCTTCCACCACCATTGAATTATGTAGCAGTAGATTGCGGATAAAATGTGCTTCGTACTGGTTTAGGCCTAAATGAAAGCTCAGGGAAGCTCGTTGTGATAACAACCGTGAATTGAAATAATGTTGTTCATGGCGTTAAATCTGATGATATGAATTGATTATTAGTAATGTGCAAAATGATAATGACGTGACGGTACCTTTATTGATAAATCTACCTTCAGATTCATCATTCAGGTGTTTGAATTCTCCCCAGTATGAACCATTACACATTGGATTGTTTCTCATATTGTCAATATTACAATGCTCACATATTCTTTTAATGTCATCATCTGTTTGTGGTTTCTTCAAAAAGTCAGCTATTTTCCTCACGGTTTGTGGTAGGTCCTGTTTAAATTCACATAGTTAGATATTTAGACCGCCCTTTTGAAGAAGTCGCGTGATACGCGATTTTACTGAATAGTTAAATAAAGATATTTGCAATTAAATGAGACAATGATTATGACCGAACGTATAAATTAATGGGATTGTCTCTCATTATCTTGCAAAATTGCCATATGTCGTCCCAATATTTGTTGTGATCTGTTTGTAATAATATACATGCATAGGTGACACCTCCATCAACAACCTTTGATATTTTTACAGATTTATATACTTAAGAATTTAATGAAGGTATGCTCTGAAGAACGCTACATCATTTTAGATTCTCATGTATAGAAAACATACCCAGTAAACGTAACGGGATTGGCTAAAATCGCTAAAAAACGTAAAATAATTATTATTTACAAACTTTTAAGATTAACTTTTATACTTTAATACTAAGCAACAAAAAGTTCTAACCAATCGCGCAAAAATGGTGTTTTGTTGATAAATACTGCACCCCTTTATCGAATTTTCTTTAACAGCGTTAACCATCCCTAACGTAATGTGCATTGTACTGGTACGAATTCGTTAATGACAATGATTTGTCATAAAATCTCTTACAGGACATCAAACGTAAAAAAATGCGATTTTGATTGGCTATTGAATTATTCATATCTAATATCATTGTAGTCTTGTTTTACTGCAATAGATTTACCCGAATTACTTCGTCATACTTCAAAAACATTATATTACGGTCGTTCCTCCTTTCCCAAAATTGCAATACATGTTTTGGCCAAGGACAACATAATCCTACAACAAACAGAGATGCAAACAATAAGGGCTTTGAAAAACAGACTACACGTAAACACGAATTGAACACGATTATAGTACTGAAACCTGTTTATAAAGATTTTATTGTTCTGATGAAATTTGCAAAAACACTTCGTAATTATATATTGAGATTTAGGCGAATAAACTTTTCGGCAAAACCTAGATATTTTGGTCAAATTTTCGGCAAAACCTCGATATTTGGTCAATTATTAGACAAAAGATGGCAATAACATTGATAGAGTAAAAAGATATGGAAAACTGGTCTAAAAAGTAGTAGTTTTTATAAGAGATGGTCTTAATATTGAAATGGTCGCTTACTGATGTTCTGCTGAATTTGACCATCATTTTTCCTAGTTAATGTTGAAAGATACATCAAATTAAGCGTTTACCTGTCCCAGATACGAATGCATCAACAAATTCGCTAAATCCATCTATTCCTCCCTGAAGCTCGTCACCCCATTGGAGCAGACGGTAAAACGATGTTACAGTATCTTTGGGATTTCGGCTGATATAAATTATCTGGAGGAGATTTAAATTACCATTTTTATCTTTTCACTGACAGATTCCTTTTTGTTATCTCAAAATGTGTTCGATAAAAGAATGACGACTGTATTTAGAACGCTGACTATTTGACATAATTGCTAGACTTCCTTGATAGGTGTCTTATCCAACATGCTAGGATAGGTCAATCTGAAGGTTTGAATGCGTATAGATCAAATTCAACCAAACTTCTCGATTGTTCTAGACTGGATAATGGTTCAGATTCAAGATGTAGTCAGAATCCGCGGGCTTGTGGCAAGATACAGAACAATGCCTAAACAATAGAAACACTTTGAAATTGGTTTGCATTTTGTCGTTTCGGGGTCACGTGATTCCCATGAGGCGAAAACCTTTTTACGTTTTCGGTCTCGGTAATTTTTTCTCCGTTATTTTCATATGAATTATGTAAAAAAATAAGGACAACGTTTCTAACGAACTAATGTCACTATAATTTGGGGGGACTTTAGCGAAAAACTGGCACATTTGTATTTGCTTTGCCTGACTTCCGACATTGTAAATATTAGGATAAAAATATCTTAGCATCTTGATAATACTTGCTCTACATATAGATCTACTTTATGTAAGATTGATGCAGTTATATGGAAGTGTTTGGATGAGCGGATATGCTGTAAAGCTCACCTTTCCTTTTCCGTCCCGTAACTGTTCTGGAAGGAGGAAGTGGTGTAAATGACTCTTGATCAATCTTGGTGAGTCCATGTTCTCAAATGTCTGCAAACCTACATTATACAATTAAATAAGGTACACGTCATAATCTGTCAACGAAGTTTGGTACATCACCTTTATACATATGCAACAACATCTCTAAGTTATGTTATACATGTACAGTGCAATCTTTCCAAAGCAACACCCTTAGGTAGAAGCAAAATAAGATTGTTGTTGAGAGGTTGTTGCTTTAGAAAGGTTGGATTAAACCATGTTGTAATCATAATAATCTCTTTATTTTCAGAAGGTAACTCATTAAGATGATACATCAATGAACATGAAAATACAAACAAATATAACAATGAACATCCTATTTGCAACGAGGTCTTCTTTAACAGTAAAAACAGAAACAAAATTAACAAAAAGTTTTACCATAGAAATATAAGTACATGACAGGCATAAATAAAATAAAGTTTAAACACGTCAAATTATTACAAATCAAGAACGTTATACTGCAAAGACACCTAAAAATTAAGTATAATACACAAAATTGTGTTAAAGGGAGGTTGTTGCTCTGGAGAGGTTGCACTGTATATCATAGTACTTCACGCTCATCCGACGCGACACACTTGGTTTGTTAATCGTACACTACCATAGCTATTACAAATGTTACTTGATTTCTGATTTGCTGATATTGTTTATAGAGATATGACAGTGTAGGACTATTTTGTTCGGTTCGAAAATAAGTTTCAGTGCGTCATCAGACTCTGGCGTTTCTTGTTCGACTTCTCGATAACGTTGCATTATTATAATAACATGCCAATTTAATGTTTTTGTTACGATCAAATTCACACAAATAGCAAAGTTGATATGGCGACTTTTCCACCATTCACGGTTAAAGAAATCATGAATTTTCCTTGCATACTTCATGAATAATTCATGAATTATGAATAACGAACTAATCGACATTGGGACCCCTGACGTACGCCTATGTCGAACCGCAACCTACTAATAATGATTAGTCAGAGGGTCACATAGGCCAAATAATAACGATTTTTTAATCAAAAATAGTTACTATACTAATTTGCTTGCGCTGTTTATACATGTCTTCAATATAATGATATCTGGACTACATCATTATCCTTGTTGATCGTTATAACATACTCATACTCACGGAAGTTCCTTGATTTAAAAGAAAAAAAGAGAATATCCCGAAATGATTTAAAACTTAAAGCCGAATGATACACAGGTCTTGTGTACTGATAACTGTAATCTTCAAAAACGTACATATTATTTGCATCATAATATTTGACTTCTGGCCCCTGTTATCATCAATGTAGAAGTGCTTCAGACTTTGACCTCGTTATGCAACTGATTACCTTTGTAGTAAGGGAACCTCTCATCTTTTGCATCTAAGAATGGAAATCTAGCATCAAGTTGAGTGTTGTATGCCTGCTTAAAGTCACCTGTCATGACCAGGTAGATCATTTCCTGCATCAGCGTTGTTCCTATACAAGAAATGGATGAACTTACTGTCTACTTGGCTACATAATTTAATACGACGAGTATTTCATAATCCTATACATTATACGTATTTTACCATTACATGTATTTAATAATTTCAATACATACCGCTTAAACCAGTTTTGTTAAATATAGTAACTTAGAATCATTACTTGTTCTTGCCGTTTTTACAGCTGTTAAGCAATATATTGTAAGGCTCTACGAGGTCCCGATTGTCAACTAACATCGGTGACCAATGGCGAGTTGACATTATATAGATGTAATGTCATAAAGTTCAGTCTTAATGCAGTTTTAATAATAATGTAAGTCACTCACTATCTACCAGCAGTCTAATCAAATCCACCGAGAGTTATTATCTGCGGCCCCGTATGTCTCTTACTTTTGTTGTATACATCATTCTGATACACCACAATGTCATTTTTTCATTACTCAAAATTTGACAAGGATCACTTTTCGTTCTGTATGGCATTTCGTCTATCATGAATTAAATGCATAAGATAATGAATTTTGGTTACTTTCAAAGATACCTGCATAACATGAGTGCAACATGTAATCCATACATTAGATCATTCGAGCGTAACGAGCGTCGAAATGAGGACAGGGTAAAAAATAGACATTATATGGGTATAATTGGGGATTGAAACTTTGAGGAAAATTGCTTACGTTTGTGTTTGTCGAGACTGATGTCCTCGTACGTCAATAACAGTCTGACATTGACTCCCCATGCTTTCAATTAGCCGTCGAATTTTAAATCGTTTGATTCGAGCCCATTCTTCCAGAAGTGTCTCTCTGAGCTGTCTGGTGGTTGTTGGCTGGACAGGACTCTTAAATATCGCTCTCTGCAGCATAGCTTAGACGTGTTCGGTGTTCGGTGACTTAGGTCCGAAAATCGAGCGGGTTTGTCCATTCGGGCAATAGTTTCCCTTTTGAAGTACTGATTGGTGTTATTTACACTATGAGCACGGGCGTTATCTTCCATGAAAATGAACCCCAGACCAATAGCACCTGTGTATGGGCGAACAAGAACTTCCAAGTTCTCATTTACCTACCTCGCAACTATGAGCATGCCATATTCAACGAATTGTAGGTCCCTTTGCCGCCCAAACATTGGGCTCATGACCGTGTTAGATGAACCCTACAATACCCTGTATTCCTCTCTGACGAGTCCAGGTTATGTGCCGATTTCGCAGATAATCGACGATAATGCCATACAGAACAAAAAGTGACCCTTATCAAATTTTGAGTAGCATATTTCCCTGACAGGAATTAGTTTTTAACTTTTTTTAAAGTAATGTATTCTCATCATCTGCGTAATGTTTAATATTTGAAGAACCTTGTAACAATTGTCTTTCGAACAATGAAAAAGTTAAACTGATATTTAAGCTGGATGATCAATATCATGTTTGTAACTTAGGACCCAAATCAAAGAGTAAGAGGAAACAGCTTTAGTATTGTTGGTTTATGTGAAGCCCGAATGAGTTCAACTACAACAAAAGCATGTAGATACAGATCACGATAAACACATAGACTATACTACAGTATCTATTATCAAAGCTAGATACTAGTACATTTTCTTTTGTAGTTTATAAACTGAACAAATTTTACTTACCTGAGCGTGGAAAACTACACATCCACACATCATCCTCTCTTATTTCCATAGTTTCGATTTTTTCAATTTCATTTTCAAACATAACAACACCTTTATATACTTTTGTTGACATCTGTATCCGCGGTTTATCCGACGCCATTTCGAACGTTCGGTATTCCAATACTAGAAATAAGTAATAACTGTAATAACTATTACTTTAAAACGCTGTCGTCACAACCGAGTATAACTGTAGTTTAATGACGTTAGTCGTATCGCATGTTTTTAGATATCTTTTACAAAGGTCAGCTGTTTATACTTAACTGATACTTATATAGAGTGATATTGTGTGTTATATCTTTATATGCTCATTACTATCTTTATATCTATTTATTTAGTGATTAATATTTCCAAGGACTTATATAAGTCCTTAAAATTCGAATTGTCGTATGCGTTATAACACAAGCGACGGGACGCGATAGGAACGATAACTGATGTCATACGGAAAAAATAGGTGACCCATTCATTGTTTATACTGTTTTTATACCAGGTTCTCGGTACATTGTATGCGATGTATTTTTCTAGACGAATTATACCTACGAGTATTTGTTTATGAGTACTTACTGTATTGTCTATTACTAGTTTGGCTAATCCTGACCATTTGATTGGCTAATGGTGATTCGGTCATTTTTGATTGGTCAATCATTGGACCGGCTTTTCGTCGCGATACCTGTCATGTTTGACTGAATCTGTTCGTCAGCTCTGTTATTGAAACGCAAATAAGTAATGTAGGCATCGTTCTATGATGTTACCGTGGCAAAATATCGGGAACATCATTATTATGAAAGTTTAATGTGATTGCATCATATCTGACTATGGTGGATTTGGTAGTATTTAGGGTGTACTTTATTCCATTGATGTATGGTATGGTAATACCATGTATATATGAACTATACATGAATGTATTCATTTGTCAAATACTCATGATAGTCAAAATATGTGTATTATCTATAACTTGTAAATATGTTAATACTCTCCATAATGGAGGAATGAATAAAAGCAACTTCATACAAAAAACTTAAACCAATGCTTCTTGTAATTCGTCTAACTATAACGTTTTGTTATAGTTGTTCTTGCTCTATTTCAAATGAAATGCAGACATTTCATTCAACAAAAAAATTGGATAAACTGTAAGAATACGCTTAACATATGACAAAAATAACTTACCATACTGTTCGTGAATGTGCCTCTGAATGAAAAAGAAAAATACCAAGACACGAATTTCTAGTAATCGAGATTTCTGTGTTCTGATATAGGATACTTAAGTCTAGTTCCACTTGTTAATGACTAATGTCTATAAAACCCACTTAACACAAATACATTGGTACATTGTCACACCATATAAGGATCCTTTCGGATATACCTCCTCGGGGCAGCTCTAGTCGGTAAATGACACTCTTTAAACGCAAAAAAGCATGTGCAATATCGTATACAGTATGTTAACAAAAACTAGTTACTTGGCTGAGTCATTTGGCCGAATGGTTGAGCAGGATCTATTCGTGTAGGCTAATGATTCCAAAAAGGTTTGATTAAGTAATTATATAGCAATTTTTTACCATAAAGTCAGGGTGGTCAACAGACAGATAGACTAACAGACAGACAGACAGACTTTCTCACAACGTTGATTTTGTGAGGTTTTATACTTTATCTTTTTCGGCGCTGCTGTATTGAAATGATTTTATCCTACATTTGTAACCAATGGAAATTTCAGAAACAAAATTCTCAGCTGAAGAAGGAAGTTTGTCATTGGTTAAAAGTGTTGTCAATTTGACATTTTAGGGCAGAATTCGTAATTATAGTTAGTTGTGCATAATTGTTAGTTTAATGGTCTCTGAAAATAAGTATAAAATTTAACATCAAAGCATTTAAACCATGCAAAATAAACTCAAGAATTTTGTTTATAACCTGAACTGTTGTTAGGGTAATAGTACACATGGTTTAGAATATTTAAATGTTCAATCAGGCATTGACGCTAAACCCAAACAAATAAACAGACAAAGCTTTAAAAAACATTTGAATCTAGTACCAGATCTAGTGCGCTTTTATGGTAAACTAAAACAAATTTGACAGATATGAGCAACTTCTACCTGATTAGTAGACATATGTAATCTTAATTTATATAGATATAAAAACTATTACATAGAATCATCTTTTTTTTTTTTTTTTTTTTTTTGCTTACTTGAGCATTTTTTACAGTTATTTTCACAAGTTGAGGATTTCCTGACATAGCTAGAGAGAAAAAAAGAAAACAAATGTAACCTAGCTTGACCACCGAGTATATTTTACTCAATCAATACAATTAATTATTTCAAGTAACAAAGTGTCGTCATGCTTGACTTAAATTTGCCGATGTCCGAAAACTGTACAGTTATATGACATTAATTTTGTACTGTATCTGCGCCAATTCTCTTTTTTAAAAGTTTCTTGTTGATATTACCCACAAAATATGTACTTATAATCCACAGACTACATATTTTAAACCCGTACTAACTGAATGGACTGAAACTACCCCAAAATCTCATAATAATCAGATTAGCAAGACAGACTTAAAATCTCATTACAACATGTCTATTGCATCGTAAAAGCATAACATTAAATGGATTTTATCTCGCATATTAAGATACTTGTGGATGTCTATCCGAGGAAAAGCAACAACTACTCCGAATGCAGTTTATTATGTAGTACGGACGCTATATTTCTGCGAATACAGCTCCCCGGGCATCAATCACATAGCTTCCTTTAGAATCTGTCCCTGAATTAAGATTATACAGATCTATGTTTGCTAACTCTATACCATGCATATTCTTCCATAACTGCTTTAAGAACAGAAAATGCGATCTAAGGACGCCCCAAAACGCGGATCATCTTCTACCGTCTGTATTTCTGTCTTCTAAAGCGCGCTAATCACATGCCAACTGTAGGGATACAAAAAAATCCATGTACCTTGTCTAGGTAGATTTGTATTTCCAGGACTAAACAGGCGATCAACGGTATAGTTGGTTCAATTATGGACTCCGCCTTTCAATATTTCCGGGACGCTTTCAGTGTCCCCATCTAACTACCGAGCCATGTACTGTGTAAGAAAATTACAGTAAACGGGTGAGAGGTGTATCGGGTGCTTTATACCGGGCACGATAAAGAACCATGAAGATCTTTTCGATAAGAGAAGGGATACAAATACCCCGTTCTTCCTGTATCTTATTTCTCCTCTCTCTTTCTCTCTCTCTCTCTCTCTCTCTCTCTCTCTCTCTCTCTCTAGGATGACTTTGTCATAACAATAGCCGTCAAATGGTATGTATTAATGGGATCACAATGTTCGTTCAAAAGTTGTTACGTTGTAAGATACATGCGATGCATGTTTACAAACGTGACAACAAATTCAAAGGCGTGTGATGGAATTATTTTGACTGTTTATGAGTATCGTATACATGACAGACTTTGTGAACACGCACTCGTACGCCTCGTACATAAGTGTATGATTACAATTTGTTACAATTTTTTGTTATGAGGTTCCCAGTCACTAGTTTTCACGAAAAAGTACTCGTTTTCAAGAATCATTCTCAGAATTACAACCTTTCAAACAAATGTGTCTATCGTTTGCGATTGATAAAATGGTCATCACCTTCCGACTGAAAGAAAATCAGATTGTTAAATTTACATCGTTTGATTCCTATGATGGAAAGTAGCCCGTGAACAACAACAAAATGGCGGCCTGCCTAATATTACCGAGGCACTTTTCTGTAGACAAACGCCGAGTTCCGATTTGGTGAACACGATTAATTGATTCACAAAATTCACAAGTTCAAACGGGATGTGTTCTGTCACTCAGGCACCGCCTTGACGTTGGATGTTGTAGAAAAGTCTGAAAGCCTGCAGTTAGTCATTGAGAATGTTCCATTGGCAAATTTAAATGATTTAATTACAACAGAACATGGTTAAGTGGCCGGGATATGCAGCCAGTTTAGTTCGCAATACCCATAACAATGAAATTAATATGGACTTGGTAGAAGGGGAATAATTACTTCACTATATCCAATTAATCGCCATATACGAGTTACCTATATAGATGACTTTTTTTACTGTGCGTAAATTTATTTCTGATATTTTTTGTTTTCTGCAGTAATTTTTGAAATCTTAATTAGCAACAAACCTGCAAGCAAAGTCCACCAAGAAACTGAATCAGTATACTTGTTCATTGTCATGATATTTATGTAGCCCGACATTAGAGTACGATTTCCTCTTTGAATGTTTCAATACGTTGTAGTTTTTGACTGTAGATTGTTCCAAAGCCGTACCCATGGTTACAGTGAATTCGTTTAGTTCGGTATATGTACTCATTGTTCTAATATAATTCGTATTTCGTTAAAGTCACTGCATTGAAATGCTGAAGGACTTGGTTTGGAATGAATAGTAACTTCGCTATGCGTAATTATATACAATATATTTGAGTTCACCATAACCGTATTTCACTCTACATTATTTTTATGGGCGTTATATATTCTGTAATGATGTTACGTAGCTATTTGTGTGACCCGTCTCGATTGCTTGAGGGCTCATATGGTTATAGTCATTGATATATGGAGTTTGATAGCTGGGGATTATGATTTTGCTAGGGTTTCTTTCAGTGGATGCATATTACTATGGTTTTTATTTGAAATCTGAGTTGTATGGTCGATTTTGTATTTATTTAGTCGTTTCCAGGGCTTCCTATGCACAAGGTCTTATCAAAACCAGAATTAAAAGTATGGTGGCATATTCAGTCTGCAAAATACTTAGCCTGCTAATTTTTTTTGTGAAAAATGTTTTACCTCAATTAATACATTTTATCGTCTACTTAATAAGTTGAATAGGGTTCAATTTGATGTCGGAAAATCTTATGAAAAGGTTGTAAATTTTCTTGAGAAATATCTTTGTTTTGTTCGGTATTTTCGTGAAAATAATCTGATTATCTTATTTTAACAAATGCCACCAAAATTTTAAGCATTCAAGATCCGTATAATATTAACAATGCTGTACATAAATAGTGTTCTATGTTTTGAATATTGGACATTTTTTAGACATGTGTTCCATCTGCTAAATGTCTTTGAAAAATACTTAAGTATTCAAGATCCGTAGGTAGGTAGGGAGAATTTGTTTTGCTCTTGAAAGTGTGTGAAATGGTAAAAAAGTAGGCCTAATAAAAAGTCATTCGCAAAGTGTCAAAACTTTGTCTTCAATGACTTTGTTTTTTTATTATAACAATTATGCTTGTTGACTGTTTGTAATATGTTTGTAAGTCAATCCAAAAGTATGATCTTTGTCTATAAGACTAATCAAATTAAAACGTTTGTTTAGGATTTAGAAGCTCATTCCTCTTTTTATAAGTCTAATCCGGAACCATCTAATTCTTTCATCAGTTCATCAATGCTAGCACTCATTTCCGGTGTCAAAACTTCCTTCCATGCACCTGGTTTCCCTGAAATAATTCGCAAACTCATATATTAAGTGCTTAGTCTGTGAACACAAGAGTGTAGAATTCATTGTGCGTGATGTCTTGCGCATGATTCGTGATCTACTAAACTCAAAAAAGTGTTTGTTTACCTAATATCTTGTGAACTTGGTTATTTTTTTCTTTCTTTCGAATAGACTCTAGTCTACTGTTAGTAGTAAACAGACCAAAATTGAGAATCCTAGAGAAGTGCATAATAAAAAAAAAAGAGGAATTACAATTTGGTTATTTTTCATTTCCTAATTCCAACTGTTTCAGAAAGGATTCTAAATGGCTAGCACTCGCGAATAACAAGCATAATATTATAGCTTGCTGACAAAACCCGCTTTATGATCGCATGGCTGTGAACAATGGGTATTATTACTTTGCATATGTTTATTGACAAATCAAGTCTCTGAAACATGCACAAATTTAAATGGTTCCCGTTCCATGTTTTGGTATACCTAACGCCAAAGTCAACGGAAACCACTTAATGGTCAAAGGTCGTATTTCTTCTCCCCTTTGCTAATGTTTAACCTCAGGTTTGTCTGTTTCGGTTCAGTCTCCCCCAAATATAGTAAATACTGTTACTTAAAGTCCCATAAGCATATGAATTTATTGGTCGTAATAGTAGCTGTTTGTTCTATAACAGATGAATCCTTTGTATTTTCCTCCCGCGCATACTTTATAGCAAGAAAATATGTTATCCAAACCAATATCGTATTTTTTTCAATATCATTGAAATAAAATTAATACTTTTTATAGAACAGTTGTGTTTTCCCGTAGTCAAGTTATGCACACGTCGTAAAGTGACGTCACGCGCTGTACATATTTCAAGTTTACAAAAGCAAAAATCACAGTGAAATGGGTGTTTTCAGAAGAAAAATGGCTTGTTTCGTCCGTAATAATTATCTTGGGATTATATCAGCAATGGAGTGTTTTTGCATATTTTGTTCTATAGCCAAAGGCTAATGGGACTTTAAGCATACTGATTATCTTGATTTGTAATGTCTGTCCGCCCGGTTAGCTCAGTTGTTAGATTGATGGTCTACTGATCAAGAGGTTGTGAGTTCGAACCCCGGGCGAGGCTGACACTGTCGGTGACAAATGTACAGAAAATATTACATCCTATGTTAATTTGATCCCCACCATTGAATTATGTAGCAATAGATTGCGGATAAAATGTTGTTCGTACTGGTTTAGGCCTAAATGAAGTTCAGGGAAGCTCGTTATGATAACAGCCGTGAATTGAAATAATGTTGAAAATGGCGTTAAATCTGATGAAATGAATTGATTATTAGTAATGTGTAAAATGATAATGAAGTGACGATACCTTTATTGATATATCGACCTTCAGATTCATCATTGAGGTGTTTGAATTCTCTCCAGTATGTACCATTACACATTGGATTGTCTCTCATATTGTCAATATTACAATACTCACATATTCTTTTAATGTCATCATCTGTTTGTGGTTTCTTCAAATAGTCAGCTATTTTCCTCACGGTTTGTGGAAGGTCCTGTGAAAATTAACAGTAAGCTCGATATAATTTAGACCGCCTTTTTGAAGAAGTGGCGTGTAAAGCGATTTTACTGAATAGTTAGATAAAGATATCTGCAATTCAATGAGACAATGTTTATGACAGAAGACATTAATTACTCGGATTGTCTCTCATTATCATGCAAAATCTCCATATGTTGTCCCAATATTTGTTGTGATCTGTTTGTAATTAAGGTAAGGTATGTACATGCAGAGGTGACACCTCCATCACCAAAGATTTGTACATTACGTGCGATATTGGAAGACCAACCAAATGTAATATTTGTTTCAAATCACTTGCAATGAACATTCTCGTTACCTTAATACGTAGGTACCTGCATAAATATTTAATTATATTAATAACAAAAATATCTGAATAAATGATTCACTGTATCCGATTCTTCACAACATCTGATTTTATTATAGTCTTGTTTTACTGCATACAATAGATTTACCTGAATTACTTCGTCATATTTCAAAAACATTATATTACGGTCGTTCCTCCTTTCCCAGTATTGCAATACATGTTTTGGCCAAGGACAACATAATGCTACAACAAACGGAGATGCAAAAAACAGTGATTATAGAAAAACAAACGACACGTACTTGTAAACACGATTAAAATACAAATAACACAGTGCATCCTGGCTATAAAGATAAATATTCTACACCACAGTACTAGCTATAGGAAAATAGTCAAATGAACTACGGTAAAACTTCAATATCGTCACACTCGTTGGCCTATCTTGCTCTTTCATACTTGTCAGACAGGCCCTTTTAATTCTAAGGTGACGACATTCTGACTTCATTTTGATAAAAGATGGTCGTAACATTGAGATAGTAAGTAAATATTGAAGACTATTTAGAAAATAAGTTGTTGCTATTATGGGAAGATCTTATTGTCTTCCAAGCTTAATCCCTAAATTATTGTCTCAAAATGGAGCGGACATATTTTTAAAGCATCATTTTTATAGTTTTCCATGATTTTCCATAATGTATAAAAATAAATTTGATATGTCTTTGAGTTATTTTCCCATAGTCAATGTTATTGAGTAGGCCATCTTCAAAGACTAAAGAAAAAAATGACATACATGTCAATGAAAGCCCACAGTAAAAATGCTCAGGTTCTTCAGAATTTGTGAAGATTTTTTTCCTAGTTTAATGCTGAATGATACATAAAAAAAAATGTGCACCTGTCCCGGATACGAATGCATCAACAAATTTACTTAATCCATCTATTCCCTCCTGAAGCTCGTCACCCCATTGGAGCAGACGGTAATACGATGTTACAATGTCTTTTGGATTTCGGCTGATATAAATCATCTAAAATAGATTGTAATAATCATTTCATCTTTTCATTGACAAATACCTTTTTTATCACCTAGATGTACTCGATAAAAGAAATATCAACTGTGTCAAGAACGCGTAATACTCCCTTGATAGTTATCTTACCCAACATGCTAGGTAACAGGTTTGAATGCAGTAGACCCGTACAAAGGCCTCACTAGACTGGATCATGGTTCAGGTTCGAATTAGATTGTATAATCGGAATCTGGGATGTATGACAGAGTACAAGGAAACATTAAAGACTATGTCTAATCAATAAGAAAACTTTGATATTGATCTCGAATCAATTTTTTTCGCAATTTTTGTTTCGGGGGACATATGATTCCCGTGAGGGGTAAACGTTTTTGACTGACTCTAGCCCTTTCCGGTTTCGGTTATTTTTTCGGTGTTATTTTCATATGAATTATACAAAAAATAAAGACAAAATTTGAGGACTTAAGCGGAAAGAAGGTACATTTGAATTTGTTTTGCCCGACTTCCGACGTAGTAGACTGAAGCAGTTATCGAAGTATAAGTGTTTGGATAGGCGGATGATAAGATGTATTGGTCCGCTATGTAAAACTCACCTTTGCTTTACCGTCCCGTAACTGTTCCGGAAGTAGGAAGTGATGTAAATGAGTCTTTATCAACCTTGGGGAATCCATGTTCTCAAATGACAGCAAACCTATATTATACAATTAAATAAGGTACATGTATACGTCATAATCAGTCAACGAAGACCATGTTCGGGCAATGAAGTGTTAAATCGTTCTTTATTGGAGAGGTTATTTAAGTAATTGAAATAATATTCGATTATAAAATTTGGAAATAAAACTACTACCAGCTGGTTCTTTTAGATATACTGTTTTATTTAATCTATAAAATTAAAAAACACTTAAGTTTGATGTACATGTAGTACCTTTAGTACATAAGCAACAACATCTTAAAGTCAACTGTTAAAGTCCCATAATCGTATAAATGTATCAGTCGTAATAGTTTCTGTTAGTTTTCCTCCCGTGCATACTTTATAGCAAGAAAAAAATGTTTTCAAAACCACTATCGTGAGAACAGCTGTGTTTTCCCGCAATCATAAAATCAGTGTTGGGAATCCACGTGACCTAGTGACGTCACAATGTTATCGTTACAAGCGCGTTTTCTGTCAATTAAACTAGGAAAACATCACATAACTGCATTATTTTTCGTTTTCTTCTAAAGCTACATTATCTGTTGCAACTCCTTACATAAAGGGCTACCTCCGGATCAGATTTTTGTCACTGTAGGCCCTTTACTTTTTTGCTTTTCTTTTCACATTGATAATGCACACGGCATGAAGTGGTGTTATGCGCTCTATGTATGTCAAGTTTACAAAAGCAAAATTCACAGCGAAAGTAGAATTTTTTTTCTCAAAGTTTCGTCGGTAATGTTTATATTGGGATAATATCAGCAATTGTTTGTTTTTTTGCATGTATTTTATAGCAAAAAGCTACTGGGTATGTTTTACCTGTATATTGACACCTCTCCAAAGCAATATCCTTTGGCAGAAGAAAAATTAGGTTGTTGTTGAGACGCTATTAAAAGTTAAAGGGGCATACCCTACAACTTGGTGCATCTAGAATCAAGGCAAAATGATGATAAATTAGAAGCTTGTAATGAAAAAAGCCGACGAAGAAAGTTTCAGCCAAAAATTCATCCAATTAAAAATAAGATCCCAAAAAATAGAAGTTTCCATAAAAGATCGGAAACTCTTTGGAATTTGTTGTACAATTTTTGGGTGGAAGTGATTTATTATTCATAGATTTTTGTGGCTAGTACCTAAAATGTTCATTTTATGACCAAAGTTCTTCTTGAAATTATCCATTATATATTGTTTTACGTATACATTTTTACACTTTCACAGAATGTTTGTCAGTTGTAGGGTATGCCCTTTTTAATCGTATAGTTTGGAAAAAATATGCGGTTGTTGACGGGAGGTTGTTTCTCTGGTGAGATTGCACTGTATACCATACCTCACACTCAACCGACTGGACTGTAAACAGTGTTAAATGTACCCCATCGTAATTTATTGTTTGTTTGTTTGTGCCTACTTTCTCACATAAAGAGACATGTTCTGTAGCGGGAGTCGAATCCATGACCTTCTATCAGTGAGAGTTTACAGTAATTTGAAGTCAGCGACCTTAAGCATTCGACCACGGAGGCGGGCGTAATAGTTATTACAAATGTTACTTGATTTCTGATTTGTTGATATTGTTTATAGAGATATGCGGTGTAGGATTAAAACGTCCTGTTAGAAAATAAGTTTCTGGGCGTCATCAGATTCTAGCGTTTCTTGTTCGATTTCTCATGTAGAAGTACTTGAAACTTTGGAACTCGTTACGCCACTGCTTACCTTTATAATAAGGAAACCTCTCATCTTTTGAATCTAAGAATGGAAATCTAGCATCAAGTTGGGTGTTGTATACCTTCTCAAAGTCACCTGTCATGACCAGGTAGATGATTTCCTGCATTAGCGTTGTTCCTATACAAGAAATGGATGAACTTACTGTCTACTTGGCTACATAATTTATCACGACGAGTATTTCATAATCCTATACATTAAACGTATTTTACCATTACATGTATTTAATAATTTCAATACATACCGCTTAAACCAGTTTTGTTAAATATAGTAACTTAGAATCATTACTTGTTCTTGGCGTTTTTACAGCTGTTAAGCAATATATTGTATTAAAGGCTCTACGAGGTCCCGATTGCCAACTAACATCGGTGACCAATGGCGAGTTGACATTATATAGATGTAACGTCATAAAGTTCAGTCTTAATGCAGTTTTAATAATAATGTCAGTCACTCTCTATCTACCAGCAGTCTAATCAAATCCACCGAGAGTTATTATCTGCGTCCCCGTATGTCTCTTACTTTTGTTGTATACATCATTCTGATTCACACCTATGTCATATACTCAAAATTTGACAAGGATCACTTTTCGTTCTGTATGGCATTTCGTCTATCATGGATAAAATGCATAAGATAAAGAATTTTTGTTACTTTCATAGATACCTGCATAACATGAGTGCAACATGTAATCCATACATTAAATCATTCGAGCGTAACGAGCGTCGAAATGAGGACAGGGTAAAAAATAGACATTATATGGGTATAATTGGGGAATTGAAACTTTGAGGAAAATGCGCAAAAGTGCTTACGTTTGTGTTTGTCGAGACTGATGTCCTCGTACTTCAATAACAGTCTGACATCGACTCCTCATGCTTTTAATGAGCCGTCGAATTTTAAATCGTTTGATTCGAGCCCATTCTTCCAGAAGTGTCTCTCTGAATTGTCTGGTGGTTGTTGGCTGGACAGGACGCTCAAATATCGCTCTCTGCAGCATAGCCCAGACGTGTTCGGTAGGACTTAGGTCTGGGTGGTACTGATTGGTGTTATTGACACTATAAGCACGGGCGTTATCTTTCATGAAAATGAACCCCAGACCAATAGCACCTGTGTATGGGCGAACAAGAACTTCCAAGATCTCATTTACCTACCTCGTAACTGTGAGCATGCCATTTTCAACGAATTGTAGGTCCCTTTGCCGCCGAAACATTGGGCTCATGACCGTGTTAGATGAACCCTACAAGACCCTGTATTCCTCTCTGACGAGTCCAGGTTCTGTGCCGATTTCGCAGAATATCTTATACTTAATCCAAAATCGACGATTATGCCATCCAGAACAAAAAAGTGATCCTTATCAAATTTTGAGTAGCATATTTCCCTGACAGGGATTAGTTTTTAACTTATTTTAAAACAATGTATTCTCATCATCTGCGTAATGTTTAATATTTGAAGAACCTTGTTACAATTGTCTTTCGAACAATGAAAAAGTTAAATTGATACTAAAGCTGGATGATCAATATCATGTTTGTAACTTAGGACCCAAATCAAAGAATAAGAGAAAACAGCTTTAGAATTGTTGGTTTATGTGAAGCCCGAATAAGTTCAATGACAAAAGAAAGCATGTAGATACATATCACGATAAACACATAGGCTATACTACAGTAACTACTATCAAAGCTAGATACTAGTACATTTTCTTTTGTGGTTTATAAACTGAGCAAATTTTACTTACCTGAGCGTGGAAAACTGCACATCCACACATCATTTTCTCTTATCTCCATAGTTTCGATTTTTTCAATTTCATTTTCAAACATAACAACACCTTTATATACTTTAGTTGACATCTGTATCCGCGGTTTATCCGATGCCATTTCGAACGTTCGGAATTCCAATACTAGAAATAAGTAATAACTGTAATAACTGTTACTTTAAAACGCTGTCATCACAACTAAGTATAACTGCAGTTTAATGACGTTAGTCGTATCGCACGTTTTAGATATCTTTGACAAAGGTCAGCTGCTTATACTTAACTGATACTTATATAGAGTGATATTGTGTGTTACATCTTTATATGCTCATTACTATCTTTATATGTATTTATTCAGTGATTCATATTTCCAAGGACTTGACTTATATAAGTCCTTGATATTTCGAATTGTCGTATGCGTTATAACACAAGCGACGGGACGCGATAGGAACGATGACTGATGTCATAAAGAAAAATAGGTGACCTATTCATTGTTTATACTGTTTTTATACCAGATTCTCGGTAGACTGTATGCGATATATTTTTCATATTTCAAATGAAATGCAGACATTTCATTCAACAACAAATAATTTGGACTAACTGTAAGAATACGCTAAACATATGACAAAAAAAACTTACCATACTGTTCGTGAAAGTGCCTCTGAATGTAAAAGAAAAATATCAAGACACGAATTTCCAGTAATAGAGATCTCTGAGTTCTGATATAGGATACTTAAGTCTAGTTCCACATGTTAATGATTAATGTTTATACCACAGTCGGTGAATGACATTCTTTAAACGGGAAAAAACATGTGCAAAATCGAATACAGTATGTTAACAAAAACTAGCTACTTGGCTGAGTCATTTGGCCGAATGGTTGAGCAGGATCTGTTCGTGTAGGCTAATGATTTTCAATAGGTTTGATTAAGTAATTAATAATTAAGTAACTTAAAGTCAGGGTGGTCAACAGACAGATAGACTACCAGACAGACAGACTTTCTCACAACGCTGAATTTGTGAGGGTTTTCTACTTGATCTTTTTCGGCGCAGCTGTATCAAAATTATTTTAACCTACATTTGTAACCAATGAAATTGTCAGATACAAACTTTTAAGCTGAAGAAGGAAGTTTGTCATTGGTTAAAAGTGTTGTCATTTTGACATTTTAGGGCAGAATTCTTAATGTTTAGTTGTGCATAATTGTTAGTTTAAAGGTCTCTGAAAATAAGTATAAAATATAACATCAAAACATTTAAACCATGCAAAATAAACTCAAGAATTTTGTTTATAACCTGAACTGTTGTTATGGTAATAGTACACATGGTTTAGAATATTTAAATGTTCAATAAGGCATTGACGCTAAACCCAAACAAATAAACAAACAAAGCTTTAAAAAACATTTGAATCTAGTACCAGATCTAGTGCGCTTGTATGGTAAACTAAAACAAATTTGACAGATATGAGCAACTTCTACCTGATATATTAATTTAGAAGATATATGTAATCTTAATTTATATAGATATAGAAACTATTACATAGAATCATTTTTTTTTTTTTTTTTTTTTTTTTGCTTACTTGAGCATTTTTTACAGTTATTTTTCACAGGTTGAGGATTATTTCAAGTAACAATGTGTCGTCATGCTTAACTTTGCCGATGTCCGAAAACTGTACAGTTATACGATATTAATTTTGTACTGTATCTGCTCCAATTCTCTTTTTTAAAAGATGTTTCTTGTTGATATTACTCGCAATATATATATACTTATAATCCACAGAATACATATTTTAAACCCGTACTAACTGAATGGACTGAAACTTCCTCAAAATGTCATAATAATCAGATTAGCATTACAGCAGGCTAGACAGCCAGTTTGCTAGCAAGACAGACTCAAAATATCATTACAACATGTCTAATGCATCGTAAAAGGGATTTTGTCTCGCATAAGATACTTGGGGATCTCAATCTGAGGAAAAGCAACAACTACTCCGAATGCAGTTTATTATATAGTACGGACGCTATATTCTGCGAATACAGCTCCCCGGGCATCAATCAGATAGCTTCCTTTGTCCCTGAATTAAGATTATATAGATCTATGTTTGCTAACTCTATACCATGCATACTCTTCTTAACTACTTTAAGAACAGAAAATGCGATCTAAGGACGCCCAGAACGCGGATCATCTTCTACCGTCTGTATGTCTGTCTTATCTAAAGCGCGCTAATCACATGCCAACTGTAGGATACAAAACAATCCATGTACCTTGTCTATGTAGGATTTTATTTCCAGGACGAAACAGGCGATCAACGGTATAGTTGGTTCAATTATGGACTCCGCCTTTCAATATTTCCGGGACGCTTTCAGTGTCCCCATCTAACTACCGAGCCATGTACTGTGTAAGAAAATTACAGTAAACGGGTGAGAGGTGTATTGGGTGCTTTATACCGGGCACGATAAAGAACCATGAAGAACTTCTCGATAAGAGAAGGGATACAAATACCCCGTTCTTCCTGTATCTTATTTCTCCTCTCTCTTAATAGTCGTCGAATGGTATGTATTATTAGATCACAATGTTCGTTCAAACGTTGTTGCGTTGTAAGATACATGCGATGTATGTTTACAAACGTGAACACAAATTCAAAGACGTGTGATGGAATTATTTTGACTGTTTATGATTATCGTATACATGACCACGCACTCGTAACTACTCGGGCATTTCCGTAACTGAGAAATATGCCTCGTACATAAGTGTAGGATTACAAATTTTTGTTATGAGGTTAACGTTCCCAGTCACTAGTTTTCACGACAAGGTACTCGTTTTCAAGAATCATTCTCAGAATTACAACCTTTCAAATGTGTCTATCGTTCGCGATTGATAAAATGGTCATCACCTTCCGACTGAAAGAAAATCAGATTGTTTACATCGTTTGATTCTTATGATGGAAAGTAGCCCGTGAACAACAACAACAAAATGGCAGCCTGCCTAATATGTCCGAGGCACTTTTCTGTAGACAAACGCCGAGTTCCGATTTGGTGAACACGATGAATTGATTCACAAAATTCACAAGTTCAAACGGAATGTGTTCTGTCACTCAGGCACCGCCTTGACGTTGTATGTTGTAGAAAAGTCTGAAAGCCTGCAGTTAGTCATTGAGTATGTTTCATTGCCAAATTTGAATGATTTGAATACAACAGAACATGGTTAAGTGACCGGGATACGCAGCCAGTTTAGTTCGCAATACCCATAACAAAGAAATTAATAGGGACTTGGTAGAAGGGGAATAATTACTTCGCTATATCCAATTATTCGCCATATACGAGTTACCTATATAGATGACTTTTTTACTGTGCGTAAATTTATTTCTGATATTTGTTTGTTTTCTGCAGTATTTTTTTAATTTTTAATAAGCAACAAACCTGCAAGCAAAGTCCACCAAAGAAACTGAATCTGTATACTTGTTCATTGTCATGATATTTATGTAGCCCGACATTAGAGTACGATTTCCTCTTTGAATGTTTCAATACGTTGTAGTTTTTGACTGTAGATTGTTCCAAAGCCGTACCCATGGTTATAGTGAATTCGTTAAGTTCGGTATATGTACTCATTGTTCTAATATAATTCGTAGTTCGTCAAAGTCACTGCATTGAAATGCTGAAGGACTTGGTTTGGAATGAATAGTAACTTCGCTATGCGTAATTATATGCAATATATCTGAGTTCACCATAACCGTATTTCACTGTACATTATTTTTATGGGCGTTATATATTCTGTAATGGTGTTACGTAGCTATTTGTGTGACCCGTCCCCATTGCTTGAGGGCTCATATGGTTGTAGTCATTGATATATTGAGTTTGATAGCTGGGGATTATGGTTTTGCTAGCTTTTTTCAGTGGATGCATATTACTATGGCTTTTATTTGAAGTCTGAGTGGTATGGTCGATTTTACATTTATTTAGTCGTTTTCAGGGCTTCCTATGCACATGGTCTTATCAAAACCAGAATTTAAAGTATGGTGGCATATTCAGTCTGCAATATACTAAGCCTGCTAAAGTTTTCGTGAAAAAATGTTTTACCTCAATGAATACATTTTATCGTCTACTTAATAATATCTTATTTTAACAAATGCCACTAAAATTATAAGCATTCAAGATCCGTATAATATTAACAATGCTGTACATAAATTATGTTTTATGTTTTGAATATTGGACCTTTTTTACACATGTGTACCATCTGCTGAATGTCTTTAAAAATACTTAAGTATTCAAGATCCGTAGGTAGGTAGGGAGAATTTGTTTTGCTCTTGAAAGTGTGTGGAATGGTAAAAAAGTAAGAAAGTTGATGTACCGTTCCTCGGGCCTAATAAAAAGTCTAGGGTCGCGGAGGAATTAGAGTAGATGCAGTTAACCAGAAACAAACATTGTACGTCTTATCGGAAATTAGATAAAAGCTGAACAAAGGCTTATTCAGTATAATTTTAACTAGTCCAGATGTAAAATAATTACATATATTTAAACATTACACTAACTACAAACACTACCACACATTAATATATATGTATCATAATACATTGTAAACCGAATTAATTGATTAAAGATTGTTTTGAAAGTTCAAATATGTCGTACGTTGTAGTCCAATTAAATACAGTAAAACTTCATTAAGCGACCATCTCGGTATAAAGTCCATCAATTGGTATACCCATTTAAGCATTTCTTCTTATTTTTCATTTAACTCTAAACCGGCGTCCGCCAACTCACGTAACAAACCATCAATTCGGGCACTTGTTTCAGGAGATAAAAACCCCTGCCATCGGCCAACTTTTCCTGAAAAAAAGACATAAACACATGAGACGAATCGTCAGAAATGAAATAAAGAGACAAAACTTAACTGGTACATTGGAATACGCTAAAATCTGTTTTTGTTTTAAATCAATTACTTAAACTAGAATTCTTAAACGTTCACGTAAACTTTAAAGGATATCGCACCTTTAAATGTTCAAATAATTAAATTTCAAGGTAAACATTTGCAAACAAAACTTGATAAAAAAAACAATGTCGATTCGATATGGTTTTAATACTAGTGAGCCATTTTCACCTTTGTTCATAAAACGTCCTTCAGCCTTATCGTTCAGACAAACAATGTCACGAAGGTATGACAAATTACATTTGTCATTATTCTTCATATTATCAAACTGGCAGTGTTCATTTATCTCATCAACTTCTTCATCAGTCAGTTCTTTCTTCAGAAAAACGGCAATTCTTCTTATAGCTTTTGGTAGGTCCTGTAGAAATGATATAAGATATGATACAGTAAAACCCCGTATGTCAGTCATTTCAGTACAAAGATAACTTATTTTATCATCGGCTTTCTTTATTTATTCAATTCTAGTAGTTCAACTCGATTGTACTGTTTTGTTTATCAAAGCTTTTAACGGCTCATTCGACAGTCATGGTCATTTCAGAGGCACCACATGCAGGGAGAGAGGGAAATAGAGAGAAGATACAGAAGAACTGGGTATTTATATCCCTTCTCTTATTTCAAATAGTTTTTCCCAATTCTTTATCGTGTCTGGTGTAAACACTGATACACGCCTCGTCCTTTTTCATGTGATTCTCTACACACAGTAATTGGCTCGTTGGGATAAGTTGAGATGGGCCACTGAAAAGCAACCTTGAAGTATCAACAGGCGGAGACGTGATTCGCACCCACGTCCTTTCGTTTAGTAGTCCAGCACGTTGCCACTAACCACCGATCCACTCCAATGTTTATGTATTCATGTCTCTATAACGTACCTTAATAACATCCTCATACTTCAAAAACAGCACATTGTCGTTGTTTCGCCTTTCCCAGAATCCTAACAGATGTTTTGGCCAAGGACACAAATATCCTGAAAAAAGCATATGCATTGTACTTTTAATTGCTTACGATATGCATCTAATAATTGTCGAATATCCAATTATAAACCTCACTATAAATATTCCAAACAGCCTGAATGCGTCTTTGATTTGAGCCCAGCAGTCGTCTCGTACTTTATTAAAGTACATAGCTGCGTCTTTGACACTATATAACACTTAAGTGTCAATATAAACATAATAATAAATAAATCCATTTATTATACTATGGTAAATCAGTGTTGGCTGTTCCCTTTTATACACATCTGATTGTCACCTTCCAATTACTATGGCCACCACATACGTCACGGAAAACTTGTTTGGTTAATACAAAGTACTAACAGTTTGTAACGAACTGAAAACTAGTTTGTATGCTTTTAGTGTAAAAGCGCAAAGTAAAATATTTTTAACAGACTCGAAAAAAAAACATTTTTCTATTTTTGTCAGTTGTAGACAGTCGTTGGTAAAACTTAAGGCCCATTCATGCACTGTCCCTGATTGAACCCCCGGTTGGTCCCAGATAAATGGTCCGGGAGAAACCCTTCCAAACCGGGAGTATAACCCTAACAGCACCGTTATCTGTGGATATCCTGGATGGACCTTTTTGATTCGGATCAATTTGACGAATAGCCCCCGATTTTTTTAAATGATTAATACAACTCAGAAATTACCGGGACAATATTAAGAGCCGGCTTTAATCCTTGAAACTCCGGACAGAACCGAGACAGGTCCGGTGTTGTGATAATCCATAGTGTTCTTGAGTATTGGTGAGCACTACATGCACACTAGATCTGCAATAAGCCCCGGCTTAAGATTTGTATATCGGTTATTTTCATCGGGGTAAACGGGACCAGCACCTAGACAGTGAGAATGGGACAAAACTCACCAGTTCCGTCTATAAAAGTGTCAACAAATTGATCAAATGTCGCTTTTCCATCTTCTAGCTGGTCGATCCATTCCATCATGCTATAAAAGGATGTGACAACATCTTTAGGGTTTCTGCAGATGTAGACAATCTGAAAAAATAAGTTGTTTCTCTTTGGAAAGCATGTTATAAGTAGCGAGAAAGCACCATTCCCATATTTTAGTTAAGTAGTAGAGGGTGATCAGTGATCGAATGGTAACGCACTGTACTACTGAATGAAAGGTCGTGGATTCGGGGAATCTCGGCTCAGCCTTCCGAATTTCACCGGAATGCCTTTCCTGTGACATCATCATAACTACTGTACTTTGTTTTCCTGTATCTTCGCTCCCCTCTGGGCACGGTTAACAACAAATAGATAAATAAATTTAGTTGGGTAAGTAAAGAGCTGTATGTATACATGTACTTAAAAATCAAACGTACAAAATATTACCACAGTGGCTTTAAAAATAATTTGTTCTCATAGAACTAGCTGAATTATTGTTCGCATGACTTTAATAAAATTTTATTAAGAAAATTCCATACAACTCAAGTCCCGGCTTTCCTTCTAAAATGCGTGCGCTTTTCTGGAACCATTTTTGACCGCTTTTAGAAGAAAAGCCGGGACCCACGCTTATTTGCGACCTGTTTATCCCGGATATCGTCAGTTCCGCCACTCGAAAAGATGGGGAGTGAACTACCTTGTATTTTATATGCTCAATAGCGAGAAAAATGAAAAGTTTTCTTTTGACAGAATTTGCGTTGTTTGATGAGTTTATTTGAAAAATAACTTCCATACGGGTATAAAAATCACGGATTCGACTGCTTATGAGTAAAATATGTCGGCTTCACCGGATCAATTTTATATTAAACAAAAATATTCAACAATTTGTACGAATCCCCATTACCCTTGCAGTCAGGAATTAGATTACATACCCTTCCTTTTCCTTGTTGTAACTGTTCTGGAAGCATAAAATGATGTAGATGACATTTAATCATCCTCGGAGAGGGAAGTCCGTCTATATGTTTCACTCCTAAAAATATTATCACATAATATATAATCTAGAACATATAATTATGTACTGTAAAACTGGGTTAATCAAATAAAGTTAATTCTTGGGTCCTGAATAATTACTTCAACATTATTCATATTTCACTTTACTTTTTTAATGGATTTTACGCTGGTTTTTTTTTTTCAATAATATTTCAGTTATTTATGGCGGCAGTTTCACCTAAGCAGTTTTCTTGGACTATATTCTAACCAGTACTAACTCACCCTTCCATAATGAGCCGGCACCTTCTCCACATGTGTAGGACATTTTTGTCAATTTTTCATAAATGGGCATGACCTGCCGCGACCGAGAATCGAAGCCGTCGTCGTCATGGATTATTTAGAACGAAATGGCATCTGAATAAAGGCCACTGGTAAATAAACGCCACCTTTTGTCTTTCGCAAGGGTGGCCTTTGTTCTAAGGTTTGACTGCGCTCATATAAGTCTGTCTCTTAGTTAAGTCATTCAACCGAAATAACTGTAAATGGTGACTTTTCCAGATTGATGAATTACATTAACAATGTACTGTATTTTCATTTATTTTCGTTGGGCTCAATTTTCGTGGGTTTTTACTAAAATGGCTATTTCGTGGGGAATTTTGAAAAGAAATGCATTATCTCTGCATTTAAATTCGTGGGGATTTGATTTCGTGGATGAGCCGACCCACGAAATCCACGAAATTAAATTCCCAACGAAAATTAATGATTCCACAGTATAATGTGTTGAACATTCTTGATCACATGACAAGGTGATATATCTTCTTCGAAAATTGGCATTCATCTCTGAATCAAAGGATTAGCTTACATATTTTCTCAAGAAAGTGATACCTTTGTAATATGGAAGTCGATCATCTTTTGTATCCACCATCGGAACCCTCTCGTCTAGTTGTAACTTTTTAGCTGTATCAAAATCACCAGTCTGTATCAGATAAACCAATTCTTGTGTCAATGTGGTACCTTTAGAATATTAATATCATATTCGAGTATATGTTCATATCATATACAAAGAAGGAAATGAGATGTAATGAATATTTGTTACTGCCAACGCTTTATCTAATTACAACAAGGAATTATTGAGTATATCAACAGTCTTTGCGCTAACCCACTGTTCGGAAGCCCTGGTCCCAGTTTCACCAAAAAAATCGACTTGTTCATTAAATCAATTATTTCTCTATTTCATTGTCACAGTATGCAACTCAGAAAGTGGTATTAAAAACAATTCGAAATAAGAGTAGGGATACAAATGCCCGGTTCTCCTGCATCTTCCCCTCTCTCTCTGGTGCGGACCTGAAATGACCATAGCTGTCGAATGAGCCATAAAACAACATATAAATAAATAAACAGAAAACCGGTCAAAAATAAGTGATATATATAAGTAATTTGATGCTGAAATCGTCTTTCATGTTGGATTTACTACTGAAACTTAACGTGGAACTTCCGCCATGTATCATCCTCTAAATGAAAAAGAATTACCTGATCGCGGATAGCTACACACCCAGATATCATCTCCTCTGGTTTCCATGGTTTGAATGGCATCAAATTCACAATCAAACATCACGATCCCTTTATTAACGACCCTCTTCATTTCTAAATGAGGTTTTTCCGCAGCCATTTTGTTGAACGTTCAGTGCACGTTTTTTCCTCAAGTATATACCCTGCTTTACACCAGCAAGTTGCTGAAGTTAATGTTCTAAAATGTGTTATCTAACTCTGTTTGCAATTTCCCATGCAAATTTACATGACCCTCAACCTCAGCTTACGCTATTTCTGTTTTTATGCATCTGAAGTAACAGTGTTTAGTCTGCTGTGTGGAAATGGGCCAGGAGTTTTTATCTTCGTTTCTCGGAGGCGTCTCATCAATTTGAGCATTTTTAGTGATTTCGATGTGCCCCATTTTTAAAAAAAAATCTCAGATTTCGAAGTGATTACTGATGTGGAATAAATTAATGTGTTTTGAAATATGAATTGTTTATATTTACCTGAACAGTATGTTAACCAGCCTAAGCTAAAATATAGGCTTCGAGTGATATTTACGGGTTTTTTTAGTGTTAAAAAGTTTGCTTTTGGTAACCCGACCTACCCTATTTTTTCCGCGCGAGACTAGACTTTTTATTAGCTTCATGGAACGGTACCATACTGTGTAAGAAAATTACAGTAAACGGGTGAGAGGTGTATTGGGTGCTTTATACCGGGCACGATAAAGAACCATGAAGAACTTTTCGATAAGAGAAGGGATACAAATACCCCGATCTACCTGTATCTTATTTCTCCTCTCTCTCTCTCTCTCTCTCTCTCTCTCTCTCTCTCTCTCTCTCTCTCTCTCTGGGTGGCTTTGTCATGATTGTCATGACAATAGCCGTCGAATGGTATGTATTAATGAGATCACAATGTTCGTTCAAACGTTGTTGCGTTGTAAGATACATGCGATGCATGTTTACAAACGTGACCACAAATTCAAAGACGTGTGATGGAATTATTTTGACTGTTTATGATTATCGTATACATGACAGACTTGGTGAACACACAGTCGTAACTACTGCAATTTATCGCTCGAGTTATCAATCGTTACTACTCGGGCATTTCCGTAACTGAGAAATACGCCTCGTACATAAGTGTAGGATTACAAATTTTTGTTATGAGGTTCCCAGTCACTAGTTTTCACAACAAGGTACTCGTTTTCAAGAATCATTCTCAGAATTACAACCTTTCAAACAAACGTGTATATCGTTCGCGATTGGTAAAATGGTCATCACCTTCCGACTGAAAGAAAATCAGATTGTTTACATCGTTTGATTCCTATGATGGAAAGTAGCCCGTGAACAACAACAACAAAAAGGCGGCCTGCCTAATATGTCCGAGGCACTTTTCTGTAGACAAACGCCGAGTTCCGATTTGGTGAACACGATGAATTGATTCACAAAAATCACAAGTTCAAACGGAATGTGTTCTGTCACCCAGGCACCGCCTTGACGTTGGATGTTGCAGAAAAGTCTGAAAGCCTGCAGTTAGTCATTGAGTATGTTTCATTGCCAAATTTGAATAATTCAAATGCAACAGAATATGGTTAAGTGACCGGGATATGCAGCCAGTTCAGTTCGCAGTATTCATAACATTGAAATTAATATGGACTTGGTAGAAGGGGAATAATTACTTCCCTATATCCAATTATTCGCCATGTACGAGTTACCTATATAGATGACTTTTTTTTACTGTGCGTAAATTTATTTCTGATATTTGTTTGTTTTCGGCAGTAATTTTTGAATTCTTAATTAGCAATAAACCTGCAAGCAAAGTCCACCAAAGAAACTGAATCTGTATACTTGTTCATTGTCATGATATTTATGTAACCCGACATTAGAGTACGATTTCCTCTTTGAATGTTTCAATACGTTGTAGTTTTTGACTGTAGATTATTCTAAAGCTGTACCCATGGTTACAGTGAATTCGTTTAGTTCGGTATACGTACTCATTGTTCTAATATAATTCGTAGTTCGTTAAAGTCACTGCATTGAAATGCTGAAGGACTTGGTTTGGAAAGAAAAGTAACTTCGCTATGCGTATTTATATACAATATATCTGAGTTCAACATAACCGTATTTCACTGTACATTATTTTTATGGGCGTTATATATTCTGTAATGGTGTTACGTAGCTATTTATGTGACCCGTCTCGATTGCTTGAGGGCTCATATGGTTGTAGTCATTGATAGCTAGGGATTATGGATTTGCTAGTTTTTTTTCAGTGGATGCATATTACTATGGCTTATATTTGAAGTCTGAGTGGTATGGTCGACTTTGTATTTATTTAGTCGTTTCCAGGGCTATGCACATGGTCTTATCAAAACCAGAATTTAAAGTATGGAGGCATATTCAGTCTCCAATATACTCAACATGCTAATTTTTCGTGAAAAAATGTTTTACCTCAATGAATACATTTTATCGTCTACTTAATATGTTGGATAGGGTTCCATTTGATGTCGGAAAATCTTATCATGAAAAGGTTTTAAATTTTCTTGAGAAATATCTTTGTTTTTTTCGGTATTTTCGTGAAAATAATTTCATTATCTTATTTTAACAAATGCCACCAAAATTATAAGCATTCAAGATCCGTATAATATTAACAATGCTGTACATAAATTATGTTTTATGTTTTGAATATTGGACCTTTTTTACACATGTGTACCATCTGCTAAATGTCTTTGAAAAATACTTAAGTATTCAAGATCCGTAGGTAGGTAGGGAGAATTTGTTTTGCTGTTGAAAGTGTGTGGAATGGTAAAAAAGTAGGCCTAATAAAAAGTCTAGGGTCGCGGTTGTTAACCAGAAACAAACATTGTACGTCTTATCGGAAATAAGATAAAAGCTGAACAAAGGTTTATTCAGTATAATTTCAACTGGTCCAGTTGGAAAATAATTACATATATTAAAACATGACAATAACTACAAACACTACCACACATTAATATCTATGTATAATAATTCATTGTAAACCGAACTAATTTATTAAAGATTGTTTTGAAAGTTCAAATATGTCGTACGTTGTAGTCCAATTAAATACAGTAAAACTTCATTAAGCGACCATCTCGGTATAAAGTCCACCAATTGGGATACCCATTTAAGCATTTCTTCTTATTTTTCATTTAACTCTAAACCGGCGTCCGACAACTCACGTAACAAACCATCAATTCGGGCACTTGTTTCTGGAGATAAAAAATTCTGCCATCGACCAACTTTTCCTGAAAAAAAAACATAAACACATGAGACGAATCGTCAGAAATGAAATAAAGAGACAAAAATTAACTGGTACATTGGCATACGCTAAAATCTGTTTTTGTTTTAAATCAATTACTTAAACTAGAATTCTAAAACGTTCACATAAACTTTAAAGAATATCGCACCTTTAAATGTTCAAATAATTAACTTTCAAGATAAAAGTGTCAACAAATTGATCAAATGTCGCTTTTCCATTTTCTAGCTGGTCGATCCATTCCATCATGCTATAAAAGGATGTGACAACATCTTTAGGGTTTCTGCAGATGTAGACAATCTGAAAAAAAAGTTGTCCTGGGAAAGCATGTTATAAGAACCGAGGAAGCATCATTTCCATATTTTAGTTAAGTTACGTAAAGGGTGATCAGTGATCGAATGGTAACGCATGGTACATTTGTACTACTGAATGAAAGGTCGTGGATTCGGGGAATCTCGGCTCAGCCTTCCGAATTTCACCCGAATGCCTTTCCTGTGACATTATCATAACTACTGTACTTTGTTTTCCCTATATCTTCGCTCCCCTCTGTGTCGAATGGGCACGGTTAAGAACAAATAGATAAATACATTTAGTTGGTTAAGTAAAGAGCTGTATGTATACATGTACTTAAAAATCAAACGTACAAAATATTACCACAGTGACTTTAAAAATAATATGTTCTCATAGAAATGGCTGAATTATTATTCGCATGACTTTGAAGCGCGAATCCCGGCTTTCCTTCTAAAATGCGTGCGCTTTTCCGGAACCATTTTTGACCGCCTTTAGAAGAAAAGCCGGGAACCACGCTTATTTGGGACCTGTTTATCCCGGATACCGTCATTTCCGTCACCCGAAAAGATGGGGAGTGAACTACCTTGTATTTTATATGCTCAATAGCGAGAAAAATGAAAAGTTTTCTTTTGACAGAATTTGCGTTGTTTGATGAGTTTATTTGAAAAATAACTTCCATACGGGTATAAAAATCACGGATTCGACTGCTTATGAGTAAAATATGTCGACTTCACCGGATCAATTTTATATTAAACAAAAATGTTCAACAATTTGTACGAATCCCCACTACCCTTGCAGTCAGGAATTAGATTACATACCCTTCCTTTTCCTTGTTGTAACTGTTCTGGAAGCATAAAATGATGTAGATGACATTTAATCATCCTCGGAGAGGGAAGTCCGTCTATATGTTTCACTCCTAAAAATATTATCACATAATATATAATCTAGAACATATATGTACTGTAAAACTGGGTTAATCAAATAAAGTGAATTCTTGGGTCCAGAATAATTACTTCAACATTATTCATATTTCACTTTACTTTTTTAATGGATTTTACGCTGGGTTTTCTTTTTAATAATAGTTCAGTTATTTATGGCGGCAGTTTCACCTAAGCAGTTTTCTTGGACTATATTCTAACCAGTACTAACTTACCCTTCCATAATGAGCCGGCACCTTCTCCACATGTGTAGGACATTTTTGTAAATTTTTCATAAATGGGCATGACCTGCCGCGACCGAGAATCGAAGCCGTCGTCGTCATGGATTATTTAGAACGAAATGGCATCTGAATAAAGGCCACTGGTAAATAAACGCCACCTTTTGTCTTTCACAAGAGTGGCCTTTGTTCTAAGGTTTGACTGCGCTCATATAAGTCTGTCTCTTAGTTAAGTCATTCAACAGAAATAACTGTAAATGGTGACTTCCAGATTGATGAATTACATTAACAATGTACTGTATTTTCATTTATTTTCGTTGGGCTCAATTTTCGTGTTTTTTTACTAAAATGGCAATTTCGTGGGGAATTTTGCATTATCTCTGCATTTAAATACGTGGGGATTTGATTTCGTGGATGAGCCGACTAACGAAATCCACGAAATTAAATTCCCAACGAAAATTAATGATTCCACAGTATAATGTGTTGAACATTCTTGATCACATGACAAGGTGATATATCTTCTTCGAAAATTGGCATTCACCTCTGAATCAAAGGATTAGCTTACATATTTTCTCAAGAAAGTGATGCCTTTGTAATATGGAAGTCGATCATCTTTTGTATCCACCATCGGAACCCTCTCGTCTAGTTGTAACTTTTTAGCTGTATCAAAATCACCAGTCTGTATCAGATAAACCAATTCTTGTGTCAGTGTCGTACCTTTAGAATATTAACATCATATTCGAGTATATGTTCATATCATATACAAAGAAGGAAATGAGATGTAATGAATATTTGTTACTGCCAACGCTTTATCTAATTACAATAAGGAATCATTGAGTATATCAGCAGTCTTTGCGCTAACCCACTGTTCGGAAGCCCTGGTCCCAGTTTCACAAAAAAAACTCGACTTGTTCATTAAATCAATTATTTCTCTATTTCATTGTCACAGTATGCAATTCAGAAAGTGGTATTAAACACAATTCGAAATAAGAGTAGGGATACAAATGCCCGGTTCTCCTGTATCATCCCCCCTCTCTCTCTCTGGTGCGGACCTGAAATGACCATAGCTGTCGAATGGGCCATAAAACAACATATAGATAAATAAACAGAAACCCGGTCAAAAATAAGTGATATATATAAGTAATATGATACTGAAATCGTCTTTCATGTTGGATTTACTACTGAAACTTAACGTGGAACTTCCGCCATGTATCATCCTCTAAATGAAAAAGAATTACCTGATCGCGGATAGCTACACACCCAGATATCATCTCCTCTGGTTTCCATGGTTTGAATGGCATCAAATTCACAATCAAACATCACGATCCCTTTATTAACGACCCTCTTCATTTCTAAATGAGGTTTTTCCGCAGCCATTTTGTTGAACGTTCAGTGCAAGTTTTTTCCTCAAGTATATACCCTGCTTTACACCAGCAAGTTGCTGAAGTTAATGTTCTAAAATTTGTTATCTAACTCTGTTTGCAATTTCCCATGCAAATTTACATGACCCTCAACCTCAGCTTACGCTATTTCTGTTTTTATGCATCTGAAGTAACAGTGTTTAGTCTGCTGTGTGGAAATGGGCCAGGTGTTTTTATCTTCGTTTCTCGGAGGCGTCTCATCAATTTGGCATTTTTAGTGATTTCGATGTGCCCCATTTTAAAAAAAAAATCTCAGATTTCGAAGTGATTACTGATGTGGAATAAATTAATGTGTTTTGAAATATGAATTGTTTATATTTACCTGAACAGTATGTTAACCAGCCTAAGCTAAAATATAGGCTTCGAGTGATATTTACGGGTTTTTTTAGTGTTAAAAAGTTTGCTTTTGGTAACCCGACCTACCCTATTTTTTCCGCGCGAGACTTGACTTTTTATTAGCTTCGAGGAACGGTACCTTACTGTGTAAGAAAATTACAGTAAACGGGTGAGAGGTGTATTGGGTGCTTTATACCGGGCACGATAAAGAACCATGAAGAACTTTTCGATAAGAAAAGGGATACAAATACCCCGATCTACCTGTATCTTATTTCTCTCTCTCTCTCTCTCTCTCTCTCTCTCTGGGTGGCTTTGTCATGATTGTCATGACAATAGCCGTCGAATGGTATGTATTAATGGGATCACAATGTTCGTTCAAACGTTGTTGCGTTGTAAGATACATGCGATGCATGTTTACAAACGTGACCACAAATTCAAAGACGTGTGATGGAATTATTTTGACTGTTTATGATTATCGTATACATGACAGACTTGGTGAACACACAGTCGTAACTACTGCAATTTATCGCTCGAGTTATCAATCGTTACTACTCGGGCATTTCCGTAACTGAGAAATACGCCTCGTACATAAGTGTAGGATTACAAATTTTTGTTATGAGGTTCCCAGTCACTTGTTTTCACAACAAGGTACTCGTTTTCAAGAATCATTCTCAGAATTACAACCTTTCAAACAAACGTGTATATCGTTCGCGATTGGTAAAATGGTCATCACCTTCCGACTGAAAGAAAATCAGATTGTTTACATCGTTTGATTCCTATGATGGAAAGTAGCCCGTGAACAACAACAACAAAAAGGCGGCCTGCCTAATATGTCCGAGGCACTTTTCTGTAGACAAACGCCGAGTTCCGATTTGGTGAACACGATGAATTGATTCACAAAAATCACAAGTTCAAACGGAATGTGTTCTGTCACCCAGGCACCGCCTTGACGTTGGATGTTGCAGAAAAGTCTGAAAGCCTGCAGTTAGTCATTGAGTATGTTTCATTGCCAAATTTGAATGATTCAAATGCAACAGAATATGGTTAAGTGACCGGGATATGCAGCCAGTTCAGTTCGCAGTATTCATAACATTGAAATTAATATGGACTTGGTAGAAGGGGAATAATTACTTCACTATATCCAATTATTCGCCATGTACGAGTTACCTATATAGATGACTTTTTTTTACTGTGCGTAAATTTATTTCTGATATTTGTTTGTTTTCGGCAGTAATTTTTGAATTCTTAATTAGCAATAAACCTGCAAGCAAAGTCCACCAAAGAAACTGAATCTGTATACTTGTTCATTGTCATGATATTTATGTAACCCGACATTAGAGTACGATTTCCTCTTTGAATGTTTCAATACGTTGTAGTTTTTGACTGTAGATTGTTCTAAAGCTGTACCCATGGTTACAGTGAATTCGTTTAGTTCGGTATACGTACTCATTGTTCTAATATAATTCGTAGTTCGTTAAAGTCACTGCATTGAAATGCTGAAGGACTTGGTTTGGAAAGAAAAGTAACTTCGCTATGCGTATTTATATACAATATATCTGAGTTCAACATAACCGTATTTCACTGTACATTATTTTTATGGGCGTTATATATTCTGTAATGGTGTTACGTAGCTATTTATGTGACCCGTCTCGATTGCTTGAGGGCTCATATGGTTGTAGTCATTGATAGCTAGGGATTATGGATTGGCTAGTTTTTTTTCAGTGGATGCATATTACTATGGCTTATATTTGAAGTCTGAGTGGTATGGTCGACTTTGTATTTATTTAGTCGTTTCCAGGGCTATGCACATGGTCTTATCAAAACCAGAATTTAAAGTATGGAGGCATATTCAGTCTCCAATATACTCAACATGCTAATTTTTCGTGAAAAAATGTTTTACCTCAATGAATACATTTTATCGTCTACTTAATAAGTTGGATAGGGTTCCATTTGATGTCGGAAAATCTTATCATGAAAAGGTTTTAAATTTTCTTGAGAAATATCTTTGTTTTTTTCGGTATTTTCGTGAAAATAATCTCATTATCTTATTTTAACAAATGCCACCAAAATTATAAGCATTCAAGATCCGTATAATATTAACAATGCTGTACATAAATTATGTTTTATGTTTTGAATATTGGACCTTTTTTACACATGTGTACCATCTGCTAAATGTCTTTGAAAAATACTTAAGTATTCAAGATCCGTAGGTAGGTAGGGAGAATTTGTTTTGCTCTAGAAAGTGTGTGGAATGGTAAAAAAGTAGGCCTAATAAAAAGTCTAGGGTCGCGGTTGTTAACCAGAAACAAACATTGTACGTCTTATCGGAAATAAGATAAAAGCTGAACAAAGGTTTATTCAGTATAATTCAACTGGTCCAGTTGGAAAATAATTACATATATTAAAACATTACAATAACTACAAACACTACCACACATTAATATCTATGTATAATAATTCATTGTAAACCGAACTAATTTATTAAAGATTGTTTTGAAAGTTCAAATATGTCGTACGTTGTAGTCCAATTAAATACAGTAAAACTTCATTAAGCGACCATCTCGGTATAAAGTCCACCAATTGGGATACCCATTTAAGCATTTCTTCTTATTTTTCATTTAACTCTAAACCGGCGTCCGACAACTCACGTAACAAACCATCAATTCGGGCACTTGTTTCAGGAGATAAAAAGTTCCGCCATCGACCAACTTTTCCTGAAAAAAAAACATAAACACATGAGACGAATCGTCAGAAATGAAATAAAGAGACAAAAATTAACTGGTACATTGGCATACGCTAAAATCTGTTTTTGTTTTAAATCAATTACTTAAACTAGAATTCTAAAACGTTCACATAAACTTTAAAGAATATCGCACCTTCAAATGTTCAAATAATTAACTTTCAAGATAAATATTTGCAAACAAAACTTGATAAAAAACAATGTCGATTCGATATGGTTTTAAACTGAGGTGTTCTATAAGTGAGTCATTTTCACCTTTGTTCATAAAACGTCCTTCAGCCTTATCGTTCAGACAAACTATGTCACGAAGGTATGACAAATTGCACTTGTCATTATTCTTCATATTATCAAACTGGCAGTGTTCATTTATCTTATCAACTTCTTCATCAGTCAGTTCTTTCTTTAGGAAACCAGCAATTCTTCTTATAGCTTTTGGTAGGTCCTGTAGAAATACAGATATGTAGATATAAGATATGATACTGTAAAACCCCTCATGTCAGTCATTTCAGTACAAAGATAACTTATTTTATCATCGGCTTTCTTTATTTATTCAATTTTAGTAGTTCAACTCGATTGTACTGTTTTGTTCATCAACATTTTTAACGGCTCATTCGACAGTCATGGTCATTTCAGAGCCGCAACAGGGAGAGAGGGAAAGAGAGAGAAGATACAGAAGAACCAGGCATTTATATCCCTACTCTTTTTTCGAATAGTTTTTCCTGATTCTTTGTCGTGCCCGGTGTAAACACTGATACACGCCTCGTCCTTTTTCATGTGATTCTCTAAACACAGTAATTGGCTCGTTAGTTGGGATGGGCCACTGAAAAGCGACCTAGAAGTATCAAAAGGCGGAGACGAGATTCGCACCCACGTCCTTTCGTTTAGTAGTCCAGCATGTTGCCACTGAACCACCGATCCACTCCAATGTTTATGTATTCATGTCTCTATAACGTACCTTAATGACATCCTCATACTTCAAAAACAGCACATTGTCGTCGTTTCGCTTTTCCCAGAATCCTAACAGATGTTTTGGCCAAGGACACAAATATCCTGAAAAAAGCATATGTATTGTACTTTTAATTGCTTACGATATGCATCTAATAATTGTTGAATATCCAATTATAAACCTCACTATAAATATTCCAAACAGCCTGAATGCGTCTTTGATTTGAGCTCAGCAGTCGTCTCGTACTTTATTAAAGTACATAGCTGCGTCTTTGATACTATATAACACTTAAGTGCCAATATAAACATAATAATAAATAAATCCATATATTATACTATGGTAAATCAGTGTTGGCTGTTCCTTTTTTTTACATATCTGATTGTCACCTTCCAATTACTATGGCCACCACATACTTCACGGAAGACTTGTTTGGTAAATACAAAGTACTTAAAGTTCGTAACGAACTGAAAACTAGTTTGAATGCTTTTAGTGTAAAAGCGCAAAGTAAAATATTTTTAACAGACTCGAAAAAAAAACATTTTTCTATTTTTGTCAGTTGTAGACAGTCGTTGATAAAACTTAAGCCCCATTCATGCACTGACCTGGATTGGACCCCCGGTTGGTCCCAGATAAATGGTCCGGGAGAAACCCTTTCAAACTGGGAGTATAACCCTAACAGCACCGTTATCTGTGGATATCCTGGATGGACCTTGTTGATCCGGATCAATTTGACGAATATCCCCCGATTTTTTAAAATGATTAATACAACTCGGAAATTACCGGACCAATATCAAGAGCCGGCTTTAATCCTTGAAACTCCGGACAGAACCGAGACAGGTCCGGTGTTGTGATAATCCATAGTGTTCTTGAGTATTGGTGAGCACTACGTGCACACTAGATCTGCAATAAGCCCCGGCTTAAGATTTGTATATCGGTTATTTTTCATCGGGGGTAACGGGACCAGCACCTAGACAGTGAGAATGGGACAAAACTCACCAGTTCCGTCTATAAAAGTGTCAACAAATTGATCAAATGTCGCTTTTCCATTTTCTAGCTGGTCGATCCATTCCATCATGCTATAAAAGGATGTGACAACATCTTTAGGGTTTCTGCAGATGTAGACAATCTGAAAAAAAAGTTGTCCTGGGAAAGCATGTTATAAGAACCGAGGAAGCATCATTTCCATATTTTAGTTAAGTTACGTAGAGGGTGATCAGTGATCGAATGGTAACGCATGGTACATTTGTACTACTGAATGAAAGGTCGTGGATTCGGGGAATCTCGGCTCAGCCTTCCGAATTTCACCCGAATGCCTTTCCTGTGACATTATCATAACTACTGTACTTTGTTTTCCTGTATCTTCGCTCCCCTCTGTGTCGAATGGGCACGGTTAAGAACAAATAGATAAATACATTTAGTTGGTTAAGTAAAGAGCTGTATGTATACATGTACTTAATCAAAGTACTGAAAGTACTGTCGGACTTGATTTTTACCATACGAGACAAAAGAGAGAAATGTGTACCCACATCGTTCGAGCCCATACAAATATTTTAACATTTAAAATTACGGACCGATTTTTCATTCATATTGTAATGCAGGTCATATGCATATAGGTAAATGACATAAGCTAGGGCTTTACTATATAGTCCCTTTGCTAAAATTCTAAAATGAAAAAGCCTGATATTGGAAAGTTTAATGATTAGCACAATAATTGAGGACAATTTAATTGCATTAAAAACTCTTTATTGTACAAAACTAGTAAACAACACTTCAGTAACAGTAAATACAAACATTGATTCTTCTGGTTTTAACACAACAGAACATCGTCGCATTGAACACATTCAGGGTCACTCAAATCAAAAAGGTCCTGACACAGTATAGTAAGACCTATATGACCTATAGTTAACCCGATGTTGCATGAAATTCAGACGTGATTATGTAATTCTAAATAATCTGGCGTAAAAGGAACTCTTAAACAGTAAATTTTAAAAGTACGTATCCAGTAATTTACGTTCGTATTTAGCGACTCGAATTATTATTCTTAAGCCGCAGTTTTAACATTCAACCTTCGATAAATCAGACTCCCCACATCGGTTACGCTTTGCTACTAGCCACTGCGGGGAGTGAGTCTATAAATAGCGATTCCGTCATCAAAATAACACTAGTTGCATGGTGTGAATATCACGGAATACGATTAAATGAGAATTCGCTTTGTAATATTAAGAAATGTTAGAAAGGCACAAAACACACACATCGATGGTAGATTGTTGCAAATGCATGAATACGTCCGTGGAGATTTTTCTGAACTATCGAACGAAGACCGGAAGTAGAACTACTTTTACGGCAAGATATTTTATTGGACAGTGAATACGCGGTTTTAATTCTACGCATTTGAAAATCTCATGTATCTACCGACAAGCACTTATTTAGATACATGACTCTTTCCATGTAGTTACAATAGAATGATTTGAAATGTATTTAGATCTGACACACTTAATTGGGGAAAGATTCCAGATACTTCTATATAAACATACCATTTAGTTGCGCACTATTTCCTTTATGTGGCATTCTTTTAACCAAGCTGTTATGGAGTCCAGAGACAATTATAAGTCAATGATTACAAAGGACTTGATTTTGATAAAAATCAAGTCCAAAAATCAAACGTACAAAATATTACCACAGTGACTTTAAAAATAATATGTTCTCATAGAAATGGCTGAATTATTATTTGCATGACTTTGAAGCGCGAATCCCGGCTTTCCTTCTAAAATGCGTGCGCTTTTCCGGAACCATTTTTGACCGCTTTTAGAAGAAAAGCCGGGAACCACGCTTATTTGCGACCTGTCTATCCCGGATATCGTCAGTTCCGTCAGTGAACTACCTTGTATTTTATATGCTCAATAGCGAGAAAAATGAAAAGTTTTCTTTCGACAGATTTGCGTTGTTCGATCCGTTTATTTGAAAAATAACTTCTATATGGGTATAAAAATCACGGATTCGAGTGCTTATGAGTAAAATATGTCGACTTCACCGAATCAAATTTATATTAAACAAAAATGTTCAACAATTTGTACGAATCCCCACTACCCTTGCAGTCAGGAATTAGATTACATACCCTTCCTTTTCCTTGTTGTAACTGTTCTGGAAGCATAAAATGATGTAGATGACATTTAATCATCCTCGGAGAGGGAAGTCCGTCTATATGTTTCACTCCTAAAAATATTATCACATAATATATAATCTAGAACATATAATTATGTACTGTAAAACTGGGTTAATCAAATAAAGTGAATTATTGGGTCCTGAATAATTACTTCAACATTATTCATATTTCACTTTACTTTTTTAATGGATTTTACGCTGGGTTTTTTTTCAATAATTTTTCAGTTATTTATGGCGGCAGTTTCACCTAAGCAGTTTTCTTGGACTATATTCTAACCAGTACTAACTTACCCTTCCATAATGAGCCGGCACCTTCTCCACATGTGTAGGACACTTTTGTCAATTTTTCATAAATGGGCATGACCTGCCGCGACCGAGAATCGAAGCCGTCGTCGTCATGGATTATTTAGAACGAAATGGCATCTGAATAAAGGCCACTGGTAAATAAACGTCACTTTTGGTCTTTCCCAAGGGTGGCATTTGTTTTAAGGTTTGACTGCGCTCATATAAGTCTCTTAGTTAAGTCATTCAACCGAAATAACTGTAAATGGTGACTTTTCCAGATTGATGAATTACATTAACAATATACTGTATTTTCATTTATTTTCGTTGTGCTCAATTTTCGTGTGTTTTTTTACTGAAATGGCTATTTCGTGGGGACATAAATTTGTGGATTTTGAATGTTGAAAAGAAATGCATTATCTCTGCATTTAAATTCGTGGGGATTTGATTTCGTGGATGAGCCGATCCACGAAATCCACGAAATTAAATTCCCAACGAAAATTAATGATTCCACAGTATAATGTGTTGAACATTCTTGATCACATGACAAGGTGATATATCTTCTTCGAAAATTGGCATTCACCTCTGAATCAAAGGATTAGCTTACATATTTTCTCAAGAAAGTGATACCTTTGTAATATGGAAGACGATCATCTTTTGTATCCACCATCGGAACCCTCTCGTCTAGTTGTAACTTTTTAGCTGTATCAAAATCACCAGTCTGTATCAGATAAACCAATTCTTGTGACAATGTCGTACCTTTAGAATATTAACATCACATTCAAATACATGAATAATATACATGTACAAATATAAAGAAATGTAGTGGTCGTGAAAATGTGTTATTGTCAGCGCTTTATCTAATTGCAATAAGAAATTTATTGAGTATAAAAATGTCCCTACTTACCTATCTTATTTTGATAAGGCGTAACCAGAAACAAACCATTTTTACACATAAGACAACATGTTTGGACAAAAGCAACACTCTTTTTCATGAGGCTGTTTCATTGTCTAATTAGAATATTGAAGTAGTGGTAAAATCCGGTCCAAAATATTTGGTCTTCACAATTAATTAATTTCGATATTAAGTTCGTCCATAAGATGTACTAGATTCTACTACTAACTTAAGGTAGTATGCGACCTTTCCTTGACGTCATGGGTCAAAAATCGAATTTTCTTCGATTGTTCTGAAATTTTGCACAATGGTAGTATAGCATGTTCTTCGATTTTCGTTCGTTTTATTTTTTCTGCTTTCCGACCTGTTTCCTAGCAACGCCACGTGTAATGTCAGAGGTGTAAAATCGACGTTTTAAATATAGTTGAGGGTCAAAATTACGGGTGAAAAAACGGAGGTATTTTAAGTGCTTCACGTTCCGCCAGGAAAACAATGACGGTCAAACCCAATTAAAACTTATATGAGCTTATTCCGCATAAAGAGAGCTTGAAGATGGTGTGTCTAAATTTACAATAGCGGTATGTTTGAACCAATTTTGCATGTAAAACGTCGATTTTACACCTCTGACATTAGGTGTTTTTCATTAAGGTCATTTTAAGTGATTTTAAGGACATATCTGACAGTTTCCACAATTTTACACATAGACATATAGGCAAAATAAAAACGTATAGAGAGATTTTTAAAAACTTTGCATGATCATAGCATATGATAATAGAAACATTTTAGGATAAACAAAAATGAGGGTCGCGGTGCTCGTTTTTGAGTTATCTGCCCTTGAATGTGAAATTATGGCTCATTTTAGGTCATTTCAAGGGCAGATAATTCATAATGTAGGAAAACAAGGTCTTATTTATTTTCCTTTTTAAGTAGCCAACTTCTTTTCATGCAATCGCCCAAAATTTCAAGACCTGCTAATGAGTGTTTTTGTATTTGGTTCTTCTTTACCGTAACCAATGCCAATTTTCCTAAAACTTGGTTTCATTTTGAAGAATTGTCAGTCTGTTAACTTCAACTGAAAAAAGCTAATAAAAATATTTAATGGAATTGCATGAAATTTTGTATTATGACCAAGAATGAGAAACATAAACCAAAAGTAAAAATATGGTATTTAAGATTTATGTATGAGTGATCTGCCCTTGGAATGACATAAATTAAGCCAAAACGTCATAAACAAGGGCAGATAACTCAGAAACAAGCACCGCGACCCCCATTTTCTTTTCGATTAAAATGTTTCTTTTATCATATGCTATGATCATGCGAAGTTTAAACAAATTCTCTCTATACGTTTTCATTTTGCCTATATATTTAATAGTAAAATTAACGTCACGGATGCGCACTACATTGCGCAATAGCAACTACCGGATCATTTATTACCATTTTGTTTGTGATATCGTAAAAAAAATCTTACCTGATCGTGGATAGCTACACACCCAGATATCATCTTCTCTTGTTTCCATGGTTTGAATGGCATCAAATTCACAATCAAACATCACGATTCCTTTATTTACGACCCTCTTCATTTTTAAATTGGGTTTCTCCGAAGCCATTTTATTAAATGTTCAGTGCGAAATATTAATACAAGAATATATCTTGCTTAACACCAACACGTCGCTTAAGTTAACACTTTATAAAAAAAACATAAAGCCTTCTCATTACACATTCCTCCATGCAAATTTACATAACCTTCAACCTCAGCTTACGTTATTTGAAACTTTGTCTGGTGGATGGAAATAGGCCAAGCAGTGTTTATCTTCGTTTCTTTGGGCGTCTCGTCCATTTAAGCATTTTTAGTTGTCTTCGGTTTGTCTAATATTTTTCCCAATTTTAATGTGATCTATGATTTTTTTTTAAATCTTTGTTATACATGTATTTATATTTAATAGTTACTATGAACAGTATGTTAATTAGCTTAGGCCTAGAAAATACAAATTGTAATTGTTTGTTTCTGGTTACCCGCCTACCATAGTTTTATGCGGAGCTTAGACGTTTTACGGTACATATCTTTGCTTGCTGTTTCAAAATTCAAAACAAAATCACGACTCACCTATCCTATTTCTGATGAGCATGTAACCAGAATCAAACACTTTTTGTAGGTCTTAGTTAGACATTAGATAAAGCAATCAACTAAGTTTATACTTGCTTGTATTTTATATTAATTTACTCTCAGAGATTTGCTGGAATTTTACATGTGTATCTAGATTGTAAAATGCATCATATATTCATATGGGATACACACACATTCTCTCCTTGTACAATCGCACTTCCCTTATCTGAACCTAACTAATCTGAAATTCTCTCTAAACCGAACACGTCAGCTGGTATCGGTATTCAATGCTTATAAAAACTTTGTAGTGGGAATCTTTCTTAACCGAAAATCTCTATAATCCGAAAATTTTTGTCAGTCAAAATAAGTTCGGATAAGAAAGGTTCTAATATATTTATCAGGCTCTTTTGCGTCATGTATTTTGTTTTTAAACATAGATGCATCTGTTAACATTATGCCTTGCTTTCGATCTGCATCCTCCTTTTTTACTTTAATTATACCCCCAGATATGAAATATATGGGGGCTATATTGGATTCACGCTTGACGGTCGGTCGGTCGGTCCGTGCGTCTGTAGACACAATTTGTCCGGAGAATTTCTCAGCAACTACTTACAGGATTTCAATTTTTTCGTTCGGATTAATTTTCACTGAGTTATACCCCTTTGTTGTTTTTATTCAGTATATACAATAGGCAAATTTTGTCCGGACAATTTCTCAGCAATTACTCACAGGATCTCAATGAAACTTCACAGAAGTGATCAGTAGTAAGCCTAGTTGTGCATGCTTAAAGCAATTTTCGTTCGGATTAATTATCACTGAGTTATACCCCTTTGTTGTTTTTATACAGTGTATACAATAGGCAAATTTTGTCCGGACAATTTCTCAGGAACTACTCAAGGATCTCAATGAAACTTCACAGAAGTGATCAGTAGTAAGCCTAGCTGTGCATGCTTAAAGTATTTTTCGTTCGGATTAATTTTCACTGAGTTATAGCCCTTTGTTGTGTTTATACAGTATATACCATAGGCAAATTTTGTCCGGACAATTTCTCAGCAACTACTCACAAGATCTCAATGAAACTTCACAGAAGTCATCAGTAGTTAGCTTAGTTGTGCATGCTTAAAGCAATTTTCGTTCGGATTAATTTTCACTGAGTTATAGCCCTTTGTTGTTTTTATACAGTATATACAATAAGCAAATTTTGTCCGGACAATTTCTCAGCAACTACTCACAGGATCTCAATGAAACTTCACAGAAGTGATCAGTAGTTAGCTTAGTTGTGCATGCATTAAGCTTGTCTTGGTTGGTTGAATTTTCACTGAGTTATGGCCCTTTGTTGTTTTTTATACAGTGTATATACAATATCTCAGTAACTACTCATAAGAATTCAATGAAACTTCACAGAAGTTATAAACAGTTAGCCAAATTGTGCATGCAATAACCAGGTTTTGTTTCGATTAATTTTCACTGAGTTATGGCCCTTTGTTTTATACAATTAGGTAAATTTTGCCCGTACCAATTCTCAGCAACTACATGCAGGAATTCAGTGAAACTTCTTAGAAGTGATAAGTAGTTTGCCAAGTTGTGCATGTCCACAATAGGTTTTGTCCAAGTGAATTTTAATGAGTTATGGCCCTTTGTTATTTTTTATATAATGTATATTTAGAAACTGCTCAGGATATATCTAAGAAACAATTTGTAGGTATTAAAAAATGAAAATGCATTATATTTCCCTCTGTAAAATGTAACAACTGTGTCAAGGCCGCATCTGGGGGTATTCATCACCTTTAGTGATAGTTCTAGTTTGTGTTGTGTAATATATAGTACTGCTGATAAACACGTCTTTGTTTTAATACACTTAATCAAGCCACACATCTACAGAGATAACTCGAGTAAAAAATGTTTGCATACGTGATACGTAATAAATATAATACAAGGTCTATAATCACTTAATATATTGTTTTGATAACACAGGGTTTGGAAAAAAATGGCGGCGCCCACGAATTCGTATTTTTCGTCGAAGGTTTAAATGTTTCGAGTTTTTCATTTAGCCAGCAATACTCTGAATTCACTGGTACCAAAATTAACATTGGTACTGTCGTAGTTGGTCCATAGATCCAGCAGAGAAATTTGAAGTCGACATACCTTTTCAGTATGATTTTTTTCAAAATTTCTCTGCAGGGTCTATGGACAAACTAAGACAGTAACAATGTTGAATTTGGTACCGACGGATTCGGAAAACTGTTGGCTGGAACATGGGCTACATAATGAACTCGAAACATTTCAACTTTCGACGAAAAATACAACTTAGCTTCGAACTCGTAAGCGCCGTCATTTTTCTAGACCCTGTGGTATCAATCATTAATAAACCATGTGATAATAGGCCATGTAATAGCATGGCTACGTAAATAAGCAAAAGAGGTTTAAAACGTGGATTATGTGGCCACCAAAACGCACCAGATACGTTCTAGGTAGAAAAGTTCCGGAGAGGCATATCCCCGGACCCCCCCCCCCCCCCCCCCCCCAATTCATCCTGGACCTCCCAAAAGTGCCTCGGCTTAACTTTGTTTCTGCCTAGGTCCCTGATTTCAATGAACATATTGATGTAATGCTTGCATTTTTTTGTAAAAAAGTATATTGATCAGGCGCATTGACAGCGATTGCCAAAACAAATATGTCTTAGAGCATGTAAACTTTATAACAATCTTGAAGACGAGTTCCATTTCATTTTAGAATATTATAAATTATTATTTTCCGTGGACTGAGTTGATAGTGTGATTGAATGATTAACAGAAACTTAAAGACTGACAGAATGAGGGACTGAATCAATCTTATTATTCAAACCTGTGTTAGTGGTCACCTCTAAATAAAGGTCACCCAGTGAATAAATGAAATGCCTTTAATAACAGTCACTGGTTTTAGAACAAAATGACCTCCGAAAAATGACCTCCTGTCAATGATGGCCACATTATGACTTTCCCAGAGATGGCATTTTTTACAGGTTTGACTGTATTTGAATTGTTTTGATCGGTTGGCATCCAATACATGTACATGTATGTGTCGTATGAATCCAAGTTATGCTTTCGTTTTATATTCAATGATGATTGTACAATGGATTGTTCATTGTACTAATTCAATACAGAGATAAATACTTATGCAGTAACTCAAAATTGCGTACAAATGTAGTTGTTTAGTACAGTTTGAAGCGTTGGTTCGTCGGATATGTCCTATTAACCCGGTACTATCAATAGGGAATGGAAGCCACTGTAATGGTACATTTTTCGCATTTTATGTGGACTAACCATTATTTACTGTGACCAAATTCAAAGAAATGTTATCATACTTAAAAACTTAGTTGTATTCCATTTTTATATTCGCAGTTTCTTTAGCTAAATTTAAGCTCGAACAGTATGCAACTGACGTATGAATTGATTTTTTTAATGTTTACCATTCCAGTAAACGAGATTTTATCTCGTAACCTGTATATTAGTTAAGAGACTAATTTGTAAAAATGGTGCAGACATGGTCACAAACTTCATTATAATTATACCCTTTGTATTATATACTAGTACGCACATACAGGTTTAGCGATAAAGGATTTGGGGTACGGTGCGCACAAAAGATAGAGATAGTTGTCTCATAAGCCAACTTGGCTGACTCTCTCACTGTAATGAACAAAACCATTACCTTTTACAGGCTCAGTGAGTGAAGCACCCATAGACTAGTCTCTTCTTATTACCTTTTGTCGTGATTGTTGTGGCCCCGTCGCCATGACGCCGTACCACTTACACTCCTGCATGTTTATGCAAAACTGTTTTGTAAACGTTGCAACAATTATTGAGAGGATCAAATCGTTTAACATGATACATTAGTTTAAACAATATTTATTCTCCAAGGTAATTGCATGACAGACGTACAAGACAATTAATACATAGTATAATGACATATTGGAATGGAAAACAAGTTTAATTTAACTTATGTAAATTCCGTTCCGTATGGTATTTATAAATTAAACATATATACGTTTGCATTGGTGTAATGATACAGATGTCATTAGACAAAATGGTGCAGATTCAAACAGGAAATAGGAGAAAAAAGTATGGATGCAAAATAATATTCCTTTATTTCTAATAAGGAGTTCAATGGTGTGCTATGGTGGTCATGTGGACAGGACAGGGTCAACGGAGTTGATACATGATGCATTATAATGCTTACTTTGGTATTCTTGGATTAGGTTATAGTTGATTGTTTTAACATTTTGAACTTTACTTGAGATTATTCTAAAGCGGTTCCGAGAAATATACAAATCAGTTTATTTGGTGTATTGATTTTTTTGCGAATCATGTGTTTCCTCGGTTCCCTTCCTATTGTACAGTACTTAGGGTGTGTTCCAGAACCCAGAGTTGAGACAGACCATCAGTTGTTTACATAATAGTTTAAGAATTACGTAGTTCAAGTTAATACAGTAAAGATTCCACTTATTGTCGACCGGTTTACAACTAGAAGGTTCTCTATAATTCGACCAAATAATGAGACTACTTAAGTCGATATTAAGACCGATTGTTTGGTTCCAAAGGTGAACTTGATATCGCGTATGTAAAGTATTTAGGTGCCAAAAACGTGTATTACAAGTTTGGATTACTCATTCTTCAAGCATTTCTTATTTTTCATCTAACACTAGTCCAGCTTCTTCTAACTCACGTAACAAACCATTAATTCGTTCACTTGTTTCAGGGGAGAGAAATCCCCGCCATCGACCAACTTTTCCTGAAATGTTGACGTAAGCATGTGATACGAGTCGTAACAAATAATAACGGAGGAAAACTAAGCCGGTTCGTATGAAGATAAAAAATGTGTATTAAATCAACTGTTCAGTTAGGGAACTTTCACATAAATTTATTTTAAAATATATCACTCCTTTAAATGTTCGATCAAATAATCTAAATCTATCATAAACACCTGTAAACACATCTTACTTGTCATATGCAGTATATTACTAGTATTCAGAAATAATAAAACGTACACATGTACAGATAAACCTGTGAACAAATGCCACATTCGGGAAAGACATAATGTGTTCCTTATTGACAGGTGACCTTTTTTCGGCGGTCTTTCTGACCTAAATAATCAATGACGATTTTTAAAAGAATGTTCTTATTCACAGGATGGCCGTTAAAACAGGTTTGGTTGTACCTATATTTTATCATTTGCTAATGTATGGCCAGTAGCTCGGCTGGGCAAGAATTAAATCACAATTCCTTAAAAAGACTGATTTAATGACCGGTAGCTGAATAACTAAAATATGTGCAAACTTATGCCCACTTTATACTGGGACAAAACGTCTGGTCTTAATACCAAGCTGACTTAGATACTATGTTAACATAAGTGGTCTTTATAATGGGATGGTTCTAACATTGAAGTGGTCTTTATTAAGGGTTTACCATATACAGATACATATACTTTACCTTTATTCATAAAATGACCTTCAGCTTCATCGTTCAGATAAACTATATCACGAAGGTATGACAAATTACACGTGTCGTTATTCTTCATATTATCGAATTTGCAGTGTTCATTTATCTTATCAACTTCTTCATCGGTCAGTTCTTTCTTCAGGAAACCAGCGATTGTTCTAATGGCTTTTGGTAGGTCCTGTGGACATGAACTATACTAGTAACAGTAATGAAACATTTGTATAGGAGTGCTGACCACATAAATATAACACTACGCCTCGGTCAATATGACATTCCGCCGCTGAATATCACATCATATTCAATGGCTCACAAGTCTATAACTGTATATCAATTTTGAAAACTTAACAGTTCTTATAGGGTATTGATTTAAGTAAAACGTATGACAAAGAATATCACACTGTCACATAAGAATCTATCATTCATTCATTTACCTTCACAACGTCTTCAAACTTCAAAAACAGCACATTGTCGTCGTTCCGCCTTTCCCAGAAACCTAAAAGATGTTTTGGCCAAGGACACAAATATCCTGAAAAAAATCGAACATATACTAATTGTATTTATCAAATGATCTATAAATAAACACATTTTGATTGGGGTTTTAAAGCCCGATCCATAGTATAACATAAATGACATATTCAACGGTTCTAAAAATAGAATCAGGTCAATATTCGTCAACTGGAATTATTAGTCGTTATTTGTGATATACTCTTCTTCCTATATGAATGATATATGTTTATTAACTAATGCACTAAAACTCGATAAGAATCAGAATGATTTTATCAACGGTTTTATATCAAGACTTGTCATATAATTAAACAAGTATTGACTATTGAACCATTGAATATGATGAGATATTCACCCATAGAATGCGGTATTGACCAATGCCCAGTATGATAAAGCTAACTGGTAACATACTGACTACTTCTGTGGTCAACGTCGATAAAATACTGGTTTATCCCTGTGATTTAACGTCGCACCAACAGCCAGGGTCATTTAGCAATTTTTCCAGCTAAACGATGGATGGATGAATGTCATAGGCGTACATCTGGGTAGAACCACTGATCCTCCGTACACTTTAGTCTAGCTAACTGTCAGTCAGAGACCATACTCATTCGAAGATCGATGTATCATATTTCTAATCAGTTTTGAACAGTTGCCGGTGCAAATTTTAACAAAATCTCACCAGTTCCGTCAACAAAAGCGTCCACAAACTGATCAAATGTCGCTTTTCCATCTTCTAGCTGATCGATCCATTCCATCATGCTATAAAATGATGTGACAACATCTTTAGGGTTTCTACAGATGTAAACAATCTGAAAAATTTAAGTTGTTACGCTTGGGGATGCATGCTATAACTAGCAAATAAGCATCATATCATTTTGCAGTGTATGTACCGCTACCACTCATTTTAGCTTTTTTGTTTACAAAGAACACCCAAATATGCACTCTAACCTATACATAATGCAATTTTGTCGAGCATTAAAAGATCAAACACACTGAACTTAATGTCAATCAATCAAAGTGGTAGGAATCCCCAAGACCCCAATTGTTTGATAATAAGATTACATACCCTTCCTTTTCCTTGTTGTAACTGTTCTGGAAGCATAAAATGATGAAGATGACATTTGATCATCCTCGGAGAGGGAAGTCCATCTATATGTTTCACTCCTGGACAATAATAAAATGATACAATTAAGTACAGTAGAACACGGTTTGAATGACTTCCTTATATCCGTATTTTCTTATATAAGAATTTAATTTACAACTACATGTAATTAAACAAGTGCGTGCTCTGGAAAAAATAAATACATGTACATCCCTCTATCCGATTATTAGCTATATCTGAGTTCACTGTAACCATGTTTTATTGTATATCTTTAAGATTCGTGTTTCAGGTCAAGTTTGTTTTTAATTTACAAACGTGAACATTAAGACATTGTGTCAATGTAAATATAAGAAGTCGCTTTGCGTTTTGAGGGATTAATTTATTTAATAAGCCTTTTTTATTAAAACGTCACAACCTCCATATGTGAAGAAGTTGCCGGCTCATTTTGGAAGATCAAATCCCGGTCGCTGCAAGTCATACACTTCGTTGAAAATTTGACACAAATGTTGATTTTCCTCCATATAGTTAGATGTTGCCTGCTGCTTGTGAAAGCATAAGTTAGTACTGGTTAAAATACAGTCCAGGAAAACTGATTAGGTGAACTGGCCGCCGTATATAACTGAAACTCGCTGAAAGTTGGCGATAAACAAATTCACTTCACAAACATTGTTAGGTTATTTTCTATTTTCAAGGCAAATGACCTTCGCCTCTTGCCATGTTAAAAGCTAGAACGTTTTTAAGAAACATCAGGCACCTTTGTAATATGGATATCTATCATCTTTAGTGTCTACCATCGGTACCCTCTCGTCCAGTTGTAGCTTGTTTGCTGTTTCAAAATCACCAGTCTGTATCAAATACACCAACTCTTGTGTCAAAGTCGTACCTTTAGAATATGCATTTATTTCTTTTATTTATTTGTTGTTTGATCGCCAATTAGACTGCTATGGACATTTCAGGGCCTACCAAGAGAGAGGGGATTTAAGATGTAAGAGAAACCGGCTTTAGTACATGTATCTTATTTCTTCATTTTTTCTTCCCATGTTTTATATGGTAAATACATGCAGAAGTTATCAGTAGAAAAACTGGCCTATGATATTGGTGCATTAAGTAGCTTCACGATACTTGGGTGATTTACTTGACATAGATAATACATACTTTGATAGATTATACATTCAAATATATCTACTCAAATGAACACAAGTTAGATAAGGCCAATATCTTAGTTGTTTTCTGTCGCATTAGTGAATATTCAGTGTTTAGTTATCAGGGATATGGCGACATTATCTTATTTGACCTGTACATGTATTTGACCTGCTTAGTTGTCCGTGTGAATTTTAAGAGCATTGTGTCTATTTCGGAAATAAACGAATACATATTAAAAGCGTTTATTTCTGGTTGCATGCTTGTAGAAAGATAATAAAGTAAGAAAGTAGATGTACCGTTCCTCGGACCTGATAAAAAGTCCGGGGTCGGGGGGTATAGGGTAGGCACGGTAACCAGAGACATCAAGCCTTAAAATATCATACTTGAAATATTACTCGAACGTCGGATTCGTTGATTTGAACCCTACAAGAGGCATTGCAAAGTTTCTTGTGAAGAATGCCATTGACCGTTGCAGAAAAAACAAATAAGATCTGCTTGTTCTCGTCCGAGTACTCTGTATTGAGAACTCCTCTTTCTTTGCGTGTGCTTGGTAATATTCTTTAGGTTTATAAATAAATAAATAATTTTTTTTTGGTTCTACAGCTTAAAAAAGCAAATTTTACGGTTTTATTACAGCGAGCTGGACAAACATTAAAAATCTTAATCTCAACAAGTTTTTGCCAATGTCTCTATTGGAATCATTCTGATCAGTGACAGGAGGAAAAATAGCCTCAGACGAATTTTTTCAACAAATTCGTCACAGACCAATCTTCATGCTGAACATAAAGTCTCATCATAAAACTCGATAAAAAACATAAATAATAGTCCATGAACTTATTGTTATTTATTCCTGAAAAAAAGCTATGTTCACATATTTAAACGATTGATAACGAATAGACAGAATTTCGGTTGCGTGAAATTTAATTGACGAGTCAAAAATAGGTCTTTTGATATAGTGACTTTGGTTGATCGTATGATGACATAACCAGTTTTCGTGGAATTGATAAAACGGCGTCGTATTCGTCACTAAGTATTCATTATTTCAGAATATTAAATGCAAAGGATTATCATGATCGAACTCAACACAGAATCAATATGAATATATGACGAATATCTGTTAGACTTTTAAAACAAAACTCCCTCTAACACATCCATTTGAGCGTTTTAGTTTGGACTGGTGTTTTCGTGAGTCATCTCAATTTGATTCAAATTCAAGAATTTATTTTTTATCTCATGCAAGCGTGCGTATCGTGATATGCTTGAATCAGTCCCTGTTGGCAAGGAACCAGTCAGTTGCTCCGCCTATCTACTGAACGTTCAGTACACAATGATGAGCCATGCCTGGAATAAGAATACATCGAATACCTGCAAATGGCTGAAAGTTATGTTACCGCAAAAAAATACCATTTCTCTTTATAGTCAACATGATAGTAAGCTAACAAATCTGACAGTTGATCTGTTTACTACTTTTCTGGAATAGCGTGCATGCTATATTATACCACGAAAACTGGTTACTTGACCATACAGAAAAAATAATTCTTACCTGATCGTGGATAGCTACACACCCAGATATCATCTTCTCTGGTGTCCATGGTTTGAATGGCATCAAATTCACAATCAAACATCACGATTCCTTTATTTACGACCCTCTCCATTTTTAAATGGGGCTTCTCCGAAGCCATTTTGTAGCCAACGTTGAGTAGTCCTACACTCTACACACTGCCTTTGTATTCACGTCACTTTATAAAGTCACACTTGCGACGGTAATTTTCAGTGTTTTTTTTATCTCGGTTATCAGCGTTTCGACCAGACGTATCACAATGACATTCATCCTTTATAACCCTAGTCAAATCATTTTTGATTTCTTGTATCTAATGGGCCTCAGTGCCTGCTGAATTCAATGCATGTTTCGTATATTTTGGGACCACCATGTATAATAACAGTGTATTGCAAGTGGAATAAAAATATACGCCCTAGAATGTAGAAAAGCCTGTTTTTTCGCAAACTTACAAACTGATGAGGGTAGCACGTGATTGCAATCTACTCGTAAATATTTATGCAAACTAGCCAAATGATACGCAAAGTAAGACAACATTTTCAGTGGAAATTTTCGGTTACGCTGTGTTATGCTATATATGCTTGGATGTTGACCTTCGTCGGAAGCGGCGCCTAAAATAAGATAGAATAAGTCTTTTTCTTTCGCTTTTATTTTTATTTGGCCGACATATTTTAGTGATTTGAACTCACTACAGCAAATACTATTTACTGTAGTGATCGATGTACACAAACGAATTTCAAAACCTCAATTTAATTTAGTTTTTTAATTGTCTCTAATTTGTTGTGCTCAGCCACTAGCTCCTCCATTAAGTATCAACACTTGCCTGTACGACCTTTTTCACTATTTAAAGTTTCATAACTAAAATGAAAATTCAGAATAAACTCTGAACTTATATAGATACAAGCTGCCTCCAGTTTACCTCAAAACATTTATATCTCATACACCTAGAATTTATAACACTTTTGCCTTTTTAGACATCACGTGAATCGTGTCGCGGCACGGGATAAAATGGCCGCTACAAATCGAGTGGAGGGACGCGGGTTTGAAGATGTCTGGTGAAATGGTAAGTGTTAATATTTTTTCTCACTTCATATTGTTTAATTAAATGGTGTGAAATTGTTTTGTCATTCATTGAACGGTTTGAGCATTGATTTAATAAACAACAATCGTTTATGGTGCGTCGCACGAGCGTCTTGCTCTAAAGTTAGCGAGTGAATACGAAATCATGGCGAGCCAAAGATTCACAAATTTAATCACTTACACGTTGACACTGCATAACTGAACTGATTTCAGTGCATTTTTAAATTAATTTTATTTCTCATTGAAGAAACAGTGTTTTTCGCTCTTTTCAACATTATTTCAATCACAATGCCAATGGTCAGATGACCTGTTTTCTTTGATTCTGCAGATACCCAGGCCTATAGGATTTATTCAGATTGGTGGGGATAATTTTAGAGCCAAAATATTTCGTTTCACATTGGGTGGGGAATCATTTATGACCCCTTATAAAATTCATAACAGTCACAGTTATTGGGGGAGGGGTAGTTCCCCTAGCTTCTCCACCTCCAGTTACTGAGGCCCTGTAATCCAGCAATATCTTGGAGAAAGTAATATACATAATAGTGTTAGTATTGTATATAATAGTTTGAGTGGTATACTTATTAGGGTGAGTAGTGTACATATTAGTTTGAGTAGTGTACTTATTAGGGTGAGTAGTGTACATATTAGTTTGAGTAGTGTACTTATTAGGGTGAGTAGCATACATATTAGTTTGAGTAGTGTACTTATTAGGGTGAGTAGTGTACATATAAGTTTGAGTAGTGTACTTATTAGGGTGATTAGCATACATATTAGTTTGAGTAGTGTACTTATTAGGGTGAGTAGCATACATATTAGTTTGAGTAGTGTACTTATTAGGGTGAGTAGTGTACATATTAGTTTGAGTAGTGTACTTATTATGGTGAGTAGCATACATATTAGTTTGAGTAGTGTACTTATTAGGGTGAGTAGTGTACATATTAGTTTGAGTAGTGTACTTATTAGGGTGAGTAGTGTACATATTAGTTTGAGTAGTGTACTTATTAGGGTGAGTAGTGTACATATAAGTTTGAGTGGTATACTTATTATGGTGAGTAGTGTACTTATTAGGGTGAGTAGTGTACATATTAGTTTGAGTAGTGTACTTATTAGGGTGAGTAGTGTACATATTAGTTTGAGTAGTGTACTTATTAGGGTGAGTAGCATACATATTAGTTTGAGTAGTGTACTTATTAGGGTGAGTAGTGTACATATTAGTTTGAGTAGTGTACTTATTAGGGTGAGTAGTGTACATATAAGTTTGAGTAGTGTACTTATTAGGGTGAGTAGTGTACATATAAGTTTGAGTGGTATACTTATTAGGGTGAGTAGTGTACATATAAGTTTGAGTAGTGTACTTATTAGGGTGATTAGCATACATATTAGTTTGAGTAGTGTACTTATTAGGGTGAGTAGTGTACATATTAGTTTGAGTAGTGTACTTATTAGGGTGAGTAGTGTACATATTAGTTTGAGTAGTGTACTTATTAGGGTGAGTAGTGTACATATAAGTTTGAGTGGTATACTTATTAGGGTGAGTAGTATACATATTAGTTTGAGTAGTGTACTTATTAGGGTGATTAGCATACATATTAGTTTGAGTAGTGTACTTATTAGGGTGAGTAGTGTACATATTAGTTTGAGTAGTGTACTTATTAGGGTGATTAGCATACATATTAGTTTGAGTAGTGTACTTATTAGGGTGAGTAGTGTACATATTAGTTTGAGTAGTGTACTTATTAGGGTGAGTAGTGTACATATTAGTTTGAGTAGTGTACTTATTAGGGTGAGTAGTGTACATATAAGTTTGAGTAGTGTACTTATTAGGGTGATTAGCATACATATTAGTTTGAGTAGTGTACTTATTAGGGTGAGTAGTGTACATATTAGTTTGAGTAGTGTACTTATTAGGGTGAGTAGTGTACATATAAGTTTGAGTAGTGTACTTATTAGGGTGAGTAGTGTACATATAAGTTTGAGTGGTATACTTATTAGGGTGAGTAGTGTACATATAAGTTTGAGTAGTGTACTTATTAGGGTGATTAGCATACATATTAGTTTGAGTAGTGTACTTATTAGGGTGAGTAGCGTACATATAAGTTTCAGTAGTGTACTTATTAGGGTGAGTAGTGTACTTATTAGTTTGAGTAGTGTACTTATTAGGGTGAGTAGCATACATAATAATGTGAGTAGTGTACATATAAGTTTGAGTAGTGTACTTATTAGGGTGAGTAGCATACATATAAGTTTGAGTAGTGTACTTATTAGGGTGAGTAGCATACATATAAGTTTGAGTAGTGTACTTATTAGGGTGAGTAGCATACATATAAGTTTGAGTAGTGTACTTATTAGGGTGAGTAGCATACATATAAGTTTGAGTAGTGTACTTATTAGGGTGAGTAGCATACATATAAGTTTGAGTAGTGTACTTATTAGGGTGAGTAGCATACATATAAGTTTCAGTAGTGTACTTATTAGGGTGAGTAGTGTACTTATTAGTTTGAGTAGTGTACTTATTAGGGTGAGTAGCATACATATAAGTTTCAGTAGTGTACTTATTAGGGTGAGTAGCATACATATTAGTTTGAGTAGTGTACTTATTAGGTTGAGTAGTGTACATATAAGTTTCAGTAGTGTACATTCTAGTGTGAGTAGTGTACTTATTAGTTTGAGTAGTGTACTTATTAGGGTGAGTAGTGTACATATTAGTTTGAGTAGTGTACTTATTAGGGTGAGTAGTGTACTTATTAGTTTGAGTAGTGTACTTATTAGGGTGATGCCCAGGAAGATGATATTGTAGCATATCATATTGTAGCATTCTGATTATTGTGAGTAGTAGGTTTTGCCAGAGCTTACAGGCCATTTATCCTAATGATTTCAAAAGCCACTAGGCTGAGTAACTGAGCTGTTGTGCTTTAATTCTGTTCTATAAATCTTTCAGAAAAAACATGTCAGACGACATTCTTTACCATTATCAGAGATGGATATGGATTGGAAAGATGCCTCAGAGGTTCTTGCTGGGGAAGAAGAGAAGTACAGAAGAAAAAACAAGTATCGACAAATTAGATCTAGAGCCCGGGACCACTATCTGCAGAGTTGTGGGTACGGGAAACCCCCACTCCCGGCTGGCTCAAAAGGTTTGTTTTCTAACAAGTTTTATAGTGACATCATTTTTTCTTTTTTCGATGTTTTGGACCCTCTATGTATCATGCACTTTGAAGGTACTGCTTTATACTGGTAAACAGGCATTCTTAAAGTATTATGGTTATGAAGAGTTGAGCTGATTAATGTTTAAATACATGTTCACATCAATTATGCTGTCAGACAAATATAATGTATCAATAATATCGATATCATTATAGTCTGATCGTAATCAACTTGGAATCATTAAAAGACAAGATATCATGAGATTAATTACACCGTTCTCATGGTTCTATAAACACAAAACCCAGTACTTGGGATAAATAGTATTATTATTTTTAACCAGTTAAGCTACGTCTCTATAATGTAGCTTACTTTATATTGTCTTCATGTTTAGCAAGTTATATCACAGAATGTAACTTGTTACTTTAAGTGTCTTCTGTCCAACGGCACCAAAAAAGATGTTGGATTTTTTGAGGACTTGACATGAAATGCAGAAGCCCAAATATAAATTGTTTTCTTCAAGTTAGTCAGTTCTCTGGTGTGGTAACAGTTCATTGTATTTTGCAGTAAAAAACAACAACACCTTACATGTACAGAAAAACTAACAATAAAGTCATGTTTGTCTTAGTATTTAGCTTAGTTATAAACTTACTTTCCTGTATCTAACTCAAGTTCTTCAAAAAAGGACAAATGTCAATAATACACAAAGGGAGGTAAATCTTGATATACTGTTGTTTCTAAACTGTGATGAGTTATCATCCTTGTAATGCATGTACTCAAAATATCAATATATCGGTGCTGAGTTTTGCTGGGGAAATTGATATTGCAATATACAAATATATTGTTTTTACTTAGGCATAAAAAAAATGTTTGTTTCTAGGTACTTCTATTTTCTTTTTCTTTTGGTTCTTGAAAGCATTTGGAAAGGTAAAAAAGTTATAAAGTAGATAATTATACTGTACCTTTGGGCATAATAAAATGTCTTGGGTCGTGTGGAAAAATTAAGAGTAGTTTGGTTAACAAGAAACAAACAATTTTTATAGGCCTTAGATGTTGCAGTAAATTGAAACATACTGTTGACATACATTTGTTATTAGCGAACGCAAAGAAGAAGAACATACATTTTGTTATTATACGCCCGCAAAAGAAGTTTGAGAGGGGGTATATTGGAGTCACTCCTGTCGGTCGGTCCATCATTGGTCGGTCGGTCCGTCCATCCGTCCACATGAAGTATCAAAAGTTTGTGGAGCGAACTACTTTCACATTCTTTAAGCAATTGCAATGAAACTTCAAATATGTAATAACCATCAAGTGGGCACTCTTAGTTTGTGGAGCGAACTACTTCCACATTTTTCAAGGTAATGAATTGAAACTTGAAATATGTTATCACCATGAAATGTACTTGTGCAAGACACAATTTTCATGCCCAGCGATTCACTCATTCCAGAGTTATGGGCCCTTGAACATAGCCATATAGTGTACAATGGCACTCTTAGTTTGTGGAGCAAACTACTTCCACATTTTTCAAGGGATTGAATTGAAACTTGAAATATATCATCAATATTAAATGTAGATGTGCAAGACACAATTTTCATGTCCAGTGATCCACTCATTGCAAAGTTATGTCCCTTGAACTTAGCCATATAGTGTACTATCACTTTGTTAGTGTCAAAGCAGCGGCGGGGTATTAGTCACCTCTGTGACAGCTCTAGTTAAATTTATAAATATCAATTGCATCCTCGATTAAAGACAATCAACTCTGGCAAACTTCAGGAGCATCCGTTAAACATTCTGTAGACTGTTGTTTCGTTTGTTTAGAAAATTATAAGGATCACCAATTTTTTTACCATTAAATAAAAATACACAGAGCCCATCCAAAGTTCTTAATTGCAATTTAGGTATTTTAGTATGTCAGATACTTAACATGAGGCAAATAATTATTTTGTTGTTTATGGCCCAGACAGATATAACTTAATATACATTAAAACCAAAAAAAAAAAGAGTTGTTGTATCTGTGGAACAAATAACTGGTTTGTTCTTCAATCAATCTTCAAAGAAATTATGTCTCTCTTTATCTGATTTTTAAAACTTAAAGGCTTTGGCATTTTCCATGAATTTTGTGAAAGAGGCCTTTTTTTTACTTTCATAAATAAATAGTTTATTTAAAGTGAGTCTTATAACAAGCTGATAACAGGGTTAAATTGAGAAGTTAATTGTTATTTATAAATATCGTAAATAGATTTTTCTCCGACGTCTAAACATACAGACATTCAATCTAAAAAACAATCTAAGGGAATGAATGATTCATTGCAAGGCAGAATCTGATGATAAAATTGTGTAATTTCATAAAACGATTGCACATTTAAGACATACAAGACATTGCAAGTGGATGTTTTCTATTATTATTTTATGTCTGTCAAATTTTTGTACGTCAGTCTGTGTTATGTGTAATGCCCGCTGCTACCAAAAGCTCCCTAATAAATGTCCTTAGAGGGGGGGGCTACATTTTTGTAATTTCTTAAAATTCATTTTTTTATGATTTTTGGTTACTTGGAATGCACCATATTGTATGACTTGCAAAGTTTTGTTAAGAATCAAGATTTTTCATAATTCTCTAATAAGAGCTACCCTAGCTTAAGGTTAATTAGAAGTGTACAGTACAACCTCACTAAAGCAACACTCTTTTGGAATAACAAAATTGTGTTGTTGTTGAGAGGTTGTTGCTCTATAGAGGTCAAATTAATCGTTAAATCATGCAGTGCAGAAAGGTTGTTGCTCAAGAGAGGGCCGCTCTGGAGAGGTTGTACTGTATATTCAAGGTGTTAACCCAACTACAGAAGAAACAATGTATTAAAGGTGTTTATATTGAGAATGATAGGTGCTACACCCATGCTTTAGAGTTTCCATGAAATCTGCTAATGACATAAGGTATATTTACTCTAGATTCAGAATAACTCTCACCAACTTCACACCTGGTTACTGGTTTTATCTACAACTGGCTGGTTCCCATAGAAAACTCATAATATTGTCTTGGGTATTTGCCCGAACTGGAAATTAATTTTTTTTTTTCTTTATTGTTTTTTTTTTAATAGATTATGTGAAAGTTCTGTTGTGGAAGGAATTATGATTCATATCCGTTGTGGATGCAATTTCCCGGATTTATATGTGCATTCTCTGATTAAACAATTGCATTCTGTATACTTGTGATTTATAAAATGATCGAGATTTAAAATTGTGTGAATTAATTTCTTAGATTAGCTTTTTAATAAAAATGGACAAAATTTGTAAAGTGAATTAAATTAATTTATAAATTCTCACATTGATTAAAAAGGATGGAATTTGTGTAATGACTTAATCTGTGATGCTAATTGTCTATATTTTGAATTGGATTCAAAACAATTGTAACTATAAACATTTACTAATAAGCAAAAATATTTTTTAGTAGTCTGTTCTGTGAAATTTTGATGAGTGAAATGAATCATTAATACGTGATTTGATTTATAGCATGATGACATACTATATACCTGTGCAATGCTTGTGCGTGAATTAGCAAGTGAATTTCATTTTACGGTTAATTACCTCTTGTTTCAATTAGGGTTATTTCTAAGAATACATTGTATAGTAACACAGTTAATAATATTGTGCTGCTTTTTATAATCGAACTTGCAGTTCGGTGTATAATGTATGGTACTAATTAGGTAAAATATTTGCACCATCAGGTAAAATTCTGAAGTAAGGCCCGAATAAAAAAATGTTTTTTTCTGGTTACCTGACCTCCCTAATTTTTCCATACGACCCTACACTTTTGTCAGGGTAAAGGAGAAGTACATCAACTTCCCCACAGTTTTCTGCATGCTGTCAAGAGCAAAAAAAATCTCCAGTCTACCTACTCTATTTTTAATGAGTATAAAACAAGAAATAAACAATTTCTTTGGCCTAAATATCTAACTTCTAATTAGACTAATTATTACTGCAGTTAACAAAACTAGGATTGTTTTTGTGTTTCTACAAATACAGGAAAACCGTAATATTTAGACAACTTTAGGGTTTGTAAGTAGTCAGGTTTGATATTATTTATTTTTAATTACGTAGTCGAGTGTCATTACCTTGATGGCCTCAGTCTATTCTGAGGTTATTTTGTTAATAATCAGTGGAAGTTGTTAAAAGAATTGCCTTATTCACAGAATGGCCTTTATTCGTGCGTGCCTGCTAATACAGGTTTGACTGGAGAGGAAATATTGTATGAAGGTGGTTATATAAATAATGAGGTGGTCTAGTGGTTAAGGTTGCTGACTTCAAATCACTGTAACCACTCACTGATAGAGGGTCATGGGTTCGAGCCCAGGTACTGACCATATATCTCTTCTGTGAGAAAGTACTGGTTCTTCCCAGGTACAATGGTTAGGTGAATTGTCTGCCTCATATGACTCTGACTGTTGAAAAGGGGCGTAAAACCAAAACAAATATAATGAGAGGATTTTTTTAATGAGATGGTTTTTATGTTTAAAGGTTGTTTTGATACCAATATTTATATATAGAGGAAATGTTGAAACCATTTCAGATAAAATTAAGGTGATCTAATATTAATACTGATGTCCCAGTCCAAATTATGGGGCCAAGTTAACCAGGAAATAGTACTTCAGGATATAAGAGAAGGGATAAAAATTAATGCGCAGTTCTCCTGTATCTTGAATCTCTCCCCTGTCTCTGGGGTGGCTCTGAAATGACCATAGCTGTTGAATGGGCCTCTAAACAACTTGATACTGAGGACAGTCAGTTCAGGTTTTTTTTGGTATTTTAGGAATATGACCTATATCCTTGGGATTGGGAATTTTCGCGATGTTTTAATCAAAATTTGGAAAAAGTGCATACCAACAACTTTTTACTTCGATAATCAAAAAAAAAAATTTTTTTTGGGTTTGGGAATTTTTGTCTGTGAAATGGGAAAAAAGATACTATTTTCCATTGGGATGTGACCGAATTTCGGCTATAAAATCGCCCCAAAATATCCCTGGAGTTGATAAGAGATAATGAAGTAGAGATTGCACTGAATATTTTTTAGAGACAGCTTCCCGTTGCAATATGATGAAATCTAATTACGAAGTATTCTTGGTTTATTTCCGTGAGTTAAATTGAATTATTCATGTGGAGTGAGCTATTTGCATTAATGCAAGCCACTGCTGAGTCATATTTGATTATTCATTAAAACTTTGATGTATACGATATAGGTGAATCGTGAAGCAGTTGTGTGAATTAATGTCTCTAGATGATTTGGTTCTTGTGTAAATGTGTTGACTGTACCCCTGTCAAGCAGTTATTCATACTTCATGGACTATATTCATGAAATATGCAAGAACAGTTCCAGAAAAATTCAAGTTTTCATGGTGTAATATTTAATAATTAAGTATTAGTTGGAAAAACTTGAAATGTATTTTAATTTTTTTTGTTCATTAATAATTTAAATGCTTCTCGGGATTCTACGGATCAAATTAATTTTTAATTACCACGAAATGGGAGTATATTGACACTGTCTGATTAAATTTCACATTTCATTGTGTTGATATTAAAAATGTGTGAAACTGATTCAAATTATTTGGAATTTTAATATTAATTGGTAACTTCTGAATGTCACTAATTTAGTTTTGAAACTTGCAAGTGGGCTTAAATGATAAAATCTTGTTACATGGTTAAATGCTGTGGTTTCTTTTTTGTGTTTTTGTGGATTTTTTATTATAGCCCCACTAACGAAGTTTGAGAGGGAGTATATTGGAGTCACTCTGTTGGTCCGTCGGTCATTGGTCCGTCAGTCCATCCGCATAAAGTTTGTGGAGCGAACTACTTCCACATTTTTAGGTTTTTGCAATGAATCTTTGCATATGTTATCAACATGAAGTGTAGATGTTCAAGATGCAATTTTCAGCGCAGTGATTTACTCATTCAAGAGTGATGTCCCCTGAACTAAGCCGTATAGTGTACTATTGCAGGATTAGTGTCAAAGCGGCAGTGGGGGTATTAGTCACCTCTGTGACAGCTCTAGTTAAGTTTATGATAATCCGCAGAGTCTACCTCTGTTGTAAAGTAGTTATGGTCTCTGTCTAGATGATGATTATTACACTAACCCCTCACTGCTGTGAATTCAAATCCCACTCACAACCAGGTGAATTTTACCTGTGAGGAAGCTGTTTGGCTAGCTTTCAGAAGGTTGGTGACTCTACCCTGGTGTACATCTTGGCTTGTCCTCCCTTCCGTTAAGGCTTGAAAAGTTTGCCTAATGGCTCTGGCTGTTGATGTAATATTTAAACCCCCACCCACACCCCAAAGAAAAGCAAGTATGGACTAACTGTATTTTCATTGCCAAAATTTGAAATCCGCAATTTTACATAATTATCAATGGAGCTGCTGATTTGGGTGATTCCATGAAATAAAGTACCAACGAAATTAAATGACACCACAGTACTTAATTAATGTGTAAATTTAATGGTAATATTTTTACCTGTCCCATATGTTGGGCAGAGAATTTAATTTAAGCGATGCAGTAACTCATTTCTGATGTTTTATTTTACAGTTACTGTATATATTATTCTTATACACTTTCAATACTTCAGGAAACCTACCTTATGTAAATGTATTGAAAATGCTGAAAATGGAAAGCTTAAGTTTCATAGTTCGAACATTGTAGAAGTTTTATTTCGAAAACGTTTAATCAAGGTAATATGATTTTTGTCTTAAAACGAAGATTATGATGATACAATATGTCTTGATCCCTAGTTTTTAGATCAAGGTCATTATGTTTTAGTATCCAGAGGTCAAGGTCATGTGTCACATTTGAATATAGTAATGTTGAATTTTATGTACATATAAAGTGAGCATTCAAATGCAATTCAGTGGAAATTGATTTTCAATTTTGTGAAACTCGGATTTTTACTGTTTGATGAATTAATTGAAATTTGTGACAAAATTTAGTGCCGGTATTCGTAATATTGTGGAGTGATTAAACATTGATATTACTTAAAGACATGTCAAAGTTTGGGATACCGATGCTGAAAACTAATGTATCAGTAGGAAAATATCCTGCACGAAAACTTAAATCCAGAATCCCTAGTACGATACCTAGGGGACAAAATGGGTCCGACAGTGCTTACAGTAGCGATGATTATTTGAGACACAGGAAGTCGCTGAAATATGTGAAGTCTTCCAAAGGTTAGTTTTAAGTTTTTTTCAATATAAATATTGAGTGCTCAGAGCAAGATTATTTTTATTCCTATTTTTAGAAATTGTTCAGGAGATCAAAAAAAGAACATGAACTTTAAAGGGGCATGCCCTGGAACTGAAGCGTCTCGAATATAAATCAAATTGGTATCATTTGAATGCCAAAATCAATTAATGAAAGTCCTGTAAAATATTTACGAAATGTCCCGCTATTTGACTCAAAATACACATTTCAAGATTTACCAAACCTGCCGATTACGCCTTAGAAAATATTTCGTAATTTTCATAACTCGACCCTTTCGGGATCTGTCAAAAGCGGAAAAAATGTCAACAAACTGTGAAATGGTAAGTATTGCTCATGTCATGTTCATTGTTTGCGACATAAAGCTTATCTATCGATCAATTATAGGTAAATATCATTGTTTTGCTGCTTGAAAGGCAGCGTGCACGCTAAGTTAAATTCTCAGATGAATCGGAAATATCGTTGTCGTCAATAAAAGGCTTGTAAGCCTTTTGTTTAAACCGGCATATAAATACCCACGCGTGCGTTATAGGGCCATTTTTGAAGGCACATTCTTCTTTGACTTTTCGGTAATAATTGTTTTTACAAGTGATAAACGCATTTTTGGTGTATAAAACCCAAGACACAGCAGTTCCTGGGCATGCCCCTTTAATTTGACTTAAAATATACCGTAAAATTTCTAATAAACGCCCCCACCCCGGGGGCGTTTATTAGGAATTTTATGGTATGTAGCAATATGGTATATTATTATGGTATTTGTATAAATAAATTGGCTGTGATATTGACCAGCCTGATAATCTAAGTTAGTATAGCATCTGACCTGCAAGCAGGAGGGTGCAGGTACAAGCCTGGGTACTTTCTTTTCCTCCTTGTAACTGCTTATGTAAATTTATACAAGTCGTTTTGATTGAAGTTTGGTTAGAGAAAAAGAAACCTGAATTAATTTGGGGTTTTAAAATCTTAAAAATTGTTTGTTTCTGTTTACCCGACCTACATTAACTTTTCCCTGCAAGCGTAGACTTTTTATTAAGCGCCGAAGGAACAATACACCCACTTTCTCACTTCTTTTACCTCTCCATGCGCTTTCAAGAGCAAAAAACACCTTGATTTATATCTACTCTATTTTAATGAGCACGCAACCAGAAACAAACATTTTTTTAGCCTAATGGTTATTAACAAAATCGAGGGCTCAGCGCAACACTGTCGTAACTTGTTCTTATTTCAATATGAGTTATGACTCTGTTGCGTTGAACCCTCGAAATGGAAAATGAGCTAAATGGAAGAAATGTTAAGTTATTGTCTGATTGTTTAGTAATTAATACTCATAGATAAACTAATTGGCAATGAAATGAATGTCATTAAATAAAACAGTAAGGATATAATTATCCTCAATGATGATTGAAAGTTTTCATATATTTTTATCTTTGGTTTGAATATTCTTTCTCATTCTCTTGCTGTGTGAAGAGCAGAATGTTCTATGGTGTTGCAGTCTTTATTATACCCCCCTCAAACAAAGTTTGAAAGGGGTTTTATAATGGAGTCACTCTGTCAGTCGGGTGGTCAGTTAGTCTGTCCATCTGTCTGCATAATCACATTCTTAGTGTCAAAACGGTGAGGGGGTATTACTCTGTTCTCTGACAAAGCTCTAGTTTATTAATGACTTTGAGGTTTCAGATGTGTTAAAGGGATGGTTGTTTGAGAATGTGGCATATATTGGGGTTTGGGTACCTTTTTATAGATTAAGCATTACTTTAAAAACATTAGTATATATTTCTGGTATTTCCTTTTACCAGCATGCAAAAAAGACTTAAAAACAATTAAAAGGTATCAAGTCTGCTTTATATAAAGTAGTGGCATCTCTTGATCTTTCATAAAAGATCAAACAACACCCATGGACACCCTTAGAAACAGGCCCTGGATCAAGTAAGCAAATATCTGATGCTTGGTACAGTTTAGTACATAAAAAGCTTACTATACAATTTCACATAAGATACACAAATACCCAGTTGGCTGTATTGTTTTTTGGCCCATAAATTATAGTAAATATGTACTTTTATGATAATAAAAACTGTAATATTTGCTGTTTGGCAACATAATTGTGTTCATGATCATCTTACATACAGTAAAACCTTGATTATCCAAACACCGGTTATCCGAATACCCGGTATTATCCAAATAAAATCTACGGTCCCGATTACGTCTCTATATATTTCAACTGCAACGAACCCCGGTTATATGAATCGGATTTTACGAATACCTGGTGTAATCCGAATACATTATTTGGTCCCTAAAGTTACGAATGCGCGTATTTTCACACCTATTATTCGAAATCGTCAATTGATAACAATGGCCGATTGAGAATCAAATGTCGTGTGACAAACAATGTGTAACATCAATTCATACACGAAGCGTGTCAACAGTTTAATTATCGTTAAGTTGACCATATTGTTTGTTTCGATTTTATACAAATCGCGACGACTATTTCACTATGATCTCGGGTATAATAAGTTAATACGTGTACGTACCTGGTGATCTGTATGAAATTATTTGCATTTCAGTGTCATTCAAAATTTAAAAACTGATTTGAACACAATTAAACAAAACTAACTAGAATATGATGATTTAGTGAAAAAAATGTTCCAAACATAAAAACATTACGTCTTCGATTCTTTTAATTGTTTGAGAATGTGACGATAGCGATGCCTAGTCGATCGTTAGTAAGTGAAGTGAGAATGACATATTATTGTGTCGGATTGTGTTCTGCATAATCCATAAATGCGCAGGCATTTACTGAACAAGAATTATTGTTTCATTTGTTAACTCATATACATTCATAAAACGAGGATAAACCAATAATAAATGTTTGTTATACATTTTTATTTTATTCTTATTATCACTCAAGTAACGTCATGTTTGCACACGAGAGTTAACTCCCTTGCAATATACGGACAGTACGGAATTTATCGTTTCCAACCGGTACATCAGACTGAAATGGATTATTCGAAACCATGGATTATCCGAATGATTTTTCAGGGCCCAACGACATTCGAATAATCGGGGTTTTACTGTACTTTCATTAAAAAAAACAAGTTTTGTTTTATTTCTCATGTTGGCAGGATTATCTATCCAGTGAGTTGTGAAGATTTTGCTGGTTAAACAGATGTCATAACATGACGAATGATAGTTTGAATCTGTATGGTGTTAGCTGGTAAATTCTGTAAAAATAGCAATTGCATTAAAAAGGGTTAATGATCGATGCTATATATTGTATGAACATGTGTTTTGTACAAAGATAGCTCATCTTATAAACTGTTGCACATTTGTCTTAGATTCATTGTTATCCAATAATGCATTGGTATTAATTTATTAGGTACAGACATATGGATGTATAGATTATTTCCTAATAAATGTACCCAGGGTGCTAACAGTTTGAGGAATTCATTTTTAATTTGTCCAGCTTATACCGATTTTACTGATGCACTGGGTATAAATGGTAGGATTATTAAGAGATATAATGGAGTTACATTTGTTTGTTTGTTTGTTTTTTTCCCTAAAAAACGGGAGGTTATTAATTTGTGGGAGGTACATTTATTAGGATAGATATGGTATACATAATAGAGGGACATAAATAATCCAGTCTATATATCAGTATGCAAAGAACACAGAATGTTTTTTCTCTTTGTCTGTTCATTCAGGCACAGTATTATATCACCAACTTTGCTCTATGGGTAAAAGCATCAAGTCCGTAGACCTTGGGTTTGTGGGTTTGTCTCAGCCCAGGGTGTCACCTATGTATTCTGTGACAAGATTGTGGTCAAGGACATTACATGCATATTCAATTTCTTACCATTCATGTAAACAAGGTTTGTGTTTATACTGATTCCTGAAAACTGCTTTTAAGTTAACTACTGTTCACTTTAGACTTTTTATAGCTCTGCAAACAAATTTTTAGAGGGGCGTATTGGAGTGACACTTTGTCAGGCGGTTGGTTCGTCCGTCAGTTTGTCCGCATGCAGTATCACTTCCACATTTCGATGGCGATTGCAATGAAACTTGAAATATGTCATCACCATGAAGTGTAGATGTACTAGACACGATTTCCATGCCCAGTGATTCACTCATTCCAGAGTTATGTGCCCTTGAACTTAGCCCTATAGTGTACAATCGCATTCTTAGTGTCAAAGCGGCAGCAGGGGTATAAGTCACCTCTGTGACAAAGCTTTAAGTCAAGATCTGGCCAGTTGTAAGTAAGACAAGAGCCTAAATCTCACACACCCACAAATAAATAATATTTAGTGTCAGCGATGAATGATAATGGATGTTGTATGCCACATCAATGCTTTCTAGAAATTCTATTATTCTGGAGTACCACTTTGAATCAAAGGCTAATTAACCGACTTGTATCTGAAGCAGGCTTTCAAACAAGTGGCATCAAGACATAAAACTGATTTGTTTTCTATTAGATATAAGAGGATGCACATTGCGGTTCCTAATTTTAGATTTATTATATACATTCCATGCTTTCAATCTATGCAGTATGTTTGCAAGACTGAGTTTTAATATTTGGCAATGTTTCCATTTCTTAATTGTTCCATATTGTTCAGTGTTATACTAAGTCAGTGTGTAGGCGTGATCAATGGTCTTCTGGTAATGCCCTGGACTATTAAACGAAAGGTTGAGGGTTCGAGTCTTAACTCCGTCTTTTAGTATTTCAGGGATGCTGTTTCAGTGTCCCCATCCCAACCATCAAGCCAAGTACTGTGTTAAAAAAATCACAGGAAAGGGTAAGGCGAGTATTGTAGCTTTACCACCAGACACAATAATGAACTAGGAAAAACTTTTTGAAATAAGACTAAGGATATAAACGCCTGGTTTTCCTGTACCTCATCTCCCGTCTTTGGGGAGACAGATAAATATGAAGAAGTCTGTGTAATACAGTAGCTTATTCTATACAGTGTCTAACCACTTTCATATAATGTCAGATTGTATACATTGATGAACTATTCCATATAATGTAGTGTCATATTTGTTTATTAATTAAATTTCTTCATGAAGTGTTTTTTAGACAATCAAGTGTCATATTTTATGATGTTTTCCCCATGTAATTACTTAAAGTCTCCTTCTGTGTATTTTATACAACATAATACTGCCTCATTCAACAGTCTAGTGCTTTAATGATATGATTTCTGTTGTCCGTTTACCAAACTCCGTCATGCATATTTTACACTAATTCAGACCAAATTATTTGATTCTTTGATGAGCATTGATCTGTATTTTTGATAACACATTTTCGAAATTGATCTTTAAAATATTAATGCGTCAGTCTTCACTTGATAACAAGATTGGTTTTAAAAATCAGAGACGTATTATACTTAAAAATGTATCAAAATGCATCACATTTTAGGACATGATGTTTTATCTAAAGATAGCTTAAATTATTACTCAGAATTGACTCATTTATTTCCATATAAATGTTATAATAATCTCAACCAATTAATTCTGATGCAGCAAAGTAAATGACTTGAGTGTTTTATGTCATTTTCTAATAACGGCATTTCTCTATGGAGTGATTTTGTTACAATTCTCTCCCTTTGATTATTATCTGTGATATGATTTATATGTCTTTTGAGGCCAAACGTAACGAGTATTTGTTTCTTGGGATCACAACTGAACCACAACTTTTTTTGTAATGGTCCTACATAAGTTGTAATGGATCTTAAGTAATAATTTGGCATCAGAAGGTCCCTTTTTTGGCTCCCTATTTTCTATTAAAACTGTGCGGCTACTTGTTACGTAAAACAAATAATCTATTAATAATAAGTAACCTAATTAAAAAATAGGACATGACAATGTGAGCATATTAATCTTGTTATCTTATTTATCTTATTTACTGACGCATGCACCTAACTGCAGCCGAAAAATTTGTCCTGGAAACTATAGTGTAGCATTTCCTTGGTTTCTGTTTATGACACTGAATTGTTACGTAATGTTGGTTAGAAGCATTCAAATCGATTTTACTCTACGTAAAGTTGTTTAATTATTTTCAAGACACAGGAGTGTTTTGACAAGTATTTGTAAATTAATTTCAGTGATGGTCTACTGATATTATCTATTTTTGACCTAAGGCCTAAAAATATTTTTGCTACTTGTTATCTGACCTACCTAAGTTTCCCCCCTGCAACCATAGACTTTAAATTATAAGGCCTGAGGAACAGGACAACCACTTTCTCAATTTTAATAAAAAGTCGAGCAATTGTGATCACTGAGTTGTTGTCTGTGGCTGTGCGAAAACTTTAATGTAGCTCATAACAGGACCTGGTATCAACATGAAACTTCATAGGTGGATAGATCTCACTGAGGCAGTGAACATGCAGTTTAGCATGGCACTGCTAGGGCACTCTTGTTTTACCCTTCAACACTCTTTCAAGAGTCCAAAAAAGAAGCTCTGACCTATATCTACAGTGTTGCATCTAGGATTCCAAAAGCATGGGGGATTTTCCCCCACTCACCTAAAAAATGTGGGAGATTTGAAAAAAAGGTATGGGACTTGGAGTAACTTAAACAATACAATCACTTAAAAGTGTAATTTGCTCTAAAACAAAAAACACACAAATAAACAATAGACTTTGCACCTCTAAAAATAGATTGCCGCGAGGCATAGATTGTATGGTCTTGCCTTTATTTTTCACAATTATAGTGCTCGTTTATGGTATACTGTTTATTTGATAGGTTTAGCACGTAAATGTCCGATAAATATAAATGTATGTTGTTGTTTTAGATCGACCAGATGACCTAACATTTCCCGAAAATCTCTACTTTCACTTTGTATATCGATGTGTAAGGATAACATCGCTTAATAAAACTAATAAACATAATCATGAATAAACGCCTGCTGTATGGTCTGATTCCGGTATTAGACAAAAACAAACATGGCGGACACCTTTACTACGATCGCCAGCAGAATCAGCAGTCAGATGCGTGACCGGGCGCACATTGACTTAATGATAATGCACGATCTGCAAAATATATATGCATGAATTGCGCAATCATGTGGCCTATATGCAACACTGTACCTACCATATTTTCAATGAGTATGTACACAGAAACAAACATTTTTTACACCTTATATACCATCACCAATTCAGTGATACTGTATCATACAAAAGGAAATTACGTAACAAGTATTTTCATAACACATTTAGTATATAATTATCATGGTTTGATTTATTTCTGTTTGGCATCAGTTTTCCTGGTTTTGACTGAAATGCTTTCGAATGGAATTTATGAAAACATGAATTTTTCATGAATTGCTCTTGGTTATTTCATGAAAAGTTCATGAAGCATAAATAAATGTTTAACTGGGGTCAATTGGTATGGGTATGTATATTTGTGGATTTTGATTTAACGAAAGCATTTTTGCCTAACCATTTTCTACAATAGAATAAAATAAGCATAAATTATCAGTGAATTAAAAATGCAAGTACATTTTGTAATTGATTCGCATGTGTTTATAAATTAAGTCAAGTAGTTAATTTCTCAGTTTCGGATATCCCCAATTTTTAAATTGTTGACTGTTATCTTGGCATTTACATTTGTAGTGATCGATTTTGAGGACATCGCGACCCAGTAAATCTGCTAAATTAAGTTCCCGATGAATAATAGTGAAACTGCATTAGTTCATTGATTTTCTGTATATGTAATGTATGGCCATATCGGAGTGTATTATAAGATTTATGATATAGTAATAATTGTGTCCCAAATATACAGTAAAACTTTGATATGAAGACCACATAAGTGACCCAAGATATCTGTTCTTATATTGAAGGCGTAGTCTTATCTTGTTGAAATATAGAGAAATTACTATACCCGCTCAATTGAGAGGAGTATATTGGGGTCACTATGTTGGTTGGGCGGTCAGTCCGTCCGTCCACTTATCACTTCACAAGTTAGTGGAGCGAACTACTACAAGCGATTGCAATGAAATTTAGAATTTGTCATCCATATGAAGTGTAGATGTGCAAGACACAAATTCCATGCCCAGTGATCCAGACATTCCAGAGTTATGTGCCCTTGAACTTAGCCATATAGTGAACTATTGTATTCCTAGTGTCAAATAGGCGGCAGGGTATTTAAGCCACCTCTGTGACAAAGTGGTTGTTGTAAAGTGCAGGTGTTTATAAGTTTAATGTTTTATGTTCAGTTTAATGATGGGTCCTATTCTGACTTTTCCACATTTTAATGGTGGTAAAACACCCCTTGACACACATTTGGATATAGAACTGTTGACCTTTCAAAAGCTGTCTGGAAGCTCTCTAGTTAGCACAATGTTCTGCTCTTGTGCAGGATTTGAACTCACACCTGCTACTGTAATCAGGGGCTAGTGTTTACTTAAGTCTGGGACTTAAACCAGAGAATCACTGTTATTCAAAGATTGCAGGTAAACAAACCAATTGATTTTAATTGGCTTGCAAAACTGGATTAGGCGACTTGCTGTTTAACCATGCAAATATTTATTTATTTCCTTCGTACATGATGGAAGTCTGACAATCTCATTCTAACTGGCAACTTGACCTTTCAGTATGTAAAATGAATGCTATTCCTTAATCAGCAGAAAACATCACATAAAGATTAATGTTTTCGAAATGATTTTAACAAAGTTGTTGACAATATTTTTACTATTGAATAATGAAAGTATCTACTCTAAATTAATGACTCTAAATGGGAAAGGTTGACTTATCTTTGTTGATGTCTTTAGATTTTTGTGTTAAATTTCCCTAAATGGTCATTTTACAGCATACTTGATGCAGATCAAAGTTTATGATCCTTTCATCACCTGCTGCTTACTTAGTGAACTCTTGAAGTCGGAGTTATTTTTAGATTTTTATTGAGTTTCATCTCATTTGTGATAATCAATGAGTGACAGCTGGATTGTGAAAAATAGACCAAGGCTGAACAATACATAATTATGTTTTTCAATCATACACTTCCAAAAAAAACAGCGTTCTTACAATTGAGGCATAAAAATTCTTTGTTTCGGTTTATTAAAAGTAAGGGTTACTAAGATAGGTAGGGGCTTCTTTTTGACACTTGAAAGCGCGCGATTTATCACTCACCTGAACAATTGACCGGCGATGGCTTTCTGTGCTGTTCTTGAATTAGTATCCAAGCCGCGGCCATGGTTCAGTGGTTAGTATGCTTGATTTGTAACCCGGTGATCTCGGTTCGATTCCTAGTCATGGCAAGTCATACCCTTAGGCAAAAATGTCAATTTTACCCTACATGTGGAGAAGTTTTCTGTTCCTTGTGGTTAGAATACCATCCAGGAGAACTTGTTGGGTGAATCGTCCATCATATGTTACTGAAAGATTGTTGAAAAATGGGGTTAAACCCAAATCAAAAGAAGAATATCCAAAACTTGTGACTGGTTAATTTTTTTTGTGAGCCAGGGTCATTTAGCATCTTTCTGGCTTTAATTAGGAGGAATAATAATTATGTATACCTGGGTTGAACCACACACCTGTATAAGCTAGCTGGACTGCTTTCTCACATGTGACTGTAATAGGAGGAGGAAAATAATGTACCCGATGCGGGGCTCGAACCCGCGACCTCCTGCTTGCAAGTCAGATGCTCTACCAACTGAGCTAATCGAGCTGGTGAATATCCCAGCCAATTTATAATAAAATATACCACACCACTACATGATATGCATGTGTCTTGTCATGAGTAGAGTTCAAACTCACAATGGTATAGTGGTTAGGGAACCATAACCACCTGAGTATGATGGTTCCCCCTTGTATTGTTATCATGGATAATCAGCTTGTCTTCATTGTTATCTTTCAAGTTGATAACGATGTTTGATTTAATGATATCTTGCATTAGATATAGAAAATCTACATACATAAATTATGCAGTTATATAAGATTAGAACTTAAGTTAGTAGTTTCTACACATGTACTAGTATTAATTTACTGGGTATAGATATTTATTAGTAATCAATTTGATGACTTTGCTAGGATTCTGTCCCTGTTTTCTGTTTCTAAAACATTTTCAACAATGCATTTGAGACTTTAGCATAAAATGGACTAAAAATTCCCATCAAGATTAATCAATTTTATGTTTTCTTCAATATGACAAGAATTTTTGATTTTCTGATTTATTATCCTAGTTATTATGCCTCTCTTAGGAAGAGTCGCTTTGCACATGTTGGCCTGTGGATCTGTAACCAAACCTCGTATATAAACGATTTGGCCTGAGGATCTTGGGCTTGGTATGGAAGTTGATGACCCCAAATGATTTAGTAGGTTAAAGGTCAAGGTCATAGTGATATTGAAGATATTGAACAATTACTTTAAACAGAAATAATTACCACAAATGCGTACTTCTATTGATTATTTGAGACACATTTCGATGAAATCCAATTCAACTTACTGTTTTTTAGTAAGTAAATAAAGTTTGAATTAATTTAATGATTTAAATTCAATTAAGCAAATATGCTATACCTTGATTAGATGTAATTGCCAATTTCCAATCTGCCTGCAAGCAGAACTAATACAGAAAAAAACACAACATCAAGACAGTGATATTTTACCTTTCCCAATCCATATAAGTTTTTCCCGTACAAAATTTCTGAAAATAATATGAATTTTGTCTGAACAGTTACTTTTGCACACTATTTTACTTGAGCAACGCTAGTTTAATTCTTAATTATCCTTTATTATGTCTTTACACTTGCAAAATCTTACTATGTCTTTAATATTAAGGTGGCCTAAATATATAGCTGGACTTAATATTGAGGTGGCCTAAATATATAGCTGGACTTAATATTAAGGTGGCCTAAATATATAACTGGACTTAATATTGAGGTGACCTAAATATATAGCTGGACTTAATACATAGGTGGCCTAAATATATAGCTGGACTTAATATTGAGGTGACCTAAATATATAGCTGGACTTAATATTGAGGTGACCTAAGTATATAGCTGGACTTAATATTGAGGTGACCTAAATATATAGCTGGACTTAATATTGAGGTGACCTAAATATATAGCTGGATTTAATATTGAGGTGGCCTAAATATATAGCTGGACTTAATATTGAGGTGGCCTAAATATATAGCTGGACTTAATATTGAGGTGACCTAAATATATAGCTGGACTTAATATTGAGGTGGCCTAAATATATAGCTGGACTTAATATTGAGGTGACCTAAATATATAGCTGGACTTAATATTGAGGTGGCCTAAATATATAGCTGGACTTATTATTGAGGTGGCCTAAATATATAGCTAAACTTAATACAGAGGTGGCCTAAATATATAGCTGGACTTAATACAGAGGTGGCCTAAATATATAGCTGGACTTAATATTGAGGTGGCCTAAATATATAGCTGGACTTAATACAGAGGTGGCTTAAATATATACCTGGACTGTATTGCTAGTAAAACTTGAGTGGTTAAACAAATAAGGTACAAATAACAAATAGTTAATCTATACCAGCCTGAACTGTCAATGTTTAAGTGAGCATTTAATGATAAAGGTGGGCATGTATAAAAAAGGACTGCAAGCTGCTGACTTAATTGTATCTTAACATCATTTGTTAAACATTGACATCAATACTGCCTTATAGATGAGGTCAATACATCTAAAGGAATGCATGTCTTAATGTACAATTGTTAGGGAGTTCGGACATTTGTGGTCAGTGTACGGGACTCATGATAACAAGTTTTGTTTCGTGAACTGGATGTTGTGTTTTACAGAATTAATTCTTTTTTAATTGGATCTTTTTCTGATTACTATCTTAGACATAAAACAAACAGTTGGATTGGACTTGAATTTTAATTTTTAATGCAGTCACTGTTTTGTGAATTTTTTTCAAGCACAGCCCTGTCAACTTGTTATTCATATTTCATGAATTGTTCATGAATTCTTCATGAAGTATGCAAGAATAGTTTGAGAAAAATTCAAGAAAAATTCCTGTTTTCATGAATTCTATTTGAAAGGGTAAATGAAATTCTAACTCAAGATTTGGATTTTATGAGAATATTTTACAACAAAACACGAGATTGTGGAGCGAGAAAAAAACAGTTGAAAGAATTAATCAGTTGAAAGCAGAAAGACTGTGCTGGTTTTATGGATTTTTTGTATTTTTCTCATGTCGGATTGCCAATTTTGTATTTTGTATGCACAGTCTACTCCATAGTATGGGTGCAACAGTCTGCTGGCAATTGGGGAACTGTGAATGTTTCTAAATAAGGACGTATCTTTGAGTTAAAGGATATACCGAATTAACATTTAGATGTAATTTCAACATTGTGAATTCATTACTTGCGATAATGCTGGATTTGAGTGCCTTGGTGTAATATAGTGCTTCTTGTATTGTGGCGTAATAAAGTGCTACTTGTATTGTAGCGTAATAAAATGCTACATGCGTCTTTTTACTTGTCTTAAGAAATATTTTCTTTTTTTGAATCGGGGAAAGCAGAAAATTTGTTTCTGAAGGGAATTGAATATAAATTGTTTTGGGCGGTAGTTCTGGTTTTTGACATGGATTTAGATAAAATAGAGAAGGATTGTTACAACACCATTGAAGATTGTACGGATGATGCTGGAAATGGTATGTAATGATTTATTGTAATAAGCTATATGATATCAAAGATGGCTACAGTTTTTGTGTTTAATTTATTCTTTTTCTATTTAGTCTTCTTTAACAAAGGTTGTTTAAAGACTTGGATTGTTGTTTGTTCAAAATCCAAACTGTTTGGCATAACTGCTTATTGTTTCCTAATGAAATGAAGACCAAAATGATGAATGAATCAAAATACAAGAAAGTATACATTTGAAAGCATATTATGAATGTGCCTTTATGCATATCAGCATCTAAAGCGAGAGCAGCTGCAGAGTAAAAACATCATTGTCATGAGCAGCACCAATGTCATTATAGTAGCACCAATGTGAGCAGCACCAATGTCATTAGCAGCACCTATAGCATCACAACATCAATATCATCCACAACATCAGTGTCATCCACTACATCATCATCAGCTTCAATGTCAACCACAACATCATCAGCAGCATCAATATCATCAGCAGCTTCAATGCCATTAGCAGCACCAATGTCATACATGCGAAGGAGTTTTTTTAGATAATTGTACCTTTCTTGATTCCAAATCTGATGTTACTAGCAAAGAGATTTGGTTAGGACTTCACAGACTAGTAGCCCCAGTCTTTTTTAACTCCAAATTTTCATTCTTGACATATGTTCTGTTGTTATATGTGGAAAATAAAATTGTTAATTGTTAGGGGAGGGTAAAATGTTGACAGGAAAAAATCAGCCGACTGATTGATCTAGTTTGGTCTGACATGCTAATTGTTAATATTACCTCTGTACAGTAAAACCTGTGATTAAAGGTTGGGAAAGGTAAAATATGGCCATTATTGACAGGTGGCCCTTATTCAGAGGTGATTTTGTGAATTAATGACCATTTATTTGAAAATGGCCACACATGCAGGTTTTACTGAACTTAGTAAGTGGTGTGTGATGTAAACCTACATGTAACAAAAAATAAATTCTTAATTTGGCCCTGAGGGTATAATTAGTAAAGTATTGTAGATCTAAAACATTTATCAGCACATTGTCATGTATATTCAATGTATACAAATGAGAGCTATTATTTTCACAAATACAAATATTGACAAATATTTATGTATTAAAAATCAAAGTACTGAAAGTACTCATAGAAAATTAACTTACATAGACTTGCACTGCAACATGGAATGGGGACTAGTTGAACAATAATTGCATGGCGGATGTAGATAAATGTAGTACTTTGGTCTGCATCAAAATTCATGCATGCCAAGAGAGTGACTTCTATGGAAAGCTGAATTATTGTTCAGTTTCAAATATGGGGCAGTTACATGAACAAAGCAGTGTGTGGGGGGGTATTTGTCATTTCTGTGACAAGCTCTAGTTATGAATTGTATTACATATTTGTGTGCATGTATGCAAACATAATGGATTTTTTGCTAACAGAAAGCATTCTGACTTAATTATAGGTTTTCCAACTGTGGTTTTTGGACTGGTTAAACAAATTACTGATCTTTTATCGTAGAATAATTGATTCTTTAATGAAATCAAACCAAGATCGTAGAGAAATTGAATTAACTTTAGAAATGTAGCAGATTTGGATATCCTGTAATGAATGGAGGAAGACCTTCAGTATCGTTGTTTGTCCCTTATTTGGTCATCTCCTGTTGCTATAAACTAAGGCATACCTTATTGATTATCTTCAAAACATTCAGTAGCTAGATTATTGGTCAAGTTTTGCATGTTTCCGTGGCAATTTAATGATCATTTGTCAGTGGAAATCAATGATCACTGTTAAGGAACGCTGGACAGCTGTTGCTTTTATTGGATTAGGGGTCAGGGAATGTCAGTTTTTGCATTATGACTCGGCAGATTTTTGTGCTTGGGAGAAATTGTGGTGAGAAATGCTTTATAGAGCAATAGGATGTCTGGCTTAGCGGCCAAGTTTTCTGACTTTTGATGAATGATATAGAGAAAAATTATCTGCTGTCTGTAGTTTTTTGTCTGAAAGGAAATAGACTTTAATTTATTTTTCCGAATCAGGAAATCCCTTTCATTTTGTTTGCCTCTTTTGAGACAAAGTGAATGACAGGCTAAATAAGATAAATATCTCTGTAAAATTGGTTCATCCTTTTCCCCTGTTGATCATACTTGTGTAGAAGTTAGCAGTCACTTGTGGAGAACAAGGTTAACACAACTACTGAAGCCAATAGGGGAGATGGGTGGTCTAGGGATAACATGCTGGGCTACTTTATGAAAGGTCATGGGTTCAAATCTCAACTCCGCCTTTCAACATTTCGGGGATGATTTTTCAGTGTCCCCTAATTTAACGGCTTAGCCAAGCAGAGTGTTAAGAAAATCACAGGAAATGGGTCAGACATGGTTTGGTGATTTATCCTGGGCAATAAAGAACCAGTAAGAACTACTTGAAATAAGAGAAGGGCTAGAATATAAATGCCTGGTCTTTCTGTATCTTCTCTCTCCTCACCCTGGGGCAGCCCTGAAATGACCATAGCTATCAGATTGGCCATTATACAACAGATAAATACTTACCACATTCCAAACATTTGATTAAATAGTACTTCTGATTTTGTAGTCCACATTTAATTTAACTGAGTGCTTAATGATAATAAGTGGTTTGTTGATTTTAATATAACAACTTTGCAAAACTTGTAATTTCCTCTGCAAAGCTAGTTTCCCCGATTTAAGGGCCTGCCACCTATCCCTCACAATTCATTATTGGTCATGTAGTTAAAGTATCTGGCTTGGTTATAATCGGTAAAATAACGTACAATGATATTTTACATTATTTACAAAGATTAGATATCATACTTTAATACCAAGCAACAAAAAATTCAAACCGAATGCTCAAAAATGGTGTTTTTATTGCGATAAATACTGCACCCCTTTATCGACGTTTCCTTATCAGCGTTAAACATCTCTAACGTAATGTGCATTGTATTGGTATGATATGATACTATTAATTCATTAATGACAAAAATTTGTTATAAAATCTCTTACTATAGGCATCAAACCTGGGCATGGTTTCAATTATTGAACCGTAAACATAAGCGATTTTGATTGGCTATCAAAATTGAATGGGTACGTGCATCAAATTCGTTGATTTCATGAGACGATAATGATCCGACACTTTAATTGTTAATTGCTCTGCTTAAAAAAACATAGTAGGTGTCATTTTCGAATTAACATTGCCGTCTTATTTGGTGAAGGATCTCAAAGAGGTTTTCGGTATTTTGTAGGGAATTTTTTATTTTGCATTTTAATCTAGGGAACCATGCCTCAGAATTTTGATACTTGTTTTCATTTTTTATGTATGGAGTATGTATTACATAATAAACAGGGGGTTCCGGGTACGGAATTTCTTTAAAGTCAAGTATCTAATGAACGGTCGACGTTAGCAAAAAACTGAGACACGGTTCCTTGCATTATACATTTAGTCATTTTAAGACTTCTTGTTGTAATTATATTCCTATATACAGAGTAGTTATCGTTGTTCAAAAATTTGTAAATTACGTGCGATATTGGTTTATAGAAGACCAATCAAATGTAATATTTGTTTCAAATTACTTGCAATGCACTTAATACAGTGGGTTTATTTTAGTATATAATTATGGTTTAGTTTTTAAATCTATAAATTGGTGAAACTTGATTTGACCTGACATCCAAGCCAGATACCTTAAAGATTTGTCCTGTTTCTTTTTTTTTAATTCATTTCACTTATAGGAAGGCTATTTATCGCATTACCTGCATGGGCCTAAGAACAACAAATGCATACGCATAACAATATAGTTCAATGACACTCAAGTAACCAAACATTCATTCTCATTTTTATTATGTATATCAAAATAAGGGAGGTAACTAGTATGTGTGCAATAATTATATTGATATGGAGTTGTTTCCCTTGACTATATAATTTAAGGAATTTTATTAGTTGGCTGCAAATATTAATCAGTTGTTATGTTCCTTAATTATGCATTATGCAATTTCAACAAATCATTTAAATACACAAATTAATCAAAGTACTGCAAGTACTCATGGAAACTGAACTTGCATAATTATAAAGACTTGGGCTGCATCATGGAACGGGGAACTAGTTTTACAATTGCATGGCCGATGTAGAAAAATATAGTACTTTGGCCCGCATCAAAATTCATGCATGCCGAGGGAATGACGGCTATGGAAAGCCGAACTTTTGTTCAGTTTCCACAATTGAAATTTCAAGTTTGTACATTATTTCTGACATAGCTTTCAGCCCTAAAATTCATATTACTTCTGAATTATGGAATCAAATTCCCATTAATGTTTGAAAATCAGAAAATATTTACTAGAGAGCTTACTTAGAATGGTAGCATACTGGTGGGAAGCATTCTTTTCCCATTAATTTGTGATGTACGTACAGCTGTTTATAAAGTTTGCTTGTCCATTTTATTGTTTTTATTGTTCCTATCTGAAAATATGCTTGATTTAAGATATGATCAAAACTAATGAGGTACACAGCAGGGATAACTGGTATTACCCAACTGTATTTAACTACTATTAATTATTGTTATTATTATGTTTTGAATAGTTTTGAATAAACATAATTATGTTAAGTGAATATACTCAACATTGTTCTTTTGAAGTCTTTTTGAAGTCTTAGTTTAAGGACATATCGATTGATTTAAGTAATTGTTAGGGCTTTCAATTATGATTCTGCTATTCAATTAATACTCAATAAGTTAATTACCATATTGCATTTGAATAATTGATGGGATAATTATGAGTATTTCAATAGAAGTACACATATATGCTTGCCTGGAGGTACAATTGAATTTGTTTGAAAAGAACAATAAAACTGTGTGAGTTGTAATTAATGTTTATATAATTATTGATGTCTATAGATTTATCCTTACAAGATGTTTCCAGATGTGTCTGCATGTGATAGCATACGGGCAAAGCTGAGAACAAAGGCCATGTAAAAGTCTATTTGGAAATATTTAAAGTCAATCTGTGCTGTACTTGACAAACCCATCTGATCAGGGTCTATTGCTTTCCCCTCTTGTAGGGGCATTTTTATGCCCCTGTCATTCAAAATGGCAGCTAAGTGTAAAACACTATGAGTCTATCGTCAGTTCAAATTTTGGTTTCTGAGCGATATCTCAAGAAATATTTCAAGGATTGGTTTCATACAATGAAAGTGTGTATAACAATAAAATCAGGTGAAGTTTGATTTCCATTGCAATCCATACATTTTCACAGGAGTTATGGCCCCTTTTTGACTTATCACTCAGCGGGTGCATTTGTGTCCCTTAAGTTTTTAGTTTAGATGAAATTCGTTTACTGCAGCTATCAATACTGTCTTTGAACAGAATATTTGTTGCATGAGTTTTTCAATGGAAATGAAGCAATGTGACTTGAGATGTTTGTCATTTTGATGGATTTAAGTGAAACTATAGTCTGAAGATGGTCTTAAGAGGCCAGTTATAGACAATTTTCGAAATTATACTGAAATCCAGGGACACTTATTTGTATCGACTTTTGTTGTAATATCAGTTAAAAGAGGAGGAATGTAGGAGACTGGTTCACTTGTTCAAATCAGCTTAAACTAACATACAGTATAACCAGTGTTACTGTTCACCTCCAATTAAAGGTCACCCTGTGGATAAAGGCCATTCTATGGAAAGCTGCTATTGATCAATAAGCAAAGTATGACCTCCAAATGAAGGTCACCTGTCAAGAAAGGCCATATTTTGTATTTCCCATGAGTGGCCTATGTTCACAGGTTTAAGTGTATGGATAACTTGATTGTTATAGAATACTCTGCTCATTGCATGATACAGACATAAGCATAGACTGCTTGATTGACAAGATAGTCTCCTAGAGCCAGGATGCACATTATAAATGTATACAGAATTTTTGAAAAATTTCCAAGTCTTTTGCGTTTTTTATATTTTCCCACCTTTCCCCGACATTGAAAGTACCGACTATCAGGATAATGAATGTTTGATAATATTGTATGATATGTAAAGTATGTTTACGTTTTCGTTTCGTGTTATTGATACCTGTACGGTTGTTAGCAACAGAAAATGCATGGAAAATGCACAATTTCCATGATCTTGATGAAATTCTCGTGAAATTAGAAACTGGATTAAGTAAATTGTGTTGTTGGTATGGAACCTATATACTCACAGGTTGTTTACATTTATACTATTTCTTTTTATGTCACCCTCTTTCTTGCATGTCTCATTTCATTAGCATGACACACTTTCTGACAGCTGATTAGTTAAGGTTACCATTTTGATATATATAGACAGAATTCATGACATTATTTTTTCTTGAATTGTTCTGGCATATTTCATGAATAGTTCATGAAGTATGAATAGCAGTTAGTCTGTTCCACAGGGGAACTTTTATTCAGTTACAGTTACATACATACTTAGGCTGAGGATAGATTTTATCATTGCTTTGAAAGTACTGAGAATAAATATTTTGAAATCTTATGACTTATCACAAATGTTTGCCTATAGATTTAATGGTGTGTCGCGCGCTGGACCGTAGGTGTTTGGTACGCAATATTGAAAAGAAAAATGTTTATTAACAAATATATCATACAGTACAACCTCTACAGAGTGGCCCTCTTGAGCAACAACCTCCCTTCAACAACAGCATGATGTTTCCCCACTGCATGACTTAACTATTAATTTAACCTCTCTAGAGCAACAACCTCTCAACAATGATATAATTTTGCTACTCCCAAAGGGTGTTGCATTGGGGAGGTTGCACTGTATAAATACACTGAAAATAGACATCCATTTGACTAGAACATTATAGCATTGTAACTCTGCTAAATATGGACAAATCTTTAAAATCTATGTCTCATTTTTCGTGGGAATGATCTCACAAGATGAAATAACACAACTTTCAATCATGGACCATTGATTATAGTCGTTTTCCTCACAGAAATCAACATAGTGACTAAATGGTTTGGTCTTTTCGGACTGATCTGATGGATACAGAAGTCAAGGTCACACATGGAATCAAAGACCAAAATAGACATCTACAGCATTCTCAAATATCCATACTTTGAGCTGTCTGCATGTATAGACAAATGTTTAAAAAAATTTAGGTCTGTTGTTTGACTTGTTTCTGCAAAAACAAAACCCAGTCACATGTTCTTGTTAATGATGTGTGAATCTGCAATAAAAATCATTGTATATACAAGATTCTAACTGTCCAAGACATCCTGTAGTTTTTAACATGAGTATATTCATGCATATTCCTGTCATATATATCCTTTGATCCTTATTGTTAGGAATTATAGATGGTCTGGGAAAATAATTGTATCCTGCCTTCTTCCTGTCAGCCTATAATTCATCTTAACATTGCTATAAGGCCTTAAAAAGAATATTTGTTTCTGGCTCCCTGACCTACGCTAAATTTCTCTCATTTAAATTTAGAAAGGCCCGAGAAACAGTACACTCACTTTTTTTAACTTTCCACATGCTTTCAAGAGCCAAAAACAGAAAGACCAGACCTACCTACCCTATTTTTAGCTCGGCTGTTTTCAAAGAAAAAGTCAAGCTATTGTGATCACTGTGTCATCTGTGTCTGCTTCATCCATGTCTGAGCAAAAACTTGAATGTAGCTCATAACTCAGAAACTAGAAGATGTAACAACTTGAAACTTCCTAGTTGAGAGTTGGCACTGCTTGCTGCGCTGATGTTAATGAGCGTAAAACCAGAAACTAACATTTTTTTTACGCCTAATGGTTGTGAATGACAAATGGCATGTTTTCATATCCTCAGACACCCTGTTCTTTCTGGTGCATTGAGGTCAAACCATCTTTTTTCTTGAGGTTTGTTAATTGCTCCAAGTTTTTTGGGCTCACTCCTAGAGATATTGATTAATGGTCTGTTCTCTTTCTGCAGCTCACAGTATTTGAAATTAGGGACACAAGAACTTAAATAGCGACTGGATCTCAAAACAGTTTCAATAATGTTAATGCAAGCAAATGTTTAAGACATAAAGCCAACCTGCTCACTTTATTTTATAACAAAAAAAAAACACTACAGAAAAAAATGGCCAACAATGGATCAAGTTAAAACTCTCCAAACGCTACTCATTAGGTGGGAGTATCTATCAGACAGAATCTTAACCCCGCCCCTATGCCAATAACTAGATTCCTGCCTGCTTATGTCTGTTAAAGTAATAAAAAATCTCAGCACATTTATTTTTTCTACTGAACAATAGACATGAAGCACATTTCACATACTTCTGCACTAGATTACACATCTTAGACATGTTGATCATGGTAAATTAAACAATTTACATGGAACACTGGAGAGATATTACCACTTGTTGCTTTCTGGTCCGAGTGATTGGCTGATCAGTTGCTGTGTAAATCTTTTACCATTTGATTAATGCTTGTAACTCTCAGAGGAGGGCGATGTGTTGCCAGTTTGTTCTGCTGGTTTGTTTGTTTGTCTGTTCAGTCATAGTGAGGATTGGTGGTCTTGTGGTAACATGCGGGACTACCAATCCAAAGGTCAAGGGTTCAGTATAGTAGAGATATTTGGACCAGAGATATTGAGTGATTTGCTGTGGAATCTGGTATAGGGGAACTAATCTAGTGGGTCTGTGTTTTGATTTTGATGTAATAAATGTTTGGCAGCTAGTATTGATTACTAAATTTATACCTTAACTATGTAAAGTCAAAGTTGAATCCATCTCAAACCTAATTCAGTTGAACTTTTCTTGGTTCAGTATAATACAGTCAAACCTGTGTTAGCGGCCACCTCCGAAGGAAAACCATCCTTTAAATAAATGAGACTGCTAGCTTTGATTGTTTCTAGGAAAGGCTGCTGGATTTATGGCACTTACTCTTTCTGTGTACAACATTGCAATATGACATGCTCATCGGTACAGGGACTAGGGAGATGACATAAAAATGGGATCAATCTCGCCTTATTTTATTGTGGTCAGTGAGTTTAACTCTACTGTATGCTCATCAGATTTTGTAACAAAATTATTATTGTCATTTTTTTATTTTTTTTCAATACCAGCAATTTCACATATCTCACACATTTAATTAATTGAAACTGTGCAGTTTAAACCTTCATGTTATAGTAAACTGAAATATGTCAGTTCTTTCACTATCGTCCTCTTGCAAACCCTGTAAATATACCATGTTAATGTGAGGTGGAGAAGTTAATTTCCAGAGTTTTTTCTTTGTTAATTATTTATTGAGTAATGCTTGAGGGGGAAGAATTTTCTGTTGATTATTGACTTTGAAGCTTTTTTATTTTTCACACCAAGAGCCATAACTCTTGACTGGCATTTTTGTCTTATTATGCTCCTTGATTAGGAAAGTTTGATGGAAGTCTCCAATGGAATCTGAAAAATACTTAGCTTTTAGATTTTGATGTCATGAATATTTTGAATAATTCTGTCCGATTTCACAACAACCATTGTCTTGCATATTTTGTCAGATTTATATCTTTTTATGTATACAGTTAATAGAATGCTATCAATCTCATTCATTATAACATAAAAAATACTTAAAAGACCCTCCCCCCGCTCTCCTACTTCCATTTTGATGGGGGCGTATGGATCCACCATTGTCCTTCCGTAACGCTGTCCATCCATAAACTAGTTTGTGTCATGCGTAACTCTAAAAGTATAACTGCTAGTGCCATGAAACTTTCTAAGAATGTATGTCAGCATGTGAACTTACAAACACGCACCTGAGTATTTGACATAAATTTATTGGAGATCAGAGTGATTGCCCCTGTTTAAGCAAAATCTGGCATATTTTTACTGGTGTCATGCATGTAACTCTGTAATTCATTGTGACAAAACAGCCGAATGTTGGGGTAATCTGTGTCCCATTGACACAATGTTATATGGTCCAATACATATATCGAGGGTTCAATGCAACAGTGTCGTAACTCATATTGAAATAAGAACAAGTTACGACAGTGTTGCACTAAGCCCTCGATATAGTGATGCCATTCCTGTTATAGAAAAAGCTAAATTCACAGTAAACGAAATTCATCAAAATGTTCTTATTTCTGATTAGTCTTGTAAATATTTCAATTACTATCCAATCGGAATTAATTAAACAATTTATTATGGTTTATCTAATTTATTGATGTGAGTATGGTTATTGATGTGGATTGGGAAAGAAATCATGGTCTAAGGAGTTAACTAATTTTAGAACTCTAGTTCTTATCAATTAATGTTAAGAGATATCAAATTATATTTTATCTAAATTGATCAATCTCTACCTGATGGTGATACAGTTCGACTTGTTTTTTATGCACTCTCTTTAGAAGTCTGGTAGGGGATGATCGGTGGTCAAGTGGTAATGTGCTGGATCCTAAGCGAAAGGTTTCGGTTATGGTTCTCGGCTCCGACTTTAGAATTTCTAAGGGACAGTATTTCAATGCCCAGTTCTCCTGTACCTTCTCCCCTCTCTCTCTGGTGCAGCTCTGAAATGACCAATGGGCCTTTAAACAACAGACGACCAATGGGCCTTTAAACAACAGACTACCAATGGGCCTTTAAACAACAGACGTCCAATGGGCCTTTAAACAACAGACGACCAATGGGCCTTTAAACAACAGACGTCTTGTTCTGATTCAAAATATTGGTTATTCATGTTCTCAAATGGATTTATATGAGCTAATTTCGTTTTAGATGAAATGTATCTAGTGATATTTGCTGAATCAGCAAGGATAATTCTAAAGACTAAACTACATATCCTCCAAATGTACCAGCTATATTGATGGAAATCAATGGTGATTATCTCCGAGACACAAATCAAGGCACAACTCAGGCTTTATCCTAATAAGATCAACAACTTTACTGATGAAATTGTGGGTAGTGACATAATTAATATAGGGGACCAGACATAAGCTTATAATTGTCAATTGATTTTTTTCATCCTCCGTGAATTTATACCATTGCAGAAGTGTTCAAGGATTGGATTTTAACTTAACCTTACAATGGCTGGCTTTTAACCCTAACCATGCTACGTTTGGGTTTTAAACTAACCTTGCTATGGCTGGCTTTTTACCTTAACCATGCTATGCTTGGGTTTTAAACTAACCTTGCTATGGCTGGCTTTTTACCCTGACAATGCTATAATTATGTTTTAAACTAACCTTGCTATGGCTGGCTTTTAACCCTAACCATGCTATAATTGAGTTTTAAACTAACCCTGCTATTGCTGGCTTTTTACCCTGACAATGCTATGCTTGAGTTTTAAACTAACCTTGCTATGGCTGGCTTTTTACCTTAACCATGCTATGCTTGAGTTTTAAACTAACCTTGCTATTGCTGGCTTTTTACCCTGACAATGCTATGATTGAGTTTTAAACTAACCTTGCTATGGCTGGCTTTTTACCTTAACCATGCTATGCTTGAGTTTTAAACTAGCCTTGCTATGGCTGGCTTTTTACCCTGACAATGCTATGCTTGAGTTTTAAACTAACCTTGCTATTGCTGGCTTTTTACCCTGACAATGCTATGCTTGAGTTTTAAACTAGCCTTGCTATTGCTGGCTTTTCACCCTGACAATGCTATGCTTGAGTTTTAAACTAACCTTGCTATGGCTGGCTTTTTACCCTGACAATGCTATGCTTGAGTTTTAAACTAACCTTGCTATTGAGAAAGTTTTAACTCTGCTCTTTGCTTGCCCTATCATTAATATTATTTGATTTTATCCCTTCTCTTGCTATGACTGGAAATTAGTAGTTATACCATGTTCTTAGTCTCTGTGTGTCAACCATCTGATGACTGAGCTGTATTATAACAATCTCGCATTGACACCAACATGTTGCCATCACAATAGTTTTGCTCCTAAACCTCTCAAATTTGAACAAAGTCAGCATAAACTGAAGTAGGTCAAGGCTTAGGCTTGAAGTTTTTCTTATCCATCTCATAAAATGACTCGCAATCCATACCATTCCATCAATCGATTCCATTGTCATGCCATGAAGTCTTTCACTAGAGAATATAACTATGTTGTTTTATATTGCCTTCTTGTAGTATTGTAGTGGTGTATCATTTAATGGTCTGTTAACAAAAGAGATATTTCACAATTTCCATGAAGCTTAAGGCATGGTTAGAAAAGTAGATGTGAGGAAGAGTATTCTCAGATAATTGTTTCCAGGGAAAGTTGTAGCCATTAGTTCAATGATGATATCAAAAATAATATTTGCGTCAATTTACTTGGTGTGTGAATGAAGGCATGTGATCATCTTAACTCTTGATTAATTAATTCAATATATGATTGAATAATTCATTAAATGATTGATTTAATAATTCATTCAATGATTGATTAATTGAGTGATTAGTTCATAAAATGATTGACTGATTGATTGGTTCCTGAAATGATTGATTGAATAAGTCATTAAATGATTGACTGATTGAAAAATTCATTAATTGATTGAATAATTAGTTGATTTTTTGAATGAATAATTCATTCAATGATTGATTAATTGAGTTATTAATTCATAAAATGATTGACTTATTGATTTGTTTCTTAAATGATTTATTGAATAAGTCATTAAATGATTGATTGAATAATTCATTAAATAATTGATTGATTGAATAATTCATTAAATGATTGGCTGATTGATAATGGTTTTGTTGCTTAATGCTGGTCTATGAATGGTTGAAAATATATTTGACCTGCAGGAGTTTGTTTTGTTTTGCTTGGTTGTTTGATTCATGCAAAATTAGGGATTTTTTCGGAAAAAAGAATAGCCATGTTTCCCGTTATATGTTTCTGGTTAATTGTTTAGGAAAAAAAATATTTTTTCCTTTTTTGTTTGTGTTTTCCCTGGTATTGATGTGCAAATAAATACATGACTTTTGTATAACTTAGTATCTTTGTTTCTTTTAGCATGTAGTATTGTTGCTCATTGTTATGTGTTTATGTATGTACATTTTTATCGAAACAAATCTATCTATCTATAGGGTCTGAGTATCTATATCTATATACTTGAAACTCATTATATCGAAATCGCTTGTATAGAAATCCCACTTATATCGAAGTAAAGATAAAGTCCCGATTTTTATCCTTCTTATTACATATTAAAAAAAATGCACGTATATCAAATTCGTGGTTCTCTATATTTTTATATTATCGAAGTAGATTTTCGGTCTGAGCTAAATATTTTCAACTATAAAGTGACTATCTATGTCGAACTAATTATGTTGCCAACTTACAAAAGAAATGTGGCCTTTATTGACAGATGGTCTTTATTCACAGGGTGACCTTAATTTGGAGGCGGGTGCAAACACCTGTTGACTAATTAGGATTCACTACTCTAGTAATGCATGAAGTAGAAATTGAAATATTGACTTATGAATAAAGTGACAAAAAAAACATGTTTGATCGTATTACTATCAGTTTCCTATAAAACAGATCTGTCCATTCATATTTTGCAATTAACTGTTCTCTTGACATGATGATCTTGTAACAATCAGTGCCTAGAACTCTTTATGTTACTTGATGGTGTATAGCAACATTGATTTTAGACATTGTGCTGGAATAATCCCATGACAGAATGAGAAACTGTTTCTTAATGACATCAGATAATGCTCTCTTCTGTTATAAATGCTGATTTGAGTAAATTTGACTGTACTATATACATACAGTCAAACCTGTGTTTAGCCGCCATCTCCAAATAATGCAACCGTGGTCCAATGGTTAGTACCTTGGATTTGTAACCTGGCGATCCCAGGGTTCGATTCCGGATCATGGCAGGTCATATCCTTCCACGTAAGTTTGATAACAATGTTAATTTTCCTCCACTTGTGGAGAGGTTTCCTGTTTCTTGTGCAAGGGTAAGTTATTATCTAGGATAACTTGTTATGTGAATCAGCTGCCTATCTAACTGAAAACTTGGTGTCAATACAAAGTAAATAAATAAATACAGTGTAACCTCTGAATACTGAACCTTCTAAAACTGGAATCTTTTGAAAACTGAACTGGTCCCATGGGTGTCCAGTATTCAGAAGTTACACTGTAACTTCTGAAATCCGGACCCTCTGAAACCTGGAAACTTCTGAAATCCGGACCCTCTGAAATCTGGAAACTTCTGAAATCCGGACGATTTTCTTGATCACGAAATTTCTCCCTCTATTTTCAATGTTTGTTATACTTCTGAATTCCCGAAACTTCCAAATTCCGGACATTTTGGCCGGTCCCATGTGTGTCCGGTTTTCAGAAGTTACACTGTATATGGTTGCGTCATAAATAGTTAGTCAAAATGTTTATTTTTCTCCTTACATGGAGAAGTTGCCCAGCTTGAGGAAAACACTGGTTAGGTGAATCAGTCGCCATAATTATATAACTGAACTGTAGTTGAAAATGGTGTTGAAGTCCCACTGAAAAACATAAATAATTTTTCTTCTGAATGCCCTTAATTGAAACGAAAACCAATTTGTTGCTTTAAAATGTTATATCAATATAACACCATGATTATAACTTACTAGCAGCTATCTCATTGTATTCTCACACATGAATTAAAACATGAGTTAATCTCATAGGATCATGTGTCAGTAAATTATATTGATTGTTCCGATATCTCAATACTATATCTTCTATGTTATCAATCACTCTCCACATTAATTTTCCATTCCATTATTGCTTGGATTTTCCTATGTTTCCCAGTCATATGACTTCCCATTCTATGATTGATATTTGAAGCCTCGAGTCACTTGGAGATTTTGTTTTAGAGATTGTTTCCGCTGCCCTTCTCTCACTGAAATAAGCTTTTGAAGCCACATTTAGTTTGTCACAGCATCAAAATGCCGTTCAGGTCCTATCCTCTTCACTTGATTATAATCAACAACAACTAAACATGATGTCAAACAATAGTATGTGTCTGTAACCACGCCAAGACGTTGTAAACGTAAGCGTGTCCAGACAAAATGTTTCTATTATGCTCATGGTTGCGTGAGCATTTCGAGGGTTCAACGCAACAGTGTCGTAACTCATATTGAAATACGAACAAGTTACGACAGTGTTGCGCTGAGCCCTCGATTTAGTGATTGCCTTGTCCATCCATCCATCTGTTTGTATGAGGGTGTAGGCATTTATCGAACACAGCTTCTTGTACTTGGGAGAATTTGTAGTTTGCTTGTTAAGGCACATTGTGTTAGAACAGGGCTATGTGCAATTGACATTCCTATACATTAAAATGTAACATAACATCCATCATTTAATTGAGATTTTTGGTGAACTGTAGTGTCTGTTTTTGACATGAATATCTTTACATTTTAAGTTGCATTGTACATTAACATCATCTAAGTAACGGGTATATTATCAGTTTGGTGCAAGTTACCTATTGTTATCTGGAAATGGCCACTCTATGTAACAAAATACTGTTGTTTTGTGTGAAACCTTACCCAAACATTGATATTTATTGGTTTGTGACCTCATGAGTCTGTCTTGGGAAAATAAATCAATTTGAAAACAAGTCTCGTCTGATTGGTTGTATTTATAAGCAATTGACCAATGGCAAAGCTGCATTCCTATTGACTGGTTATAAGCTGCATAATATTGGACACTTTCGTTTTTCTGCATAATAAGATGTGCGCTAATTTTTTTTTCTTGTATCAATATAATGTTTTCAACAGTTGGCACTTCATTACCTTGTCTTGGCATGAAAAGTATTTATTTTGTTATAACATGTCATCTGCTCTATGAATTTAGTTCCTGCTGTATTTGCTATCAATTTAAGTTACAAGTGATGCACATTTGGTTCAGTAATGCATGATTCTTACTGAGGATGATTTTTATTATATCAGTTGTTACGAGTATTTGGTGACTGACTAGTAATCACTAGCTCCTCATGGCTGTGTGTACAAATCCCACATGTGAGACTTGACTAATTTAACACATGAAGAAACTCCTGCCAGCTTATGGAAGGATGGTTGTCCTGCTCAGGTATATTACACCTTCCTCCACTACTAATACTACAAAAGTCACAAACTGATCATCACTGTTGGAGTGACATTAAACCCCAGTAAAGTAAATACATCATCTAACTTACTTCAAGAAATATTATTGAAATAACTTGTTGAATTCTAAGTGGTGTAATTATTATGTTGTATTGTTAAAGGCTGAAAATAAAAAATAGGTTTTGATTGGAGTGCTCCGACCTACTCAAGAAAATTCTAGCAAATGGATAAAATAAAAATTTTTGGAGCTTTTTTTTTTTTTACTATTATACAGTAAAAAAATCCCTACCTACCCAATGCTAAAATTCTGGGTCAGAGCACTCCAAATAAACTGATTTTCAGCCTATTTCATTAAGATGCTAAATGTGAAATATTTTGTGTTGTACATTGTATGTAAATGGGCAGTAACTGTTGTATTCTTTATATCCTATAGATTGATCAATATCAGAATTGAAATTAAAATACAGGGAAACATGTGTTAGTTGGCACCTCTGTATAAAGGCCACCCAGTTAATATAGGCTATTCTTTAAAAAGTATGATTGTTTCTCAAGAACAAAATCACTTCCAAATAAGGGCCACCTGTCATTGAAGGCTACATTTTGTCTTTCCAAAGGGTAACTTATCGAGGGTTCAGCGCAACAGTGTTGTAACTCATATTGAAATAAGAACAAGTTATGACAGTGTTGCGCTGAGCCCTCGTAACATGTTAACAGGTTTGTGAAAATTGATGTAGAGACTAAAATTATGATGGCCATATTCTTTAAAAATGGTCATCAATTATTTAGAGCAAAATCACCTCTGAATAAGGTCAATTATAAAAAGACTACATTTTGTCTTCCTCAAAGGTGGCCTTTTTTCACAGGTTTGACTGCATAATCATATGTCCATCTGTCTGTTTGTTCTCAGATTTCTTATCCTGAAGTCTGTACTTGTATTTCATTAAATGGTCTCCTGTTTTTACTGAAATTTAGTTAGAATACTTTCAGACACAAACATTGCCTTATTCAGCCACTAATTGATTGAGTTGTGTTTTATATTGATAAGGATTCAAATTGTTGACTGGTCTGCTGTATGAAAATACTGCTGACTTTACATTCAATTTACATAATTGACTGGTTCAGTCGATTCCTAATTAAGTAATGATGGAATGGTACCAGAAATTCTGTCTATTGATTTTTTTCTATTAACTTACTAATCTTATATCATTCTATTGAACAACTACAAGATGGTTCCAGTGATACCTTCTCGATCTATTCTATCTAAGGTTGAAGTGAATTAATACCTAGATTCTGATACCAACACATTCTTCTAAAAATTAACCAACCACAGTATATTGTAATAATTGCAATTCATAATCTGAACAAATAGGTTTCCGAAATTTCTGTTATGTGTTGTCATAATTTCTGTTATAAATTGTCTTGAGTGATTTTATGAATTGTCAAATTTCATTACGTGCAAATGGCAGTGTATGAAAATGATAAATTATGCATTTCTATTAGTTTTTGGAATTTGATAATTCCTTTGCTATCATCGACTTACAAAAATGCCGTGAGCTCCATAACTGCCATGGTTCCCGTTCCCACTTTCACTCTATTGTGTGCGGTAAGATAGGGTTAGGAAACCAACTAGTTTAGCATAAAATAGTTATACTTTCGGCTTTCGTTCAGTAGGTCAGTAATTTCTCTACAGAAGTATGCATGTAATTACATTAATCTACTATTGATGTATGTCTTATATGTGACTTTTTGACATGATATGTAAATTAATGTTAAGGTTTATATCCACAACGCGTATCGATCGATACTATCGGCTAGAGCTATATATAGTTGGATAAATTCTAAAAATAGAATGTTGGGTTTTCCCGTCGAAGTGCAGAGAACAGAACGGCAGTACACATACATTTGCGAAGAAATAACAGTTATTGTGAAGTTCGCAATTATTATGTTGGTTCACAGTGTGTGAAGGGTATTTTGATGTTAAGGATCGTAATGGAACTGATGAAATCGTGCGATGTCGGTATATTCCGTAGCGAGATCAGCAAATGTCGCCGTATAACGGGGCCAGGTGTAAAACGCGGATCCCGTGGATCCGGATCCGGATCCAATATAGAACATATAGGGGGGAATATGGAGTGTTACGGATCCATACATAACTTTCTTATTATTTGACAGAATAAGATAAAATCGGTATCGAATTAAAGTTGAATATCACAGCTTCATAGGCATATCTTTTGGTTTAAAAACATATCATTATGCCAAATATAAAAGATACATGAATGTGTCCTTTAATTCCGAGACCTTTCAAAGCTGGATCCGGGACTAAATACCCAGTTTTTATTTTTAGGTACACATTTGTTTTTCAATTAAATATTTCAATATATTCAGCTTTAATTCAATACCAATTTTGTCTTATTCTGTCAAAAAATAAAAAAGTTATGAATGGATCCGTAACACTCCATTTTTCTATCTTGCAGATCTGGATCCGGGACAAAACACTCAGTTTTTATCTTTAATTACATGTTTGTTTTTCCATTAAAAACTACAATATCTGATATGCCTATGAAGCTGTGATATTCAGCTTTAATTCGATACCGATTTTGTCTTATTCTGTCAAATAATAAGAAAGTTATGTATGGATCCGTAACACTCCATATTCCCCCTTATATGTTCTATATTGGATCCGGATCCGCGGGATCCGCGTTTTACACCTCGCCGTATAACGGCTAGTTTCCGAATAGCTATATTTTTTTACAATAAACTTTTACTTTCACTTCAAAACCTGTCATATAGTCCAACATCATGATATTAAGTTTGAATATAATTCATATACCAATTACATATATTTTCTGGAAAAAAAAATCTTAAACTACGATTAATCAATCGATAATGGTTTATGTCAGTTTTGTTCCGAGTTAGGAACTAAAACATGGAAAGTCGAAAAATTCTTCAAAACCAAATTATCACTAAAAGAATTATATAGGTCAATTTTAATTCGTTTCTAACACTGTAGTGTGCATTTAAAGTGATATGTGGTCATAATCAAGATATATGATTAAAATGGAGCGTTTTGAAGAGCTTTTCGGTATGTATTAAATCAGTAAATACGACAGCAACAATGCTTATTTTGGTACCGATGGATTCGGAAAAATATAGGCTGGATAATGGGCTACATAATAAACTTGAAACATCTGATAACTTAGATAACCATCATGTTAGGTTGATGGAATTTAGCACATGAATATCAGAATATGTACATAAATAGATGGCAATATTGAGATGGTGTATGTTAATTCCTAAGCATGAATATCCATGAACTGTACCTTCTCCTAACTGCCATTGTTGTGTTGCCAGCAACACCATGGCAGTGACTTGTCTCATATGAAAAAATCAAATTCCGACAGTACTTTCAGTACTTTGATTCTAAATGCTTTTTGAATTCTATAGGTCAATATTACCAAGTTTTTACAAGTCAAGATACAAGTGAAATCAAATGAACCCACCACCCCACTTTTCCTATAGCTTTGAATGTTAAAGAAACATGGTTCACCGTGTTTAAAACATGGCCAACCATGTTTTGACAGTGGTCATTTCACAGGGGCTTGATCCTGTGCTAACTTAATCACTATTCAAGCCGGGTTGATGAAACTTGGTATGTGATTATATTGCAATTTGGTGATTATAAACATCATTTTTCATCTCAGATCAAAATTGTGGTTGCTATGGTAACAGAAAATCAAAATATGGTGCCAAAATCTTAATCTTGTGAAAACTTTAAACACTTTTTAAGGTATGGTTGATGAAGCTTGATATGAAAGTAGGTACATAAATAGAATTATACCTATAACCATGGATATTCTCTGCCTGGACAGTTCCAAATTTTAGGGTTTCTCCAACCGAGATACGGACATTTAAGCTCCCCGAACATTTGCCCCCCCCCCCCCCCCGCCTGAAAAATTGGCCATGTGGACATTTGCCCCCCAGTAGAAATGCCCCCCCCCCCCCCAAATGTATTAGATTGGTTATATTAAAACCCCATTAGCTTTTTGCTGTAGAAAAATATATGAAAAACATTTAATTGTTGATATTATCCCAAGATAATTATTACCGACGAAACAAGCTCTTTTTCGTCTGAAAACACTCATTTCACTGTGATTTTTGCTGAAATATGTAGAGCGTGTGACGTCACTTTACTATGTGTGCATAGCATGACTGCAGGAAAACTCAGGTGTTCTATAAATAGTATTTATTTCAATGATATTGAAAAAGATACGATAGTGGTTTCGGAAACATTTTTTCTTGTTATAAAGTATGCACGGGAGGAAAACACACCAGATTCCTCTGTTATAGAACAAACAGAAGCTATTAGGACCAATACATTCATAAGCTTATGGGACTTTAAGAATACTTGAAAAATAAACATTGAGGGGCAAAATGTCCTCTAAGAAATAACACCAGTGACTTGTTTTCTATTGCCTTACAATAGTGCTTCAGTATTCTGAGATAATTTTGGATATCTTTAGGACTGTTGAACAAAACACAATGTTGTTTTCATTATGAAATGTTAATGCTTCCCTTTAGTGCAACCTTGTCAGAATAAATTATATGAAATCTTTTCTTGCATTTTCTTGAACTATTTCACTAATATGCTGATTCTCATATTCCGTCCTTGATGTGATGTATATCTGACCTTGACATTCATATGTCAACCTTGAGGGGTATCTGTTACGAATATTCTAAACTGAAATAAGTTAGAGTTAAAATTGCGTGTCTGTAACTGAATAAATTCAAATAATTGTCTTATGTTCTGAAAGTTATTATTATCCATTGTTTTGTTTTCAGTCTTTGATGAGAACAAAAAAAAATAAAGAATAAACATAGACTCCAGATTACTTTACTTTTTTGTACTTCAGATACATAATTATACCAGAGACTGCAAAATGTTATTTCATTACATTCATGGAAGGCTAGAAAATGGAGATTAGATGTAGAAAATCAATTATATTTAGAAAGACATTTTCTTGGAAATATTTAAGAGTACCAGTCTTGTCACTTGTGACTTATACTATACAAGCCAGACTGGTATGTCTCTAGTTTATAATTCACTTAATTTCAGTCTATGTGAAATCCATTTGTTGTCCCGGAAACTAATTTAAATGAGATGTAGAAGCTGAATTATCACACAAAGAAATGTTTTTTAGCTTTTATATAAATTATGTAAATTTGTGGATCACCTTTGACCTTGTCTGTTCATCTGTCTGACTGTAATATGTCTGTCCAAACTGTGTATATATGTCTGTAGAACTATTTATGTCTGTTAAACTGTGAATATATGTCAGTAGAACTGTTTATGTCTGTTGAACTGTTTGTGTATGTAGAAAAGTTTATGTGTCTGTTGAACTGTTTGTGTATGTAGAACTGTTTATGTGTCTGTTGAACTGTTTATGTCTGTTAAACTGTGTATATATGTCAGTAGAACTGTTTATGTCTGTTGAACTGTTTTATATGTCTGTTGAACTGTTTATGTCTGTTGAACTGTTTGTGTATGTACAACTGTTTATATGTCTGTTGAACTGTTTATGTCTGTTGGACTGTTTGTGTATGTATAGAACTGTTTGTGTATGTAGAACTGTTTATATGTCAGTAGAACTGTTTATGTCTGTTGAACTGTTTGTGTATGTAGAACTGTTTATGTGTCTGTTAAACTGTGTATATATGTCAGTAGAACTGTTTATGTCTGTTGAACTGCTTATATGTCTGTTGAACTGTTTATGTCTGTTAAATTTGTGTATATATGTCAGTATAACTGTTTATGTCTGTTGGACTGTTTGTGTACATAGAACTGTTTATATGTCTGTTGAACTGTATGTCTGTATATATGTCAGTAGAACTGTTTATGTCTGTCTGACTGCTTGTGTCTGTCTTTTTACATACCAATATGTTTGTTCATTTGTCTGTTTGTAAATTACTGATAAAGGAGAACAAATGAAAGTATGTGATTTATTTTAATTCTATTCTACTGTCCCCAGTTCAGTTTGACCAATGTCACAGTATGACCAGTATTATCAAATCAGATAATTATAGCATCTTAATACTTATTGATCTTACATACAGCTGTCCCCGTGTGTACATATTCGGTACAATTATATGATACTTATTATTCAGTTAGTGAACTGAGAGGCAATTATACATATGATTTTGCAGATGGGAGAAAATATAAGTAATATTCCCTAATAAATTCTGTGATTTAAGATTTGGAAAAATTCACTAATTGTTCTTTTGATTAAATGCCTATGTATTAATTTGGTAGTCTATGCTTGGCTGTAGGAACCAGGGGGGATAGCTTAGCCTCCGATATTGGACAAAACTTATTAGCCGCCCACCCCCCCCATCTAAAATTGTTCCTACAGGCCTGGTATGATATATTACTTTCTGTTATCTGTTATCAGAAGTAGCCCCACTATTGATTCCCTTCATGACTCATAGCTGATCCCCTTTTGAATTTTTGGGGAAAATCCATAACTTTTAATCAAGTATCTCGTTTTTCAATATGACTTGTAGTATTATACATTGGATCTGCTTTGGGAGTTTGTTTGCATAATTGCACAAGAAACTGAACCATATGATTTATGTTTGGCTTTGTTATAACCCAGCATAATTATTTTAATCACTTCATCGTTTAGGGTGTACAGTTGAATATTTTCAATTTCAATTCATTACGTTAATTATACCCCCACTACCATTGGTAGGGGGCTATATGGGAGTCACTTTGTCGGTCCGTCGGTCAGTCTGTCCCGAAACTTGTCCGCTCTGTATCTTCTCTATGGATTAAAGGATTTTTTAATTACTTGGTACATTTGTAGCCGAGGGTCGCAGGCAGGGCGACGGCTGGGCACTGTGGGGAACTCGCTTGTTGGCAGTGAGCCCCTACTCTGTAACCCTCGAGCGGTGGTGGTATACTGGGTTAATGAATGGTGTAATACCAGTATCCTCATTGATGTAGATAAATAAACACAAAGTTCAATGTGAAGTTTAGATTTCCTTTTATTTTCTTGGATGGTAGGTATTTCGATAATGACACAATTAGCAAGCACCTGACTTATTTCAACTAAATTAATATAACTATTTTAATGACGTTCACTATCCGAAATGCAAAGTAAGACTATCTTAAATGTTCACTAACTCAGATACAAAGTACGACTGTATTCTAAAAAACGATGTTGCTTAACCGATATACAAAGTAAGACTATATTCTAATGATGATAACTAACCGACATACAAAGTAAGACTAATATAAAATGTTCACTGACTGAGATACAAGTAAGACTAGATTCTAAAAACGATGTTGCTTAACCGACATACAAAGTAAGACTGATTTTATAAATTACAAGATAAACTTAAATAGCCAAAAGTGTTTTTATGACAACAATATAATATGGTATTAATTAAATATTATCAAATAGATAATCAGTATGGCTTAGATAGATAAAGAGGACTAAGGGAACAGACCTTTTGTATTAATCAAGCCATAAGGCTTTTAATTGAAAAGGTGCTAAAAATTAACAATTATAAATTTGACATGTTTGTACAAAAATTGACAAGTTATTTTATGGGAATTTCTTAAGTAGGAAGTAAGTAGATAACATCAAATGTATTTTATCTAATCTTAAATGGTTTATTTTTAACTTAATACTGAATGAATAGGGTACTAGACTTATAATCAATTAATTCTTATGTTATGCAAAATAAGCATTTTGAATACCAAAATGCTATGTTACACATCACCCTTCCTTGTAAAAATGATTGTCCTCAATCATAAAAATTTACTCTAAGAAAAACAATATGAGACTGAAGTTAACATTCAAATTAAACACATATATCAGAATTAAAATAATGAACATTCAAATATAAAACATATCACACATTCAAAGCGGCCTGCTCACTTATTCATACATACATACACATATACATACAATATTTAAAACACTGATTTTTAAACTTTTGCTCTCTTTTTTTTTCCGGAAATTATAACGCTAACTTGTATTTTTATTTCATTAATAGCACTTCAACAAGTCAACTTTTCCTAATATTTTTCTTTTATACAATATTATTAACGTTTTAACTTCATACAATAATTATTTATCATAATGATGTGCACATCTATATACAAAATAATTCTATGAATTAAAGAAATAGCATTCAACTTGGTATCTCTAAGAGAATAATAAGCACATAAGCTATTATGTAACACAAAATTATCACTCTAAAGAAAATATAGCATTGGACATGAGATACATGTCTTTAAACAATACAGTAATAGTCACCAAAGTTTTATGCAGCAACAATTAGATAAATTGTAGTCTATAAAACACAGAAAATACATATTTTTGGCATTATCTTAAGATTTCCGAAATGCAACTTTAACTGATAAGCCTTGAAGTAAACTTCAATAACTGATATAATGGTACCTATGTACACATATTGTATTTGACTTTCCCTTATGGTGAGATTTTAAGATGACCAACATGGCTATGCAATAACTTTAATCTCCCATGTAAGTATAATAAAAAATAAAACAATCCTTACTACTAGTATAAAACAGTTTCTAGTGGACTATGACTCAAGATTTACTCATGCAACTTTATATGTCAGCCACCTTAAGTATTATGTATAACACATTTACTATACAAATATACATTTTACATTCTTCATGGTAGAGTTCTAATATTCACTATATTACTTAGCTCAACTATGAATTTAGTATGACACAAATTTTTCTTTACAACCTAAACTAATGAATGAAGAATTACCATTAAAAGCAAGGCAGAATGTGAAATAAATAATTGCAAGATCTGATATTTTGAAATCACCTGCAATATATATACATCCAAGTGATAATGTAAATGCAGTAAACACCAATGTATTAACGACTTATTAAGTTTTAGAAAAAAACATGCGCAACAATCGGTAGTGTGATTCAAATTAATAGATCCAACTTTTAAGAATTCACCTGCATAATAAATACACTAATGGACTAATGTACATGCAGTAATTACCATAGCTGTATAAAATGATTGAAAACTTCAACAAGAGCTTAATGCTATGACGCAATATTATAAAGAACCTTAATCATAATTTAATAACCCATTATATTAAGTAAGTAGAAACAATATCTATAATTATCTACATTGTTTTTGTTACAACGTTACTCTGTCTTTTTTTATCTATCATTATCATTTTTTAGTTACCATTTTACATTTTTTTCTTTTTTTTTTTTTTACATTTTACAATTTTTACATTTTTTTCATAGTAGAGTCTTTACTTTATATCTGTATCACAGTTTCCTTTCAATCTGCACTTTACATACATGCTGTTCATCATTGTCTTTTCCTGGTAATTATCATATTTTTTCCACTCTGGTAAACCATATTTTGAATGTTCTAATTTTCCTACCATCACTAGTTTCTTCCATCTGTTTCCGATACCATTCCAAGATTGATCTTCTACCCAAGGTATTCTCCGCCAAAATCTGTAGCCGAGGGTCGCAGGCAGGGCGACGGCTGGGCACTGTGGGGAACTCGCTTGTTGGCAGTGAGCCCCTACTCTGTAACCCTCGAGCGGTGGTGGTATACTGGGTTAATGAATGGTGTAATACCAGTATCCTCATTGATGTAGATAAATAAACACAAAGTTCAATGTGAAGTTTAGATTTCCTTTTATTTTCTTGGATGGTAGGTATTTCGATAATGACACAATTAGCAAGCACCTGACTTATTTCAACTAAATTAATATAACTATTTTAATGACGTTCACTATCCGAAATGCAAAGTAAGACTATCTTAAATGTTCACTAACTCAGATACAAAGTACGACTGTATTCTAAAAAACGATGTTGCTTAACCGATATACAAAGTAAGACTATATTCTAATGATGATAACTAACCGACATACAAAGTAAGACTAATATAAAATGTTCACTGACTGAGATACAAGTAAGACTAGATTCTAAAAACGATGTTGCTTAACCGACATACAAAGTAAGACTGATTTTATAAATTACAAGATAAACTTAAATAGCCAAAAGTGTTTTTATGACAACAATATAATATGGTATTAATTAAATATTATCAAATAGATAATCAGTATGGCTTAGATAGATAAAGAGGACTAAGGGAACAGACCTTTTGTATTAATCAAGCCATAAGGCTTTTAATTGAAAAGGTGCTAAAAATTAACAATTATAAATTTGACATGTTTGTACAAAAATTGACAAGTTATTTTATGGGAATTTCTTAAGTAGGAAGTAAGTAGATAACATCAAATGTATTTTATCTAATCTTAAATGGTTTATTTTTAACTTAATACTGAATGAATAGGGTACTAGACTTATAATCAATTAATTCTTATGTTATGCAAAATAAGCATTTTGAATACCAAAATGCTATGTTACACATTTGTTCACCATCATGGGGCAGTGTCATGCGAAATAATTACGTCAATATCTCCAAGGTCAAGGTCACGCTTGGAGGTCAAAGGTAAAAAATGAGCTAGTACGGGCCATAACTATGTCATTCATCGTGAGATTTTAAAATCACTTGGTACATTTGTTCACCATCATGGGACGGTGTGTCATGTGAAAGAATTACGTCAATATCTCCAAGGTCATGGTCACACTTGAATATCAATTCTCTAAAATGGCCATGAATTAGCTTGTCTTTCAGTTATATATTGTGGGATTTTAAATTACCTGATCACTGTCATTATAATAACAAGCAATCACACCAATTATGGCACAGATTTTGTACAACTAGGAGCCATACATCTGTGAAAAGGCGGTATGTTGGGGGTATTTTAAGTCACTTTGTGGCAGTTTTAGTTCATAGTACAGTCAAAGCTGTCTTTTGCAACCACCTCCGAATAAAGGTCATTCTTTGAAAAAACATTGATAATTTAGAACAAGCAGACCTCTAAATAAAGGCCACCTGTCAATAAAGGTCATATTTTGTCTTTCCAAAGGGTGGCCTTTGTGCACAGGTTTAACTGTTCTGTTCAATAATTGTTTTCTGTTAAATTGCATTGACATATATTTCTTCAGTTTTTGTTCTTTATTGAACTCTAATGCATTTAATTTGATCAATTAGTGTGCAGCCGGCACCTCTAATGCAATTATTTGGGAATAAATTGTCAGTTCTGTATTAGCTTAGCAAATTGAGGAGTTATCGTATTGACTTTGAAGCACCATTATCATTTTATGTATTCAAATAAAAGTCACATAGAACAGAGAAGAACATTTGTACAAAATGTTCTATTCTAGTACCAAGTTTGCAGAAAATGTGAGAATGGAAATGTTGAAAATGTTCTTGCATATCAGACATGCATTTATAGCATTTTCAAGAGCTATGGGACACCTTAGTACTGGTAGATAATCTAAAAGCACCAGTTTCTATTTATTTGAGTTTAGGGCCTTTGTAACACATTTTCTGTTATATACAGTGGCCAATTCACCTAACAAGTTTTCCCTGGACTAAATTCCGCAAGGAACCAGCCACCTCTCCACATAGGGAGGAAAATTGACAATGTTGTCGGAATTTTCATGGAAAGGTATGACCTGTTGGAACTAGGACTGAACTTGGATTGCCGAGTTACAAATCCAGCGGTCTAACCGTTGGACCAAGGCACCAGCCTAAAAAACACCAGTAGGGTCAACTAGTTGTTATGCTAAGCATAGATATTGTTGGAAATGTTTTTGTTTTTTTCCTTTTTCCAGACATGGGGCCAATTACTTGAACAAGTAATCAACTAAATTAAAGAGTATTTTGCTTTTTCATTAGTCAATTAAAATATTGATGAACAGGTTTACTCAGTAATTGAATAATAATTGGTAATCTCAATGAAAGTAATTGATTAATAATTGATTATTTGAGCGACAATATTTTTCTTTTCAAGCATCAAACATAAAATATTATACCTTTTTAGAGTTTTACCTGTTAATATATTTATTCAAATTGGAAGTGAGATATCTATATTCCAGTATAAAACATCACAAATTTCATAAAATAGTCTACTTATAGTGTTTTTAGATATCTACTACAACTTATAAGGTGTGAATTTCAACAATGTGCCACCTGAATACTGATTTTGTAACAAACAACACTTTGTTTTTCATTTTAGAAATAAACAGTAATCAAAAATTATTTGAAAATAATCATGATAAATGCCCATTTTATAGTAAAAATCAGTTAGATTATGATTCATTTATTATTCCCCGTCATTGGTGGAAGAGGGTCGGGGAACCATCCGCAGTTATCTTAATCAGTTATCCTGAGTTCTGCATCAGTACTAACCCTGTTCTCCGCTAGTAACGATCAATCTACTTCTCCATATAAATGATCAGTTATGGAAAGCTAAAGATCATATATTTTATGCCATGTCTTAAACCAAATCATTGTGAACATTAATTTTGCTGTGTCCAGAGTTTGAACTTACAAAGTGCAGGTCCTGAGACCTATCCCTTCCAATGGAAATCATGAATTTTTCATGAACTATTCTTGCATACTTTATGAATAATCAAGTATAAATAACCATTTGACAGGTGTATAATTGCTCTCTCTCTCTCTCTCTCTGTTTGCCCGTGTTGCTGGCAAATGGAATTGGACCCATAACAAACAAACTTACATTAGAAGTTTTCAGATGGTCTGTTACTCTCTACCTCTTGGTTTTAAGGGTACACAATATAGGAACCAGAAGTCACAAGTTTGAAACTGTAATCAGCAGATTTCTACTGTGTGCTTATAATACTTAGAATATATGCAACCACTGGTTTTGAATAAACCAAGCCAAGTAGGTATAAAACTTGAGAATAATCTCAGAGCTCAAATCTCGATTCCATTCTCAAAGTATTATTGTTGAAAAGATAGAGCTCAGATTAATGTTTAAATACAAGTACAGATAAATCATTCTGTCAGATTAATGTGTCAATAGTATCGTTATTGTCTGATCATAATTAACTTCGAAACATAAAAAGACAAGATACAAGATTTGAGCTCAGAGATTGATCTCAAGTTTGATTACATCTAGGCTGGGAAGCAACATTCAGAGTGATTGATTTTTTTTTACTTTCAGAAGCTTTATGCTGTGCTGTCTTATTCATTGAGTTTTTTTTATGGAGAAAAAGATGCTTCTGTTTTATTTTTTATTGGCGAATATAAACACTATTCTAAATAAATCTCGTTTAGTGTTTATGTAACCGATAAACCAAGTTTATTACCTTCAGCAATTATTAAGCTGTCACTTACTGTTAAGACATTCTTGAAACTTCAAGCTTGAATGCTTTAAAATGCAATTTCTCCGGCTTCCTATTTTGATGTGACTCCCCCCCCCCCCCCCCCCCCCTTAAACCAATTTTCTTATATGTAATGTAAAATTAATGACATGCGAACAAGTCCTCATCAATTGACTTAAATTAATTCGCTCTCTTCCACCCTAAGAGTTCATAACGATCAAGATGCTCTGAGTATCATTCAGAAACATTTTTCTACTCCACAGAGTCGGTAGAAAATTCAATATTGCTTTTTTTTAAAGAAGGCAAAGTGTGTTTTGGAATGCCGCTGTTGGATCAATATTATTTCCGAGCTTGCAACTTGTATTCTGTTTGTTGGCTGATTTATCTTGCCATCTTGGAAACTCTAGTATACCATTACATTAAGCTTTAATTCCAAAACAAAAAATCAAGCACAGTCAAATTGTGGAAGGATTTAATTATAGTTACAATTACATCCATAATTTGAGCTGGAATATTGGTGTCATTCACTCATAGGGGATAGCAGTCGGTAACTAGTTTTACAATCAATCCACCAAACTTGGAATTTCCATGAGGACTAAAATGGAGTAGTTCCAATATTTAACCGAAGCAAATAGTGTGGTGTACTTGATTAGAACAAGATGCTTGTTTGATTAAATAATTGTTTTTATTGCGCTGTTTGGATTCAGAGAATTAATTACCTTGATGACAATAACAGAATTGATGCGATGTTGAAACGAGAGATCGTAAATATTAGATCCAACTGTTGCGACCATTTCTTTGAAAACATTATCAAGGTTACAAAAGTAGCTTGGTGTCATTTAGATTCTCTTGGCTTCCTAATCTATGTATAATCAATGATAATACCGCTGAGAAAGAAGGTCAATGACAGATTTTCTCCCCAGAAAAAAATTTGTCCATTACATGGAATTCCGTGTATGTATTATAATATGAGCTTAGTGTGTGTATTGACATGGACAGGACTGACCATTCTGACATACTGGAGAGTGAATACAAGAGATCGAAGAATCTATTGAATTTGATTATTGAGTTTAGTGCTTACTGATAATCATCATTATGGATTTAAATAGGTGATGTTGATAGACAATTGTTGCCATATAGCTTGCGGGGACGATTTAATTCTTGGTATTTCATGCTTGTTAATTACATGTGACAGATGCTTTTACCGATGTCGGTCTGAATATAGCAGAATTTGCGTTTCTGAATGAATATATTCATAATGTTATTTTTAGAATACTTTCATGATGGAATTCAGTTTCATTTTCGTGTCAACATATAATTTTGCTTATTAAATCCAGTGGTATGTCGTTCTGAAAGAAGAACTATATTTCACAGCTTGATTTGTCAATTTAATTCGGAAGTCCTAAGTGGAATTGTGAGGAAAAATGTGAGAAATTAGGAGCCTATGAAATAATAAATATCAAATGGCAAAATTAATATTTTTCACATATTTATGAAAAATATAAAATCTATGAGGAGATTTTAGGAGAATTCATATACTATGATTGTTATACCTACAGCAAACGATTTTTGTCAGATGATAGCATTGTTTTCTGATAAATGCGAAGGATTACTTAAGAAATATAGAATTGATTTCTCTAGAATTGGAAGCACAGTTTTATGTTGCCTATAGGTTAAGAATAGATCATTCATAGCCGCTTTTATTGTCTTTCTCATCTTAATATTGAAAATTACTGTTGCGATATTAATGCATTGGTCTGTTGTAGGAGTTGATTTAGATATATCGGTAATTTTCTGATGGTGCGTTGTCACATTTAGTGTTGAGAAAAATAACGTTGGATCGTATCTTTGGATTTAACAATGTTTTCCGTGTAAGGAATGTATGAAAAGTACCGAAATTTGACGGAGGACGTAAGAGGTTGTCATGAGTCAAAAGCACCGTAGCCCCAAACCTGTGCGAATTCGTGGCAGGAAAGGGGAGGGTGCTGAAGGACAAGGAAAAAAGGCGAAGGAACCCAAGGACTGGTACCACTATTGTCTGTATAATTGTGGGTACTTTCTATGGCCAGTGTGTAAGTTCTTAATCATAGTTTTATTGTTTGTTTTTAAAATCATTGGTTTAAATTGTTCTCTGACATCATGCAATATTTACTACACTCGAATTTGCTAAAATAATTAATCATCTCATTTTATGTGTGGCCACAGCTGTGATCCAGTATGCTATTAACTTGTTACCTGTTGACTCGGGTTTGAATCCTGGTCTATGAAAATTTGACAAAAATGTTGATTTTTCTCCATATATGGAGAAGTTACCGACTCATTGTTGAAGGGTTAGTACTGGTTAGAGCATCTGAGTTGCAAGTAGGAGGTCGCAGGTTCAAGTACCGCATCAGGTACATTGTTTTCCTCCTATTACATTACCATGGTTTCTTTGACCGAAGCTTAAAACCAGTTTAGATGATTCAAAATTTGAGGGCTCAGCGCAACACTGTCGTAACTTGTTCTTATTTCAATATGAGTTACAACACTGTTGCGCTGAACCCTCGATTAATGTCATTTTCAGTGTTTTTGCAAGCATCAAATAGCGTACTTATAAGGTTGTGTTCGAAAACTTGTATTTTCATCCTTTTAAAGAGACGCTCCACTAAATGCCATTGACAGCTTATAACCAACAAAATAGATCACTTTAAATAAAGCTTTTAGTAAAATCTGTGAGCCTTTAGAAACATTTCAAGGTAAATACTTTATCCCCCCCCCCGGGGAAAGTCACATTAAAGTAGAAAGCCAGAGAAATTGCATTTTAAAGCATTCATGCCTGAAGTATCAAGAATGTCTGAATGGTAATAACATATTCATATTGTGCCTTGTAACATTAGGTCATCAGACTGTATAGATCCAGGGGCTGTTCAACAAATTCATGAGGACAATATCATAGACATATCTTAGCTAAGATGGTAATTTAGACATTTGTAATGGCCATATTTTTAATACACTCCTTTTTGCTTTCTTACTTTCCAAGAACACCTTAACTTGCACTGTAACCTATACAAGTCATATGGATTATGTTCTGTTGAACATTGAAGTTCATTTATTTATTGATCTCAGCTCGCAGAGATATATTTGCTCCAATTAGTGTCAATCATTGTTTATTTCATGTCAGCACTTAGCTCAAAAACTAGCTCTGATCTTTTGTACCATATTGAAGAGACCTTGTGTTTTTTAAATATGATTATTGTGTGACAATCATCATTTTTATGAAAAATGTGTTGAATGTTTCAGAGCTGCGTATGAGTGCTTTTAAATAATGAATAATTCATGTATGGAATCTTACTCAGGTTTCATATAGTAATGGTTAATTATTTTTTCAGTCGAAAAGTTTTACCCTTATTGTCATTCATGCCATGAATTAAATTTGAAAAAGGCTTTATTCTAAGTGTTTTACAGAGTGCAATGAAAGTCAATTATATTCAGAGATGTATTTGATTTCCCTCGATAAAATCTGAGTGATTACCTTTAAGTTGCATGTTGAAGTATCATTTAATCTCGAATTTCTCATTTTCTGAAGAATTTTCTATTCATTTGTCACTTTTCTGTTGATATTTCTCTTGCTGTCTGTTTAATATACTCCTTGTTGTCACTTGTCACTCTTTGAGTTCATCTCACTTGCAAAAATTTAATGATGAATAAATATTGCATATGCTGGGAAAGAAAAGAATATTAAATTGCTCTCAAGTATTTTATTTGTGTATATTTGTTATCAATTCTTCAGCATAAATTTGACTAGACTTGTCTGGAACATAATATCTAACACTCATCTAAGTCAGCATGGTTTTATGCTGTTTTTCAACTATATTTCAGTCATGATACAGTAGCTGTTTCACCTTACCGGTTCTCCTGGGCTTCACTTTAACCAGTTCTAACTTAAACCTTCCAGGAAAACTCAGGTCTGGTGAACCGGCCACTGTAAGTAACTGAAACATCATTGAAAAATAGCATTAAACCCACTGAAATGAAAGATCCAATGGTTTTAACAGCAGCCAAATGTGTGCATTTAGTTGAAAATCAATTTGTATTAATCAATAATTGATTTGGCTTATTATAGGCACACAGCCCTAATTGTCACCAGCATGACTTTGTGTTAAATAAGGTAAATTATGGTTTAAGAGAACTTTTAAGGGACTTGAGTTGTTTCAGAACCATTTCTTTGCTAAAATAGCAGTTTTTACACTTGCAAATCTTGTTTTCCATTATTTGAAAAGGAATTTGTGTCCGCAAGTAGGTTTAAATATGAAATGTTTGTACATTTATGGACAAAATTCTTGTCTGATTTACAAATATGCAAGGTCTTATTTGTTTATAATCATACATTAATAACAACAATACAATTTGAAAGAAAATGCTACGAGTCATTCATTTTTGTACACTTTGAATGTATTCTTCCAGTACAATATTAGTGTACAACCGATTTTGAAATCACAAAAAACCCAAACTGGACAAGACTCTTGTAAGTTAGTATTTGATACCATTAGCAAGATTTTTTATGCTTAAGAACTAGTAGCAGTCTGAGCCAAAATGTGTCTACAAAAAACTTCCTTGATTAATTACTGTTGCCAAAAGTTTAAAAAGCTACATAATTACGTGTTATTTTCGTGACTTTTTCACATAAACAAAAGATGTGAAAGTTTGAACAGTGTGAAATGTCGCAATTTTCGGACATTCCCATGACATTTGAGGATTCATCTGCATGCACTTTACTGTATTAAGTTCACTACAAGCATTTTTTACTGTAGAAATAATCATCTTAATTGTGCCACTAAATCCATATTTGGTAACATGTTCCCAAATGAAATGACACATTTTCTGGAAATGATAGAAAAAACATCTTCCTTGTTTCTGAGAATACTTCATCCTGAGAAACTCGCGTGAGTTTTTAAAAAAAAAAAAAACACTCAAATTACCAGAATGATTTTAAATAATAACATCAATTTTCTAAATGTCTTGGAATCAAAATGTTTTGCCTCATATTTAAACTGTATTTTTTTCTTGACATTAGGAACACTGCAATTAACCTAGGAATTACTATTTCTGTCAAAACAAGGCATTCAGCTAATTGGTTTATTCTGATTATTTCCCTATGTGCATTATTTTATCTGTTGATTTGATTTTTAGCTCACCTGATTCATCGATGAATGTCCGGCGTCCCGCCACAATTAGTTTGTTTACACTCTAGCATCCACAGCTCTTAACCAATCATGATTAAGCTTGCTCACAATGTATATGGCCACATTGTCTTGGCTAAGTTCGATTATGAGCAAAATCGGACGATAACTTCTAGAGTTATGAGCCCTTGAATTACAAAATTTGCTATAGTTAGCTTGTTTACACTCTAGCACCTTGATTTATTCACCAATCTTAATCATATTTTCAAATGTGTATAATTAAAAGATCTTGGACAAGTTCGATTATGGGCGCAATCGGACCAGTACGCCAAGAGTTATGGGCCCTTGACTTTGAATATTTGCTATATTTTAGCTTGTTTACACTCTAGCGCCTTCATTTAGTCACCGATCCTAATAATATTTACAATGAATGTGTATTACCTTACTGTCTTGGACAAGTTCAGTTATTGGTGGAATCCGACCACAACTTTAAGAGTTATGGGCCCTTGGATTAGAAAATTTGCTACGTTTTAGCTTGTTTAACAGTATTATACCTACATTGTTGGTTTTGTTCTCAAAATCTATGTAAAAATGGGTAATAACAGATGAAAACTATATTACCTGGTCATTAATTATAGCGCCTTTGTTCTCAGGTGAGCGATCATGGGCCATCTTGGCCCTCTTGTTTGTTAACTTTTAGCATAAAGGTGTAGATCTTTCAGTCTCACAACAGGGTTAGTTTTGAATTATGATCATTTGACCCTCATTGAAATTGCTGTCATATTTCCCTACTGTAGTTTGCACTCTTATTTGTCTCTTGCAGTTCGCACTCATAATTCTCCCTTACTCTTTGCAATGTGCACTCTTATTTGTCTCTTACACCTTGTAGTTTGCACTCTTTATTTGTCTCTTACACCTTGCAGTGCACACTCTTATTTGTCTCTTACACCCTGCAGTGCACACTCTTATTTGTCTCTTACACCTTGCAGTGCACACTCTTATTTGTCTCTTACACCTTGCAGTGCACACTCTTATTTGTCTCTTACACCTTGCAGTGCACACTCTTATTTGTCTCTTACACCTTGCAGTGCACACTCTTATTTGTCTCTTACACCTTGCAGTGCACACTCTTATTTGTCACTTACACCTTGTAGTTTGCACTCTTATTTCTCTCTCACTCTTTGTAATATGCTCTCTTATTTGTCACTTACACCTTGTAGTGGGCACTCTTATTTGTCACTTACAACTTGCAGTGTACACTCTTATTTGTCTCTTACACCTAGCAATATGCTCTCTCTTGTTTGTCTCTTACACCTTGCAGTGAGCACTTTTATTTATGTCACTTACACCTTGCAGTGTGCACTCTTATTTGTCTCTTATACTATGCAGTGTCTATTCTTATTTGTCACTTACACCTTGCAAATTGCACTCTTATTTGTCTCTTACACTTTGCAGTTCACACTCTGATTTGTCTCTTACACCTTGCAGATTGCACTCTTGTGTATCTGCTCACTCTTATTTGTCTCTCCTTCCTTACAGTTTGCACTCTTATTTGTCTCTCTTTCCTTACAGTGCTCACTTTTATTTGTTTCTTCTTCCTTTCAGTGTTCACTCTTATTTGTCTAACCTTCCTTACAGTTTACACTCTTATTTGTCTAACCTTCCTTACAGTTTACACTCTTATTTGTCTCTCCTTCCTAACAGTTTACACTCTTATTTGTCTCTCCTTCCTAACAGTTTACACTCTTATTTGTCTCTCCTTCCTAACAGTTTACACTCTTATTTGTCTAACCTTCCTTACAGTTTACACTCTTATTTGTCTAACCTTCCTAACAGTTTACACTCTTATTTGTCTCTCCTTCCTAACAGTTTACACTCTTATTTGTCTAACCTTCCTTACAGTTTACACTCTTATTTGTCTGTCCTTCCTAACAGTTTACACTCTTATTTGTCTCTCCTTCCTAACAGTTTACACTCTTATTTGTCTCTCCTTCCTAACAGTTTACACTCTTATTTGTCTCTCCTTCCTAACAGTTTACACTCTTATTTGTCTCTCCTTCCTAACAGTTAACACTCTTATTTGTCTCTCCTTCCTTACAGTTTACACTCTTATTTGTCTCTCCTTCCTAACAGTTTACACTCTTATTTGTCTCTCCTTCCTAACAGTTTACACTCTTATTTGTCTAACCATCCTAACAGTTTACACTCTTATTTGTCTAACCTTCCTTACAATTTACACTCTTATTTGTCTAACCTTCCTAACAGTTTACACTCTTATTTGTCTCTCCTTCCTAACAGTTTACACTCTTATTTGGCTCTCCTTCCTAACAGTTTACACTCTTATTTGTCTATCCTTCCTTACAGTGTGCTCCCACACCTTGCTCCTTGCCGCCCTATTAAATTTTGCTTTATTTCACATTTCATACGCCCCTGTTTTGATTTAAATGGGAAATGACTCTTGGTAATAATTTATGTATGTGCAACATAGCTTCACGAAACACAAATATCCTATTTGATTAATTTCTCCATATTCTAAACATCACACCTTCATTGTTTTGGAATTCTCAAAGGATTATATGTTGATCGAAAGTTTCGCAAGGGATGAAGATGTTGTTTAACTTGCTTGATTAATATTTTAGTGCTAACTAGTTGAAATTATTGAAATCAGATTGTTATTGATTTATGCCATTTTTCTGCTTGATAGTAAAGTTTGTTGCATGTATACTCCTGTCAAATAGTAATTCAAATAGAGTAGGTGGGTTGCAAAACTTCATCTTTGTTCTAGTCTCATATATTTACATACTGCGTTTTTTTTCTGTTCGAAACTTAAGCGTAATTACCTTAAAAAAAGGGGTTTGTTTGGGTAGCCATAAACATGTTGTTTTTTTGTCTAATTACTCATGTTTTATATTTGTTCACTGGTGTGAAGCGTGACACATGCAATACGATTTTTACAAAGAACATTAAATAAATTTTACGAAAGATAGTAACTCATGGTGAAAATCTAGGAACAAATGACAATGAAAAACTTTACAGTTACAGTGGAAGGGTGAGCTCGTAAATGTTTTTTTTTCTCAAAATTGGCCTGTATAATTTGAATGAAGTGTCCAAGATGTTATTGTGAATTTCACAATGAACAAGTATGACCTATATTATTGGTATAATATTGTGCATTCTTACAGACAAATAGTAATTTTAATCAAATATATCAGGCATGGTTACTTTGATGTCCTAGTAATCTCGTAGTGTGAAACGTAATTAGCCATGCCAAACCTAATTATAGATTTTTGAAAAACACTTTACAGCCCAAAGTATATCACCAATTGATTATGTTTGTGCTTAACATGTGAATAAAACATGCCTGGGGATTAGCTAGAAAGCCAATTAATGTTCCAATAAAAAAAATGCCGAGTTGGCATTCTTTGAGTTTGTCTTCTGAGTGGTGAATCAATGGTTTAGTGAGGGTGATTGGTGGACTAGTGGTAACATGCTGAACTACTGAACAAAAGGTCATGTGTTTGAATCTCAGCTCTGCATTTCAATATTTCAGGGACGTATTTTCAGTGGCCCCATCCCAACTACGGAGCGTGTGTTAATCCCTTCTTTAATGATCGGAACTACGCACATATCAGTGACGTCACATGAGTCAAAAATAAACTTCCATACATTTTGACCTTTTGCAATGTTATGTGGATTATGTCATAAGCTTGCATTTCTTAAAAATTCCCTGGCCATACAATATACAATATAGGCAATATGTGCCTGGCAGCTAAATGGTTAAAAATGACATTAATGTTGAAATCTGAGTACACTTTAGAATTTGACACTAATACTTTTACCATTTGATGTATTCTAAATATCTAATTTTCTGGCCTCTGTGGACATGTGGTTATAGTCTCTGTTTGGTAATCACTAACTCCTCATTGCTGTTTGTATGAATCCCACCCTGGACTCAACCTGGGCTTTAAACCTCCAATGATGCTGGCTGAGAGAGAAATGTGTACAATTCATCATTTTGAAAAACTTGGATTGATATTGTCAATTACTAGTTTCCTGTTATGTAGAAAAATGTAAATTTTGTGTGATAAATTGTTTCTTAGTCCAAGAAATGGGACATTTATTTTCAGAATTTTATTTTTATGATTCTATATTGTGATATGTCTGAAATATTTGATAAATGTTGCGCCATCTTGTCTTCTGCATAATTGTTGTGGGAACGTTTCAGGAAAATTGCTTGAAGTAATCATAGTTTTTGCTGTATTGCATCAGTACAATGCGTTTTGCTGATTCAGCTGAATATCTTTTTCCTTTTATTTGGAGCTTTTTGCTGATATAAGACTTGATTACTAGAATCTGCCAAGTTGCATGGCACTCCATATTTATCTGTCATCTATTTATGGAACACTTAAATTACAATAAGTCCTGTGATGTATTTGTTTATGGCAACAAATGGCCGAGTCAGCAGTTTCTGAAGAAATGGGCTGAAGAATATTAAAATAGGCCATTTCTTTGATATGATGGCAATATATAGCTGAATGCTAATAAATTGTTTCATATTGCCAGTATCTAAATACATTCGCTTGCTTATTACCATGTTTGCCTTTCTGCACTGGAGTTTAAAGATGCACCATCAGCCAATGACATTTGTGACTATCCATAATAAGATTGCAGACTTAAGATATGCCTGGGTAAAAAAACATTGACCTTCCTTAAAGGGGTAACTCTCGCTGGTATACCAGTGAGCATTTGTGGGTTGGGCTATGTAAACTGATATGCCTAATACTGTCTGTCAATTAAACTCTCTGTTGTTTAAAATAGCAATTGAATGGATGAGTCATCAACTGACCAACTCCCATCAACTGCTCAACCTTACCACATGCCTCTGTTTACAAACAAGAGAGTTTATCAGCAAGTAAGCTACACCTCTGGGGAAATTCAAATTCAAATTTTCTGTTAGACAGGTTTAAACATTTTCTCAAAGTAACACTTACAATTAATATATTACTTAGATTTTTGGATGAAATATTTTGACATGGAATGATTTACCAATGTGAGAAGTTTTCAAGAATATTTTATGTAGTTTATTTGAAAATTCAAATAAGGGCTCTCTGATAATTTCTGAAACATGCATAAAATTTTACAAAAACCCGCCCTAGCACCATCTAGTGGTTTAGATAGTCCAGTTACCCCTTTAAGCTAGCAGGATGCACAGCTTTCCTTATTTGCTTGTAGTAACTCAACTGTAAAAAAGAATTGTTCAACCTTGCCAACCAAATAAAGTCCTTCCCTAGATGCACTGGAGGACTTGCACAATCCCAGATCTCTTACTGTGTGAATCCCTTCTTTACTTTATCCCTTGATATTTGATTTAATTTATCTGTTGTTTTATAACAGAGAGTGGGGAGATAAGATACAGGAGAATAGGGCATTTATATACTGACTCTTTAGGAATAGATTTTCCTGGTCTTTTGTTGCTGGTGTAAAGCACCAATACATGCTGATGATTTACTACTCAGTTTTGGAATCTGTTTGTCTACCTAGTGTCCCGAATGATTTCCTCCTGAAGAAAAACATTTATTTATAGTTCTGTTAAGGTACAACACCAGACAGGTTGACTACTCTTGACATCACAGCCATAACTAGAAAAGGGATAGATTATGGATGAAGTGTCTGCAAATCTCATGGTAACATGAGCTGGAAGAAATACTTAGCGATTGTTGGGAACATTTTGTCATTTAATGTTAACAAATGGAAATTTGTCATAAACTTGTTTTATATTTCTACAAAAGGTAATAAAAGCTATCCAATTTTCTTCAAGTCAAAGTCAATATGAAGACAAGTGCTATGTGGAGAGCTGTGTTAAACAAGTGGCTGCTGATAATTTTGTCTCTTTCTTCTCCATGACATCTTTGAAAATTGCATTCTGTTACACATACTTGTCATTGTTTTCCTGCAACATCCCAGTTTGACTTTTCCAATACCTTGATTATTTTCTTCCATATTTGCTCCATACCTGACCTTGTATTGACCTGATAACTGTATTAGCTAAATCTGACCATAATTGTTCTATATCGAGGGTTCAACGCAACAGTGTCGTAACTCATATGGAAATAAGAACAATTTACGACAGTGTTGCGCTGAGCCCTCGATATATGAAGTATGTTAATTACTACTACAACCTTTTACAGGTTGTCCATTAAGCACCATTGACTGACAGTGTTATCAGGAGATCTTCAATCATTAATGAAGTCTTCATTTGTTTTATAGGCAATTATCAGTCAGAGTAAGGCTTCTGCTTGTAAAATATGATTGTTCTTACAATGATGACAAGAGGGGGAGGGGTGGGTGATTAATTCACAGATCTATGACCTTCAGGGGATTGCATGATCATTGGATCACTTTTGTGTGAAATATATAAATCCATTGAGAAAATCTCACCAGAGACCTAGTATTTATATTATCTTGGGTCACAACCAACAATCAGAGCCATTTAGTATCTTTTCCAGCATTTGTTGTTGGTGGAAGACGACAAGCATACACCTTGGTAGATGCACCAACCTTATGCAACCTAGGTGGCCATCTTCCTCACATGTGAAATTTGTCTGGTCCTTGATGGAATTTGAACTTACAGGCTACTGATTACTAGTCAGAGACCAGAACAATGTGACCATGGAAGGCTCTTTGTATCCAATATCTTGACAGGATTTTCATGAAGATCCACTGATTTCCAATGAAAACCATTGGTTAGCATTGCCAAAAAAATTGGTTACAATCCTCAAAGTTCGAAAATGCTTATGAACTAGGCAGCCCCCTTGACTCCCGGTCAAATTTGTTACTTTCATTGTACATAAAAAAATATGTTGTACTGAATATTAATGAAAACCCTGCCTTGAAGAAATGATTACAATGAAACTCATGTTCCGAAATCACAAAATGGATTGTGTTATTTAACATCAGTATAAAATACATGAACTGCATTGAACTTGTTTATGATTAAAATGATTATAATTGCATTGAAGCTTCTAATAGATTTGTTGAAGTACAATGAATAATGCATCCATTATGCAGGTAGTTACTGATATTGCAATGGTATACAATTTTCATTCCAAACTGATAATTGCAATTTGAAATATTATAGAATCGAGTGTGTCAGGTGCCTTCTTGTCTACTGTCTGAAATTCATAAATGTTGTATATTTTAGATGCAGTTGATGGGATATTTATTTGATCTTATAAAACAATCAGTAAATTCAAGTGTTCATTGTTTTTTGTCTGTTGTAAAGTAATTGCTGCAGTGTTAAAATGTTTCTATTTATCTTTGTAATTTGCACTAGGAAGAAAATTACAGTAAATTCTCAAAAACAATACATTAAGCAAAAAGTTTCTTAACCTTGCCACAAAAACTGCATGGCCATAAATCAACTATTTTGGCAAAACAAAAAACAACACAGAACTATAAACATAGCTTTCACTCAACCTTTGCCAAATCCTTAATCAAATGAACAAAAGCCTGCCATCTTCCTCCTATTCCCTAAAATGTGATCTTTTTTGTTTGTCTAAATATTCCTGCTTTTTCCTAGAACTTGATCTTGTGCATGTCTAAACCTTCCTACTTTTTCTGAAAATGTGATCTTTGTTTCAACTTTTCCCTAAAATTTGATCTTTGTGTAGAACTTAATCGTCCAACTTTTTCCTAAAATATAATCTTTGTGATTTTCTGACTCTTCCTGTTTTTTTTCTTGAAAACATCTTTGTACTGGCCTATTAATCTTCATACCTTTTCCTAAAATGTGATCTTTGGATAGGACTTTTTCCTACTTTTCTGTGTGTGAACCATACAATTTTCAGAGGCATGTAGAAGGCCTTCGGCTTATGCAGAATTCTGTTTAAAGGTAATAGCTTCAGAGTAACTACAAAGATGAAACATAATTAGCATCATAGAATTTGATTATAGATTTTTAGATACGTTTTACAGCTGCCAATCACTGCATCAATGGATTGCAGTTGTGATTAAATGTGAAAAAATAGGTTAAAGGATTATGAAGAAAGCCAATTTATATTCCATTTATTTTAAGAATTGCTGAGTCAGTCTTCTTAGGACCTGATAGCAAACCGAAAAAGTTGTTTTAATTTTGAAAACAGTCAAACCTATGAATAAAGGCTACCATTGGGAAAGACATCATATCACTTTATTGACAGGTGGCTGCTAACAACTGTTGTTCTCAAAAGATGCAGCCTACAAAGATGTGAATTGCAGACCTGTTTCCATTATATTTATACGCCTGTTGATAACACCTGGGCAGCATCCACTACGGTGTCCGCTCTCTAATTCAAACCGGTTTAGTCAGATCTTCACCAAACTTGATGGAAATGTTTATGGGCATTAGATCTCAGTCAAGTTTGATAGCCAGGGCAATCGCACCTGGCACTTCTGAGTTATGCCCCTTGATACATTGAAGATTTACTGAATATTCAGTGTCCACTCTCTAAACCCACCAATCATCAACCAATCTTCATCAGACTTGGTGGAAATGTTTATGGTCATGAGATCCCCATCGCACCAGGTACTAATTTCCTACTCATAGTGTCACAAACCTTATGACAGGCGTATTTTGTGACCTGGCACTCTTGTTAATAATACCTTTCTTTCTTTTGATTGATTGATTCATTCACATTGGCATGAAATTATTTCATTACATTTTCATGATCAAGTATTGATACACTATAAGAAGCAGAAACAATTAACAAGGCAGGTGACAGCTTGAGTTCCCATGCAATATCACTTGTAAAAGTGTGTTTGCTGTTTAACTACCTTTTCATCTAGACTACAACAATTATTGTGCATGATAAAATATTTGTATTCTAAGAAGTTGAACACCTGTATCAGGTAACTATCTTTATAGGATTCAATTGCTGGGCACATCAGAATTTTTCAATAAACACTCTGTCATCTCATCTTCAGTGCCATAAAAGTGTGATTGTTCCCAAGAAATTTCATGGAATAATCATTGTTATTGCTGTTTTGCATCAATAAAGTGTGTTTTGCTGATAAAGCAATTTTTGTAGTATTAGAATCCATTCGATGAATCTAAGGAATTCAATGATATCCATATTTATCAGACATGTTGTTTTTTGTTTGCTTTTATTCTTATTTTCATTTCTCCTCCTGAACGGAGTTGTGAATTCAATATCTCGGCTCCGCCTTCTGCATTTCTTAGGGACACTTTTTCAGTGTCCTCACCCTAACTGCCGAGCCAAGTACTTATAGTGTTTAGAAAATCACAGAAAAGGTGGCTAGGCATACGTATTACCTTGTTAATTTACACTGGGCACAATAAAATAAATGGATAAAACATTTGAAATATGAGTGGGGATTATATAAATGCACGGTTCTCCGGTATCTTCTCTCCCCTGTTTCTCTGGGGCGGTTCTGAAATTACCATTGCAGTCGAATGGGCTGTTAAGTAAAAAGATCGTTATTTAGAATACTGTGTCCTATTTATATTTGATGTTTTCATATTCACATCATTAATAAAGGTAGATAAAAAAGAAAATTGAAAAAAAATATCATAAAGGATAGCATTCAAGCAATGTCTTTTAAATATTGATCATTTTTGGCATGCCAAGAGAATATTAGAAAAAATAGTTTAAGCACATGTGCAGCTATCATTGATATCGGCTATTCATTTGTCTATTATACCTATATATTGGACAGTATAAAGCTTTTCTGGAATGTGTTTGGTACACATTCATAGTTTGCTTTCTTTAAAGCTTCAAAAAGCTGAATAGGTGTAACATAAGGTCTCTGGACCCTTAGGTCCGGTTCATGTGTTAGCACCCCAGGCAAGTCACATGTCCTCTGTTGAAAATTTGTTGAAGACAAGACTATCTAAGACTATATAATTCATCTTCCATGTTTAAAGCAGTGAGACATCCTAGTGTACCTAATGATTTCTTAATAAATCATCAGTTGTTTATTGTTATGGTACATTTTTGCGGAGACATATTGACAAATGAAAGCAATAGAATGTGATGGATTATTAATAAATTGTCGGTGATTGCCATGGTTACACGATCAACAAGAAAGGCTTACATATTGTAGGCAGCTATTCTTATCTGTAATGTGAATGGAAATTTGCCATAATTTGTTTATATTTCTACAAGCCTTCAAGTTTACGAAAAAAAAAAGACAATTTGTAACCCAGAGGTCCAGTTTGAATCTCGGCCACGGTAGGTCATACTCTTCTATAGATGAAAATTTGACAAAAATGTTGATTTTCCATGATGTTAAGTTGCTTTACCTCCACTCTATCAAACAGTATCTTCTAATATTACATTTTGTTGACTTGTCATTCTTTGCCTGCAATGTCTTGACATGTTCAATTTCCTGACTGTTATGTACCATTTTCCAATGGGGATTGATGCTCTCTGACAGCAGATGTACCATTACAAAAATAATTAAGCTATTCATTTCTTAACACATGCATATTAATAAGTTGTTAGGAACTCATATTTTCTTTTAATACAATCTCATACAGGCCCATACCTCCAAGTTCTAAGTCACACTTGAAGGTCAAATATTGGGTTTGCTTTGTCAAGGCTGCAACTCAATTGTTCATTGAAAGGACTCCGAATTTCTTCTTTGTTAGTGGCATGTGGTAAAACAATGTCCCTTTTCTGTGATGAGGGCATAAATAACATTAACAAGTCTGTGACAAGCTCTAGTTAATGTTTGCTGCAATAGTCTCTGCCTTATAACCAATGGTCCCCCAACCACCGTGAGTTTGAATCCCATCCATGAATAGAAAAAGATTAAATGTTAGGAACCAGGTGTCTGGCTGGCTTACTGAAGGTCAATGGTTCATGGCTCAATTAAAAGGTCAATGGTTCATGGCTTATAGAAGGTCAATGGTTCCTAGCTTATAGAAAGTCAATGGTTTCTGGCGTATAGAAGGTCAATGGTTCCTGGCTTACAGAAGGTCAATGGTTCCTGGCTTACAGAAGGTCAATGGTTCCTGACTTATAGAAAGTCAATGGTTCCTGGCTTATATAAGGTCAATGGCTCTGTCTAGGTGTATGCTTGTGGTCTTCCTCCGCTGTTAAAGTTGAAAGGTCATCAAATGACCCTGGCCATTAAACCCCAGTGAAAAAAGCTTAAAAGCTTGTGTTTTACTGAATTTTATAAGTACCTGATGAACATTTTTGTCCATTGAATCACGTCTGTATATTATTTATTTGTTGTCGTGGCGATGGAGACTGGAGAAGCTTGTAGCTTTAAAAATATAACGGAAAATGAGATGTCGCTATATTGCTTTTATTGTAGAAAACCATCTTTATGAACATAGGCCATCCTAAGGAAAGACAAAATGTGGCATTTATAGACAGGCAGCCTTTATATGGAGGTCGTTTTGTTCTAACAGTCAAGGCTTCTTAATGGGCAACCTTTTTTTCATAGGGTGGCCTTTATTCGGAAGTGGCCACTAATGCAGATTTGACTGTAACTCCATAATTTCTACCATTGCCAGTTATAGTAAGAATTGCATGTTGTCAGCATGATCAGGCTATTCAATTCAGAATGTTTTGGCAGATATTTTGAATAATTACCAATTGTCTGCCCACGCGTGAGCTCTTGATGTTAGTAATGTCTTTGCTGAGCCTTATATGGAATTCACATGGGAAAATTGGACATCATGACCAAGGTTGTATTATGTTAGAACATGTGAAGCACACAGTGTGGGAGGGTTCAAATGTCTGTGATTTACTAGGAATTTGATTCCTTGAGAGACATAAGACTGCAAAATAGACAGTTATATAATATATATGCAAAATACATTTGGTCTAGTCTATTTGGGTTTAATGCCATTTTTCCACAGTTTTTGGTTATATGCAGCTGCCTATTCACCTAACCAGTTTTCTTTGACTATATTCTAACCAATTACTAACTTCTGTGAAGGAAAATTGACTTTTTTTTCAAATTTTCATGAAAAGGTATGACCTGTTCCAACTGGGAATTGGACCTAGATTGCCCAGATTTAACTTTGCTAATAGGTTTCCCCTGAATTCTGAACACTGGTCAACATTTTTAAAATTAAAGCTGTCAAATTTATAACCCTTATACGCAAGTAAGTTATGTAGGCATCGTTCTATGATGTTAACATGTCATTAGATGTAAGTTTAATGTGGTTGTATCATATCAGACTGGTGGATTTGGTAGTATTTATGGTGTACTTTATTCCATTGATGTATGGTATGGTAATACCATATACATATGAACTATATACATGAATGTATTCATTTGTCAAATACTCATGATTGTCAAAAAATGTGTATAATCTATAACTTGTAAATATGTTATACTCTCCATAATGGAGGAATGAATCAAGTAGATGGTCAATATCCTTTATGAAAAAAGCAACTTCATACAAAAAACTTAAACCAATGCTTCTTGTGATTCGTCTAACTATAACGTTTTGTTATAGTTGTTCTTGTTAAATATGATTAACATGATAAATTCAATCGGGATCATCGCATCAGATCGTATTGGATTGTCTCAAAACGAACAGGTCGTTTTCCATCAGACCAGATCGCATTGTAGTGCAACAAATCGTTTCTGAAAGTATCATCCCGCATTACCTTGTATCCAAACCTGTGATTTGGCAAACATTCCATTCACAAACAAGACCAATCGTGGGCTTCATAGCAGATCGCATGACATTGGGAAGTTAAATCTTTGACAATGAGGGTATGGTTATAGACACAGTCAACAGTGTTAACAGTGGCCTTTTTTAAAAGAATGGCCTTTATTCACAGGGTGGCCGTTTTCATCAGAGGTGGCTGCTAACACAGGTTTGACTGTAAAACTGGTTTAGGTTAACCACTCACTTGTATATAATTTTAAAATTCTAATCAGACGTAAACAGGTGGAATATATGAAAAAATCTTATTTTTTGTATTTATTTCTTTAATACATTAAAACCTCGATTAACCAAACTCGGGTTATCCAAAAACCTGTTTTTTTTTCAAAATAAATTTTCGGTCCTGATTGCCCCCTACATATTTCAATGTTGAAGAAACTCGATTATCTGAATCGTGTAATCCGAAACCATGGATTTTCCAAAATGATATTTCGGTCCTGTCAATTTCGAAAAAAAACAAGGTTTTACTGTAGTCTCAGTTTCTGTGGCTTTGACAGTTTTGTTGTAACTTTGTGTTGCCTAGCAATCAATACCAAACACAGATGGAATATAATCAGAGATCTATCACTCATGTTTCATCCAGTGTTGACATCTTAAGCACCTTTGTGGTGTCTCCTGTGGCATTGTTATTTTTCAGTTTGTTCAGATGTGAATTGTTTATTTCCATAGCTTGATCATTTTGCTTGATGAAAGCACAGGAATTTTGATTAAAATACTGTTACTATGATAAAAGTACTGAAATTATAATAAAAGCATAGTAACATCTGAATCAGTACCAAAATAAAGTGTTGGTCGGGTAACCGTAAATAATTCTGGCTTATTTCAGAAACCCTACTGATCCAGACTTTTACCGGATTAAATTTTTACCCTGATTCATACCATACCCTGGTCTGGACTATAACCCTGATCCGGTCTTTTACCCTGGTCACACTAATCCAGACTATTACCTTGATCCGGACTTTAACCCTGGTCCAGACTATTAGGCTAATCTGGATTTTTACCCTGATCTGGACTATTAACCCTGGTCCAGAGTATTAGGCTAATCTGGATTTTTACCCTGATCTGGACTATTAACCCTGGTCCAGACTATTAGGCTAATCTGGATTTTTACCCTGATCTGGACTATTAACCCTGATCTGGACTATTAACCCTGGTCCAGACTATAAGGCTAATCTGGACTTTAACCCTGATCTGGACTATTAACCCTGGTCCAGACTATTAGGCTAATCTGGATTTTTACCCTGATCTGGACTATTAACCCTGATCTGGACTATAACCCTGATCTGGACTTTAACCCTGATCTGGACTACAACCCTGATCTGGACTTTAACCCTGATCTGGACTATAACCCTGATCTGGACTATTAACCCTGGTCTAGACTATTAGGCTAATCTGGATTTTTACACTGATGATGAATTTTGCACTGACAAATGGACTATTACCCGGATTCTGACTTTTTTCCAGATCCAGACAAGTTAGGATCAGTTTCTAGTATGTTCCTATCAAGAAAGTGATCACTTTGTTTAAAATAATCATAGGTGTATTCTTTCTTTCAGCTCCTACTCAATCTATAACAAATGGTGACAGGACAGACAACTCGGATGAAGCAAGCAGTACAAGGGGAAGTTACTCTGTTACACGAGAACGCTCAAGGTTTGTACATTGAACTAAATTACAGTAAACCTCACTTAGCATCTGCCTCAATATGATGATCTATTCATTATATTGACCACTTACTGTATTTTCATTTATTTTCGTTGGGCTCAATTTTCGTGGTTTTTACTAAAATGGCCTTTTCGTGGGGACATAAATTCGTGGATAATGAATTTTGAACGAAAAATGCCTTATCTCTGCTTCTAAATTCATGTGGATTTGATTTCGTGGATGAGCCGACCCATGAAATCCACGAAATAAAATCTCCAACGAAAATTAATGATTCCACAGAATTTTCATATTGGTTTTCAATGAGTCCTCCATATAAAGTCAATAAAGAGACTACCTTGATATTAAAACTGATTTATATTATCAAGAAGTTGCATGCAGGTCTCAACATTAAGGTTTTACTGTATGTGTTTAACTTAAACTATCATGAACAGAATCTGGAACACTTTGTCCAACTTCGCAAGTTTTCATTAATTTGTATTTGTGTTTTGCCAACAATTTCTGCTGAATATTCACTTCAGATTGTTAACTTTTTGTATGATCACATGTGGTTGAACTGTCTCCAAAGATTAATATCATATACAGTACTTAAGAAATCTCTGGGATGGGAGTTTAGTCAAAACTTGATATTAAGAACATCTTTTGTACCCCCCCCCCCCCCCCCCCCATAAAGGGTCTTAACAATAAGCTGGTCGCAATGTTAAGTTGAAATGTAAAGAAAATATTGAATTCCTGTACAAAAATAAGAAATGATTATAACATGGTGTTGATAATATTGAGGACATTGCAAAAAATAGGTTTCTGACGGTTTCTATAATGTCAATAACACGATTTTCTGACATGGTATTGCACAATTGAAAACATGAAACTATTTATGGATAAATAACTTTATTTTGAATATCATTGCATACTTTATACATTCAACAAATATGTATTTTCATCTTATACATCATGGTGTACATTTTACATAAGTATATCATGTTATATCACTGTAAACAGTGCGAAATTAGCAGTTGTCCTGTTGTCCGGGACAACCAATTTTTCATTCGGACAACCAAAATTTTGGTTCGGACAACCAAATTTTCATTAATAAATCAAAGCAAAAGCAGCTAAAATTTCTGTTTCGGGCAACCAAATTTCAACCTTAATTTCACACATTGTGTAAATACGCCCATTAACGCTCATGATACACAGTTTATTTTTCAATCAATGAACAAAACCTGTATATTACGAGCACCAGGTTTATCTCAAGCAATTTGTCTGGTCTGATGACTCCTCGAGATTACTGTATCTTCAAGGATGCCTTTTCAACTTCCCCGTTTGCTATGGCTTTTCTGTTGATGTGGGAAGAGATGGACTTTAGCCTGCATTGGATGAATTGACATGAACACCATTTCACATTGTTTCCAGTTCTAATGCTTGAAAACTTGATAAATATGCTTAAAAACTCCCAATTCTATGCCTGTCTTGCTGTAAGAACCCTGTTTGTGATGTTTGTAATTTGTAACAAGATTTGTGTCTTGTAGCAAGAAGATTTGTGACTTGTTGTGAGAACATGGGACATGTTGCACGACCATTTGTGACTTTTTGTATGAACATTTGTGACTACTTGTTGCAAAAACATCGTGATTTGTTGTAAGAACATGGGACATGTTGCACGACCATTTGTGACTTTTTGTATGAACATTTATGACTACTTGTTGCAAAAACATTGTGATTTGTTGTAAGAACATGGGACATGTTGCAAGAACATGTGATTTGTTGCAAGAACAATTGTGACTTGTTGTGAGAATATTTGTGACTTAATTGTAATATTCATTTTGTGGCTTTAACTGGGACAGTGGTGACTTGCAAATATGTGACTCTCAGACAAAATTGATCCTACAGTAACTTTTACATTCATAACATTTCCAATTTTGAAATGTTCCCATTAAACACATATTTGTAGCAGGTTGCTGCAATAACCTAATGCTTCTCTGTTCTTAAGGGGACATTTATTACATTGCAATAGTCCTGTTTATCTGAAGTATTGATGTATTAAAGTATATGCAATCAGTTTTTATGGCTTCTGTTGGTTCCTTTGTCTCAAGTTGCTCACTTTATCATATTATCCTGCACTCTGTCTGACAGATAACTTGCATTTCTGTAAAATATGACTTGGCAGTTCTTTCTGACTAAATTTGTAGTTTATTAGTCTAACTTAACTTATTATATTTGGGATCCTTGATAGCTTTCTGCTGATAAAAATATGGAATTTTATGAGCATATTTACGTCTTATGTGCATTGGTTGCTGCATATAAATTATTGACCTACTATACCAGTATTCTAAATGTATTCCCCAGATATATTGTCTATTCTGCAGTCTTATGTCTCCCCAATCTAAGGCTCCAGAAATCAATCTTTTAGTAAATCAATATGTTGTCGGTCTCGGTCTCAGGACATTGTGTGACAACCATAACCATATATCTTTGGCTTTTGCCTCCCCTATGAACCCCTAAGATAAATCAGACAAAATGTGCTGTTTTTGTTCTTCTAGAGAAGAGAGATACTGAAAGCCTTCAATCATTTCTGACATACTGTTGCTGTGTATTCCACAGGAGTCTGAGAATTAAATTGGTAATATCTCTGTGGAATTTTAGCATCAATATACTGTCAAACCTGTGTAAGGGGCCATCTCTGAATAAAAGCCACCCATTAAATTCAGGGATTTTTTGGGGGCGATTTTATAGCTGAAATTCGGTCAATATTCCCAACCGAAAATAGTATCTTTTTTTCCCAATTCACAGACAAATATCTTTATTTTTTATTAAGTTCATTAACATCACTTTTGGTAGTAAATGCTTGATTCTACTACTGTTCTATGGGAGAATAAGTAGATTAAATTGAACATTGCACAAATTGTTGTTACAGATTTTTTCCCAATTTTGATTAAAATACCTCGAAAATTCCCAATCCCAATGGTATGGGTCATATTCCAAAAATACCAAAAGAAAAACCCCTAGAATTTAAGTATTTCTTTTGAAAAAACTGCCATGATTATTTAGAACAGAATGACATCCCAATAAAGGCTCAGTGTGTCTTTCCTAAGGGTGGCCTTTGTTCACAGGTTTGACTGTATGTACATATAACACAAATATAATTATGCTCTCATAATGTTGGCCATGATGCAAAACATTATGAATGTGTGATGCTGCTTGCGAATGCCTAATCCAGATGTTTAATTTTAAACCCTTTCATTCAAAATTGCATCCCCTTTACATTTATTTTAGTGTTGTGACCCCTTAACCCAATTTTGCTTTGTTGGGACCCTTTAATCTAATTTGGCAATGGTGGAACCCCTTAAATTCTGATTTTTGATTTTGCACACCATCTCCTGTTTTTCAATGTTGGGACCCGTTATTGTGCAATTTAACCTCTTAATTCGGTATTGGAATGTTTATTGTCCTATTTCAGTGTTGACCTTTTGTTTTATTGTACAGGTCAAGGGAGCGGGCTCATGAAGGAGAGAGGCGTGACCGTGAACATGCTGAAAGAAGTGAACATGGTGTATCCCAGGACCCTGTGAGAGAGCCTGTATATGGGGTCATACAGACCCAACCAAGGTCATCTAGGGGAAAGAGGTCAACACCTAGACGACACACTACGGGTGGGAGTGCCATGGTTGCCAGACAACTGGAAGAAATGGTAAGTTATTGAATCAGTATTTGCATGCACTGTCGCTTTATCTTGATACAAATATTCCCTAATAGTCAACCCCTGATTGTAGCATTTCTAGATTGATTCAATTTTTATCAAATTATAAACATTAAAACCCCTGAAAAATCCAAGGGGCCCCGACCCACTTAATTAAAGGCCCACATTTTGTATGTGCGAGTACACTCACACCTATGAATTAAGGCCACCCATGGTGAAGACAAAATGTGACCTTTATGTGCAGGTGACCCTAATTTGGAGGTAATTTGGATCAAATTGTTGACAGTTTTCAAAAGAATGGCCTTTTTTCAACAGTGGCCCTTATTGGTCGGTGGCCGATAACACAGTTTTGACTGTATATTCTGGAGAGTACCGAAAATTGGTAATATAAAGTAAGGGAGACCACTAGTATTAGAAACATTCTTTAGACTGGTTTATTGTAAAGTTATGTGTAGAGATGATCATGCAATAATATGCAGTCAAACTAGTCAAAAGACTGCTTTATGTCTTTATTAGAGATGGTCCAGTGGTTGGTATCCTGGACTATTACCCTGGTGATACGGTTTGAATCTCAGTCGATCTTTAAATTGGCGTGGATAAAATTTGGTGGTTTTTTAAAAAGTTGAATATTGGCGATGGTCGAGTATTGGTGATTTCTTAAATATCCGCCATAATAAAACCATGCATTGTACGTTGCCTGCTCAAATTATATTAATGTACCATATATTTTAATTTACTGTGTGTTTTATAAAATGTTATAAAATGACCATTTTCACACCTTCTTACTACTTGTACAATGCTCTTTTCTTACTATAAAATACACCTTTGTTATAAAAATTTCAAACGCAGTCATGTTTAGCACCTGTTATTAACATATGGTAATGGTTTGCATGTTTGTCCATATCACTTAGCATTTTTGTTAGTTGATAACGACGATTACATATACCATTTTTTTGTATATATACAAAATTATAACTTATTTGCATATATTTTAACACTGATCTCTTAAGTCGTGTTAGTTGTTATACTATTATTGGCGGTATATCTGCGATGTGAATTATTGGTGGGGTTTTTGATTGGCTGACACCTATCAACTGCCAAAATAGCGAACATTAAACCACCGCAAAAATACCAACATAAACAGCTAGTACCCTTCTAAGAAAATTTGACAGCCTTAAGTGCATGTCTGACTGTAGTTTTATGTGGGATAGAAATAATATCCCAGATAATAACTTGGCTATTCCTGACTCTATTTGTATTTTAATCATGCTATTTTGTCTGCTGTTGTTTCAGTAAATTGAGTTTTAACAGCCTGTTGTGTTGCATTGGTAATTAGGTGGATTTTTGTTTGACTGTGAATGTATTTCTCATTATAATAATAATATGTGTAGAACAATCTGTATATTTAGTTACCTGTTGCCTTGTCTCTCAATGTCTCCACTGAAATGATACACAGTAGGTATATTGAGTACCTGTTGCCAAACAAGTCCACTTCTTCATTTGTTCAAAACAAAATACAGATAAACCCCTGTAAGAGGCCACCTTAATATTCTGTTTGGTCTTAAAGGTAGTCAAAGGTAGACTTACAGTACGGTTCGGGTGATTTGTCCAATTTTCGCATTTCCCCCGCGTTCGTAATCGGCAATTTATCACCCGTAGCTGCGATTTTCATCGCGGCATCGATCTTAAAAAAAATGCGCATCACCGCAATGTCGCTCATCACCGCGTTTTATGACTTATTTATCAGTCGGTAATCTTTGATAGCGATGGATCACGGTGATTCGCGAACGTCTAAAGTCAAGTTTTGAGTAAACTTAAGAGGCGACATCGCGTATCACCAGGTTGAGCGATCGTCGCCGCAATCCACAGCGAATTATTGCCCTTCAGTGGTGACGGTCACCGTCGATTGTCGTCGCTCTGAACACGATGGCCAAAATTCAAATCGCCACGTTGAAGCGATCTACCTGTGGCTTAGCGCGATTTTAATTTCGCGGCGATTCGCGAAAATCGGACAAATCACCCGAACCGTACTGTAATATCGAGGTTTTACTTTTGTGCACTTTACAAGATCTTGTCCAGAACTTACTGTGTTTGAGTGAATTGAATGTCTCTGAACTCTCAGAAAAAGCAGCTTAGGTATTTATTGATATACAGTGCGTCCTTTGATTATACAATTCATCCTTTGATTTAATATAGAGATTAAAACTTATCACTGATTTTATAAAAAAAGTTGGTAGTGCGCTAAGTAGAATTATAGAAGTGTTTAAACAGCTTTTTGCTCAGTCTTCATGCTAGCCCAACTAGCCAAACCCTGGGGCTAGTTGAATTCAAATATGCTTGGTAAATTTTCATTTTCTATAGACCACTTACAATTTGGGCTACTGCTTGAAAAGAAACAGTTTGAACACTATAGCTGTTTTTTACACGGCAACATGTTTTTGAAGTTCAAGATTGAAAAAAAATTATATCCGTTATCCTTACGATATTATCACTCAAGTCAATAAGACACACACTGTTTTTATTTTGAAACAATACCCGCTTGTTTATGTTGTTTAAAAGAAACACTGTGGCCTTTAACAGAATGATCATTAACTTTATTGACAGGCTGTGTGGATTTAATCCTTTATTTTCTATTTGTGATACCTTTTATAGAAACAGAGACATTGTGGTGGCTTTTCATTGACATCTTAATGCTAAACGTTCCCAAATAAATGCTCCTCATGTGCCACTCTTCCAATGAATTTCCATTAATGCCCCTCTTGTAAATAGTACCACTCTTGTAATTCATGCCCCCTCTTGTAATTTATGCCACCTCTTATAAATCATGCCCCTCTTGTAAATGTGTATTTTGCAATCAACCATACTTTTTATTAATTAATTAAGTATACATCAAAATGTTTTTGGTTTCTTTGCTTCAAATTTTATTCAACATCATGTTATTTTGGCTGATTTAGGGGCCAAAAGTAAGTCTGATTCTCTGAAGATAATCCATGACCCCATAATTTGTTGTCACCATTCTGTATCACTCAATTTGTGAAAGTAAAAAGCCAAAAAGCTGTAGTGATAATTGAAAAGTCTTTAGTCATAGTTTTTATTATTATCTTTGTTTTTCCCTCATGATGTGATTTTTATCCTTTCTACAGTCATCACTGCCTATCCCCATAAAAGGGGAAAAACACTGAAACATGATGAAAATTTGGTCAAATAGAGTTCTTCATAAACAGAGATGTCTGTATTTTCTGTTGGAATTGTGCGAATACCAGATTTTATAACACTTTATAACACTTGAAATTCGCAGCTGGTTTTATCTGATGAGCAAAATGTTTTACCTACAGGTTGTCCACATAAAGCCTAATTATATGATTTGATGTTAAAATTCTAAAAATTCAATCAGAAAAGGATGCACCTGTTGATCAATTTGTTGATTCTGATGAAATATTTCCAATCTTTTGCTAACAAGGTTTTTGTAGTAAGAGAAGTTTACATGCTGGTCTGATTGCATCTCAACAACAAATTGATGAACTTAGAATGACTTAAATTCAATTCTGAAAGTAAAAAATGCCAAAAATTGATGTCTTTAACTCATAGGATGATGGACCAGAAACTGTAAAGCTTTTGGATAGAGCCAGGCTAGCCTGCACACCATTGCTTTATGGCCACAGGCTCTTGACTGCTGTTTGGTGTTTTATTGTGTCATCCCATCAATTAAAATAATTATAGACTGTTTCAAAATGGAAGTTGGACAAATCCATTTTCAATTTGGAAATTCAGCCATTCTTGGATTATAAACTTCCAGTTTAGTGTCTAAAAGGTTGAAGTCTGTCGCTTAATTGACCAAAATACATAGAAGTCTGGGTTAAACACCTTATTTTAGATATCAACTCATTTTAGATATTATTTGCCATTTCAATACATACATGATTAAAAATTCTACAATTCTATCATAACTTATCAAATGCCATGTCTGTATGGCTGTTTCTTGTATGTCCATGGACATTTCTATGACCTGTTTGTTCCTCATTGCCTAGTATGAAAATGTTTGAATATTTTATAAAGCTTGGCACTTATAAACTAACTACACATAGGGAAAGCCATGTGCTCACTTGGAGGAACTGTATCCTCTTAAAGTTGTTAGTTTTATCACTAGTGTTAGGGCTGATGGCTACTTACAGTCACCTTGGTACTGATACCAATATTCTCAAACTTTGTTTATCATGTTCCTTTGCTGTTTCTCTTTTTTTTTGTTACTGTGGATAAGTGGATCAAAGTAAGAAAATGTAAAGTTGCTCATATTTGAAGTGACTTAAATTTTAAAAAATCTTCATAAAATTTTCAAATATTGGATGTTTGCTTGAATCACTGAAGTTTTCGACTTAATAGATTGAATTTGTTATATTTGTTAGTTATGCAAATTGACTGTAAAAGTTGTATAAATTATCGTTTTGGATTGCAGTTCATCTATTTACAAAGTTTTGATGAAAATGAAGGATATAATTATTATAGTAATGGCTGTTGCCATGACTGTTGCCATGACTGCTCGGGTTAATGTTATGGTGATGATACTTTACATCAAATAATTCCAACAGATGATACAAAATTTAGAATTTAATTAATTTCTTTTATTTGATTGGTTCATTATTATTACCCCACCCACTATTAGTGGCGGGGGCTTTACTGGAATCACATAAAATGTTCCATGCTGCCCGTAGCATTTCTTGTTAAGACTGTCATTGTTTAGCATTGTTACTTTGCATAATTGTTCACCTACATAAGACAGTAGAGTTCAAGAGCAAGGTCCTTACCTCCAAGGTATAAGTCACACTTGAAGGTCAAAGGGCAAATGTGGGAATCCGTGTCAATGCGGGGTGTGGGGATTGTCGTCACATCTGTGACAAGCTCTAGTTGATATTGTACATTTGCAGGCACTGTCTGTCTTGTTATGGCATGAAAAACCTTTACTGTTGCAATCTGCATAGTTAAGATGTTCAATGTTTAATATCTAAAAATCTAATTGCTGCAATTTACCTTCGTTGTACAGTAATTAATGATCATAGAATGTTTTATTATGGTATGAAAAAAAAGTTAACTGTTGCAATCTACCTACGATGTACAGTAATTAAAGGTTGTGTTCTAAAACAATACAATTGTTAGAAATAATTGATATGTTTTGATTGGGGAGTCAAAAGAAGTAAGTTTGTTATTGATGTCGAAGTCAAAGGGTTGGGGATTTGTACTGACACAGGCATTAGACTTGTGATAATCATTAAAACAAAAGTGTTAGCGTCAATGAGTGCATTTTTGACTCTGATGTTTAAGTGAGTACTATTCTGACATGTAGGTGTTTGAGATCAGGTAGCATTATAATTGTTTTTCCTCTGCATTAGTATGTATGTATAGCTTAAGTATTGCATGTGTGTTGGAGATGTTGTGAACATGGATAGATATATTATGGAACGAAGTGATTTTTACAGATATGAGGTGAGAGATAAGTTTTGTTTTGTACCATTGTATGAATGTTTTCTGTTAAAATTATGAATTATAAGTTTGTAAATTGATATAATCATTTAAATGATTTTTTGATGCATTCACAAAAACATATAGGAGCTCCTACAGTGGGTGACTTTATCTTTTTATGCCCCCACCAATCGAAATGGCGGAAGATCATAAAGTGTTACCACTGTCGGTTCTTCTATCTGTCTGTCCAAATTTTGGTTTCCAAGCAATAACTCATGGCTTGGTTTTATATTTCACATGAAAGTGTATAATTATAGTATAATACAGGTCAAGTTTGGTTTCCGTTAAAATGCAAACATTTTCACAGGAGTTATGGCCCCTTTTTGACTTAGTACTCAGTGGGGGCGTTCATGTCCCTAGTTTTAAAAATGGGTGGGGTGATAATTAAGGGAGGGGTATTCTATTTTTGGGAAAATCAGTATGTAAATGTATTTGTGTGAATTATCTTTGTATTGGATCAATTCAGTCAAAATGCAGCACAAGCATGTTTTTCTATCAGCTGATCTTACACAATGCAGTGCATGTCATTACATGAAGATTTCAATGCTTCATTCTGAGTGATAAAGGGTTCATAATTCAGTTGTTTGCTAATCAAATTATGTCACCATTATACACTTACTGATTATCTGAGTGATGAATGTTTGGTATGAATTGTTTATGAAGTCTGATAATGCATAATCATCAATTCAGTGGTGTATGATAATGCTTTAAACAACTTTATGGTACACATTAGATGCAACAATATCTGTTGGTTTTTTGCGGAAAAACGAGGTTATTAGTGGTACTGAATTTTGGAACTTTTGCTGTATCATTGGCTTATCAATGGTTTGCAGTAAAATCTGTGCTAGTGGCCATCTTCAAAAGGGCATTGTTTTTAAAACTCCATCGATTATATAGAATTAAATGACCTCTGAATAAGGGCCATATAGGTCACATTTTGTCTTCCCCATAGAGTGGCCTTTGTTCACAGGTTTGACTGTTTAATTGGAATTCTGGGTCAGCAAGCATAAGGTCCTAGATTTATTCGTACTTCTGTAGATTATAGAATGTTGGATCATTTATAGATGTATTTGAAAGAATCATTTTAAGAAAAAGGATAAACTTTCCTCGAATTATATTCAAAAGAAATTGTCTCCCTTATCTGAAACTGTTTGTCTTGTTAAAGTTACCTCCCTTTTTACCTTCCAAGATTATTTGGTACAAGAATTATGCTGTAATGTTTGCTTTGAAGTCTATTCTGTGGTAGAATAAAATTGTTAGTGCAACATTTGTATCAGCATAAGTAGGAGTCATACTGTTTTCATAAATAAACATGTCAACTTGCAACCCCAGTTACCTATTATCATCTACCAGGGGAGACAAATACTGCCAGTAAATTGTGAATAGTTTCACATGAATTATCTCCCTTTGCACACACACACAAAAACTGCTTGATGAACAGATCAACAGTCAATCAAAGTGTGATACATCAGGGGGGAAAATCAGTACTAGCAAGTTAATAGCAGTTTGGAAATAATTACCTCCCTTGGCAAGTAAACAGAATGATGTGATTGTTTGGTGTAATCGTTAGAAGAAATTATTGCAGAATTAATTTAGTAATGGGATTATAAATGTTTCTTGTCTTAAGTTAATGAATTGATAACCAAATTATATTGAAGGCATATTATTAATAACAGAACAGATTTTAATGCCACGTTAATCATTGCTGCAGCTTGGTATAATCTAAGTCTGTAATTATTTGAAGATTGGAACTTACTCATAGAATGTTTTGTTATTTATACAAATACTTTTGATGCAAAACTGCAGCAATTTTTGAGTTGTAGCTTTCTTGCTGTTTGAATTTAGCTGTTAGAAACCGTAAATATATTTGGTCGGGATTCATATACATGTATATGACAGGTTTTTTTCTGGCCTTAAGATCTTAAGTTAGATCTCCCTTTCTGGCTTCAGTAAAGGTAGACAAATCATTCTGAAAAATGTAGTCAGCGCAAATAATAGGGTTGGTGGGGAGTCCATTAACAGGACAATTTTTTCTGGCATTAAAAATTTTACCTCCCAATCTGGCTAATAATTACAGTAAAACCCCGATTATCCGAAGTCTTCGGGACCGAAAAATTACTTCGGATAATCCGGGTTTTCGGATAATCCAGGGTAAGGGAAATCTAGACAAGTGCAAGAAAATAAAGGGAGATCACTCCCATATATATGGCGTACATGAATAGGTATAATGACAACAAAGTTAATGCGTTATATTTCATAATTTATTTACGAAAAAATACATTTTACGACAAACATGTGTATGTTTAAGGTAAAACAAATGTATGAGTAGTTTGTGAGTTTGTACCATTATTAATTCGTCAAAGTCATGAGGAATCCAAAGTGAAACTACCAATACAAATGAATACCCAAACGGTAGCACATGTCATGTTAAAAGCACATTATTCCATCGATAAAATGATACCGTGAAATGAAATATACACGGGATGTAGAAAAAGACACTGTTTAAATAAATTATAAACTGTATTAAAATAAAAATCCAACGCGGAGTTTCATTTTCGATAAAATGATACCGTGAAATGAAATATACACGGGATGTAGAAAAAGACACTGTTTAAATAAATTATAAACTGAATTAAAATAAAAATCCAACGCGGAGTTTCATTTTATTGCTACAGTCACAAACACTACGAGCGTCACACAAATCGTTGTCGTCCTAAGAATCGTGTTCGTATTCATTTTCCAAAAATGGAATAATTTTGAAATCGAGTGCCGGTAATTTATATTGGTCATGTGTATTGTTTGTCAATATAACAAACTTCGAAAAATAAAATGAACATTTTTAATGTTGGTTGCTTTTTCAAGTGAAATTATGATGCAATTCATAAATCAAAGGAAAAATAAAAGATGAATGATCTAGCTAACCCTGTCCGTATCGTAATAGGTTAATTGTGTTCCCATTACTGCAAACAATGATCCAAACCAACAATCCATTGTTCTCAGTGGTTTGATAATTTGTTGTTTACACCTTTTGACACGTTAAAGAAATCCTACAATGAACTTCTCTGATCGATCAGAGTTAATTGTCGACTTCGGATAATAGGTGCGAAAATACGCGTTCGGATAATTGTGGGGACCTGTTTATCACTTCGGATAAGCCATGGTATTCGGATAAGACGATTCGGATAATCGAGGTTTATTTACATTGAAATATATAGAGGGAAATTCGGGACCGAAATTTCACTTCGGATAAGACCAGGTTTTCGGATAATCCGAGTTCGGATAATCGAGGTTTTACTGTATAATGTTGTCAGAATTATGTTCATTCCTATTTTTAACTAGACATGGACATAGAAACAAGAAAATGGCCACCAGTGTTGGAGGCCACCTCCAAATACAGGCCATCCTGTGGATAAAGGCCGTTCGTTCGTAAAGAAATCATTGATTATTTGGGACAAACTGACCTTCAAGTGAAGGTGACCTGTCCATTAAGGCCACATTATGTCTTTCTCTTGGGGTAACCTTTGTTCACAGGATTATCTGTATTATATTGACCAGCTTTATGGAGAGTATGGACACAGATTTCCCATGAGTGATATTAACTTTTCTTTTGCCGGTCTTATAATAAATTATTTTGTTTGCACAGTTCATTGATTTTATGATAAACTGGTGTTATACCTGAAAAGAATAAATATTGTCTCTGGTCCACAATCCAGTTTCATTATTATTGACAGAGTTGCAGATATTTATTGAAAATGTTTTTGCAGATAAAAGCAATTTTTCCGGATTTAGCTGATTTGACATATTTTCTTGTGAATCTACATAACTGGCGTTAGATGAATCAAGTTGAGTAAATTGATTAATTGGTGGGTACCGGGGATTTGCCATTTCAAGTTTTCAATGCACTTACCTGCCGTGGTACTTAAAATCAATGAGTTAATAAGTAAGTTAAACATAGGAAATTTATGACGCAAATCACTGACATTTCCAGGAATATTACAACAAATTTGTGCTTGATACACGCATGTTATCCTGCAATGAGTGTTTTCGATTGTGACAAAACAAAGAAAATGTCGACGGATTATCTAAGCAAGCGATGTTTGGAATATTTTTATTGGTTGAATGAGGTTATTGTATATTTTACATAATTTTTTTTCTTTTTAAAATTCTTGTGCGTCTTTGTGTATCTTTAAGCTCCTGTTGTATCTTTGAGTTCCTTTTTGCATTTATTTTTTCAATTCAAGTTTACATTTCATCTTTAGTACATGCATGTTATTAGGTCAAGCACCTGTAAATTTGAGTCTGATATCTGATTAGGTCAAGGTGACCATTTTTGCTGTTGAATTAATAAATAATTGTATGCTTTGTGATTAAGTCAGCTGCAAGTAAACCTGCTTGTTTAGCTGTTGGTAGAGTGTTACTTATTTATACTTCATGAACTATTTATGAAATATGCACAAATTGCTCATAGAGAATTCATGTTTTCATGAATTCCCTCAAAGGGGCATGGACCTCGGGTCATGAGCTTTAACACGGCAGGGGTAAAATTTTCTGAAATATTGATGAAACTCTTATAATTACAAAAGTTACTCAACTGCAATATTTTTGGTTAAACTTAATTCTGGTAATAATGAATGACTTAAAATTAGATGACTAATTTAAGTTTTCTATTGTGCAAATATATCAGTATCTGTTTATTCTCAATAATGCATTCAAAAATATCTAAGTTTTTACTATGAGACATAAATTAGACTTTCTTTCATTGACTCATCTTCAAACAACTGATTCATATCTAAAATAAAAATACTTTGTAAAATTGAACCACTACCTTGCTATCTTATTAAGATAATTTTTTGCATTAACTCTGATAGAAGAGAAAAAATGGGACTTGAAAAATTTAGCGATTTCCTGAGAATTCATATTTTCAGAGGATGTATTATGTATAATTTTACTTGCAAGATAAGTAACTCTTGTAGAAATATTTGATTTTGCATATCAGAGTTAGTTAACTTGTCTGATTCTCTCTCATTGAGAATAGCATGATTTCTCCCTATAACTGGAGAGGAAGCTGTTGGTTAATTCATACTGATCCACTGGTTTCTTCTTCCACAATAAAAGATCTTCACAGCTTGACCAGTGTCCTTAAGAATTCCTCTCAGCTTGACATTTGACCTTTTTGCAAGGAAATGATCTGGATCATTTAGAGGTCTGATTTGCTTATTTTGATTCTGACATTGACGGGATAAAAAATGTTTCACGGAAGATTATGAGTAACTGCGGTTGGTCACTCTTTGCGCTCAGAAAAGGTCAATAATGGATAGATCTTGACTCAGTGGAACTGTAAATGCATGTCCTATCCATAAATCCTAATTCTGTCCAAGCAGGCATAAATAAACTTAATGATTATTTATGAGTCAATTCTGTGATCTTGTTTTATGAGTTTGTATGTTGGCCAGTCTGAGAAAGTAGTATTTTTTACACTATCATGTAAACAGCATTCATTATATTATATCTGAGGTTGTCTAGTTGTAAAATGCACGCTAAATTCTTTTGGCCTTTGTTTCATATTTTGAAGGCAGTAATTTCTTAATTTTTTTAGTGTCATTGGAAACTAAATGATAGTTCAGCTTTCCATAGCCGTCACTCGCTCAGCGTGCATGAATTTTTATGCGGACCAATGTACTACGTTTATATACATCAACCATACAATTGTTAAACTAGTTCCCGTTCCATGTTGCAGTACAAGTGAAATCTGAACCCTTTAATTCATAATAATATCTCAAAAGATGGCAGCTGTCTAATTTTTGTTTGACATCAATATTTTGTTGCTTTTTTCTTTGGAATTATCTTTTACCACTCGAGCCTTTGTAACATATTGAAATCTGTTACATTCTTATTCATGATTTCATTGTAATCTTATAGAATAATATAATGTTTATGTGTGTGACCTTCAACCTTACTTTTACACCTGGTAGTTAGTCCTTATCAGGTTTATTTTTTGTTGCTAAGCAACCAATATTATGATGAATGATTTGGACACAAATTAGCAAAAAAAGGTTAAATAATGAATAATGTTGCAAAGAAAATGACATTTTAAATTCTGCTTGAATCTAATGAGAATGAAATGTTTCTGTTAATCAGTATTGATTTTTTCTTCAGAAATCATTTAGTTGAAAATGCCATGGTTGATAAATGTTTATTGTTTTAATATCACTGTTAAGTCAGAATTTATTTTGCTTTCTGAATTCATTTTATTCAATTTTGCCTTCTGAATCCATCTCATTCAATTAAAGTTTCTGAATAAATCTCATGCAGTGAAGTTTTCTGAATCTATTTAGATCAATTAAGGTTTCTGAATCCATCTCATTCTATCAAGGCTTCTGAATCTATCTTATTCAATTAAGGTTTCTGAATCTATCTTATTCAATTAAGGTTTCTGAATCCATCTCATTCTATCAAGGCTTCTGAATCTATCTTATTCAATTAAGGTTTCTGAATCCATCTCATTCTATCAAGGCTTCTGAATCTATCTTATTCAGTTAAGGTTTCTGGATCTATCTTATTCAGTTAAGGTTTCTGGATCTATCTTATTCAGTTAAGGTTTCTGAGTCTATCTCATTCTATCAAGGCTTCTGAATCTATCTTATTCAGTTAAGGTTTCTGGATCTATCTCATTCTATCAAGGCTTCTGAATCTATCTTATTCAATTAAGGTTTCTGGATCTATCTCATTCTATCAAGGCTTCTGAATCTATCTTATTCAGTTAAGGTTTCTGAGTCTATCTCATTCTATCAAGGCTTCTGAATCTATCTTATTCAGTTAAGGTTTCTGGATCTATCTCATTCTATCAAGGCTTCTGAATCTATCTTATTCAGTTAAGGTTTCTGGATCTATCTCATTCTATCAAGGCTTCTGAATCTATCTTATTCAGTTAAGGTTTCTGAGTCTATCTCATTCTATCAAGGCTTCTGAATCTATCTTATTCAATTAAGGCTTCTGAGTCCATCTCATTCTATCAAGGCTTCTGAATCTATCTTATTCAATTAAGGCTTCTGAGTCCATCTCATTTTATCAAGGCTTCTGAATCTATCTTATTCAATTAAGGTTTCTGAATCCATCTCATTCTATCAAGGCTTCTGAATCTATCTTATTCAGTTAAGGTTTCTGAATCTATCTTATTCAATTAAGGCTTCTGAGTCCATCTCATTCTATCAAGGCTTCTGAATCTATCTTATTCAATTAAGGCTTCTGAGTCCATCTCATTCTATCAAGGCTTCTGAATCTATCTTATTCAATTAAGGCTTCTGAGTCCATCTCATTCTATCAAGGCTTCTGAATCTATCTTATTCAATTAAGGTTTCTGAATCCATCTCATTCTATCAAGGCTTCTGAATCTATCTTATTCAGTTAAGGTTTCTGGATCTATCTTATTCAATTAAGGCTTCTGAGTCCATCTCATTCTATCAAGGCTTCTGAATCTATCTTATTCAGTTAAGGTTTCTGAATCTATCTTATTAAATTAAGGCTTCTGAGTCCATCTCATTCTACCAAGGCTTCTGAATCTATCTTATTCAGTTAAGGTTTCTGAATCTATCTTATTCAATTAAGGCTTCTGAGTCCATCTCATTCTATCAAGGCTTCTGAATCTATCTTATTCAATTAAGGCTTCTGAGTCCATCTCATTCTATCAAGGCTTCTGAATCTATCTTATTCAATTAAGGCTTCTGAGTCCATCTCATTCTATCAAGGCTTCTGAATCTATCTTATTCAATTAAGGTTTCTGAATCCATCTCATTCTATCAAGGCTTCTGAATCTATCTTATTCAGTTAAGGTTTCTGGATCTATCTTATTCAATTAAGGCTTCTGAGTCCATCTCATTCTATCAAGGCTTCTGAATCTATCTTATTCAGTTAAGGTTTCTGAATCTATCTTATTAAATTAAGGCTTCTGAGTCCATCTCATTCTACCAAGGCTTCTGAATCTATCTTATTCAGTTAAGGTTTCTGAATCTATCTTATTCAATTAAGGCTTTTGAGTCCATCTCATTCTATCAAGGCTTCTGAATCTATCTTATTCAATTAAGGCTTCTGAATCCATCTCATTCTATCAAGGCTTCTGAATCTATCTTATTCAATTAAGTTTTCTGAATATATCGAATTCAATTAAGCCTTCTGAATGTATCTTATTCAATTAAGGTTTCTGAGTCCATCTCATATTATTTTACACCTCTATCCTATTAGATAGTTAATCAGCTCCTTAGTTTGATTATGTGACAAATTTGTTCTTGAAAATGACCCATTCTGTTGAAAATGCGAGATAATCTGCGGTAATGAAATTTATTTATAGAAAGCTAATTATTTTATCTATTTTTCTGGACCAGATTTCTTTGTTACTTAATCAAATGAGGAAAGTAGCTGAGAGCAGAAGAGATTATTATTGCAAAAGGTATATTCAATTATACATATTCTTTATACTAATATTAGTATTGCTTCTTTCAGGAATATCTGATTGGCAAGTTTACACGCTTTCCTTCCTTGAATTATTAGAGAAAGATGTTGCCTATTTCTTGTTTATAATGTTACAAAATAATCAAAACTAGTGGCTGCAACAATGCATGGCAATCGCAACCACTGTCTTCATCCATGCCATCATTATCTTCCTTGCCATTGTCCCTCACCTTCTCAATATCATCACTGTCATCATTATCATATCAATCATTCTTGCCATCATCACCACCATCATCATCATCACCATTGGCATCTTAGCCATCATCATAACACAAACCATCTCAACCGTCATCATCACCATTGGCATCTAAGCCATCATCATCATCACCATTTTAATCATCCTAAAAGCTCAATGTCAATATTTGCATCAAATTCCTGTAAACATGACCCACTGATGGTATTGATAAGGCAATGTTTGGTACTTCTTTTCTCATATTTTTCACCTTGTTTACCTCAATGATGTACAATGTTCAGATGAGTGGTTATTATGCACATTAATGATAAACATACTTGCAACAGCATCTATCTTCCCTTTGGTCTTCAATTTTCAGATTGCTGGATAAAATTTCCATGTGTTCACTGTAGAGATACCTGTAGTTAAATTATCACCTGTTGTAACTAAGCTGATTTCTTGTAAATTATATGTTTCATCTCCTGGTGACTGACTCAGTATGTGGATGAAAAAATGGAAATAATTACTATCTTGTTATTTTCATCTATTATCGTTATAATTAGCACTGGCATATTGTTATAACAGTTATCAGTAGAACTGTGAAGTGTTGATATGAATTTGCTGAATTCTCCCCATAAAATACTCCAACCTTGATTAACACCCTCCTCCAATTTTTGTACAAAGCACATCATAATTGCTTTTAAAATTCTACGAATTATACTTATTGCATTTGAAAATTTGTTGTTTATCGAAATGACAAAAAACTTCATGGGTGTGAATTGACAAATTATATATCGAGGGTTCAACGCAACAGTGTTGTAACTCATATGGAAATAAGAACAAGGTATGACAGTGTTGCGCTGAGCCCTTGATATGGTAAAAATCTTTAAATAATATTTTGCTTATATTATGCCATGCAGTACTCAGTATTCTTGTGGATCTCCATAACTGATAAATGAAAGACAGATATCATTTCTTGTTTTCTTTTTGAACTTACGCCTTCTTTGAACATTTTTTCAGCGCATATACTAGTATAGGACTTACCCATACCATATTCTTTGAGGTTCTGTGCCAGCACAAACCTTGTTCTCTGCTTTCTGCAAGTAACTGCCAACTACTCTATATAAATGATTGGCTGTACAAAATAACCTTTGACACAGTGAAAAGGGTAAGTTAGTTAGTACTGGTTAGAAATACAATCAAGGAAAACTGATTTGGTGAACTGGGCACCAGATTTAACTGAAAAATTGTTGAACAAAACAAGCTAAAAAAATGTTGTGTCCATTCATTGTCACACACAGTATATCAAGGGGTATATCAATGCCTGGGTCTTCCTTCTCTCTAGGGCGGCTCTGAAATGACCATACCTATCAAATAGCAAACAGATAAACAAAATTGTCACACCTAGATTCAAACTTAAAACAGGGGAATTTATAGTAAGCCCAATTAAATCATCTGTACCAATGTATTACTGAATAATGATTTCAAATAAATTTGCATTCTGTCTGCTTTAACATTTTAATGAGCTTGAAATATCTTAAGTTCTTATTATTTGTATCAAAGTTTTGTGATGTTAGAAAGGAAATGTGTACAAAAATGATCAAATCTTTGTTCTTTTAAAGTTCAAGAGACACTCAAGGCTGTCAAGCGTGTATTTCATTAAACTTTTTAATTATTTTTTTCTGAAATTAGCTTATGAAGACTTCTCAATTGTTTCTGTATGTCAATTTTGTTGAAATACCTAACTAAGCTCTAAATCAATGAATATTAATTTTGTCTGGTATTCAAAGTTGATGAAGCTGACATTGTGATTAAACAGCTGATTGAGGTAGAAGGAAGTGTTTTTACCAATTTAGTCGGTATACATTATATTGCTTGTTTGGGGATGGGTCAAATGTTGCACCCAACAGCCAGGGTCATACTGCAACATTCCCATCTTTAACAGTGGAGTAAGAAACACTGACTTGCACCTGGGAAGAACCATCATCCTTCCTGAGATGACCGGACAGCTTACTTTTATGTGAAATTTGCCTTGACCTAGATCATGTATTCAAACTCTGGGATTAAAAGCCAGGGACTACAACCACCATATTTAGAAATGCACAATTTTTAAAAATCTCGTCAGAATGGTATAATGCTCACAGATTGTATTGCTACTAAAGCCCAGAGCCAACTAACCCCTTGACCCCCATTTATGATATATCCTCTATTCTTACAACTTGGTGCCTTACCCCAAGTTCGTGCGCGAGGCTATGTCCAATTTAATGCTAATTGTAGATGAAGAAATATTGCTGTGCGAAAGAAGTGAAAAATGCGTAAAACTTTTTAAAAAGAAATTCAACTGTTAAGAAGTTCATATTTCCTATTTATTTGACACTCACTAACTTTATCTTCCTTGCTCTATTTCAATACTAATCTTATCAAGTGTCTAAGTGTTTATTCTTAAAGAGCATACCCAATACTTACAATTAATGATAAAATATAATTAGAAAATAGCAGCGCGACTTCCGCGTGACGTCATCAGTTTATGAGCACGACGTTGTGAGAAAGCTTCTTGATGCTCAAGATAGTCAAGGTCATGTTTATTTTGAGGTGAGCAATGCATGCTTATCCGCTGTTTTGTTACATTTAATTACATGTACAGAAAATTAACTTGTAAGTTGATATTTTATGGAGTTCTTGTTCAACCATGGTAACATAATATACGCATGCGCAGACTTCCAATATTAACAGGCACGAACTTATGGGTGTAGTGGCTACTGTTACAAGCAGAATCTATTATACATGTAATCAATGATCTACTGTTGTATCTGCGTGTTTAGAACAAACAAGTATTCAATATGTCTATGTACCTCAGGGGAGATAATTAAGGTGATTTTGTAGGCTGATATATTCAAATTAGACCAAGTGGTCAGTGACAGACGGTTACTGTGCACTGCATTACCATATATGCTAAAATGGGGGTAAATTGATGAAATATGAATGGTCAGCATTTCCCCTGTGTGGCATAATCATACCTCATAAACAGAAGTCTCTGACTAGCTTTAATTTGACTAATGATGGCCACTGGTCATAAACAACTAAATCCCATAGAAATTCATGACAAAACCATGCAATGGGTCTGATTGGTCTAGTTCTTTGATCTGTGAAATTAATGATCTGCATAGCCTGGTTGCTGAGAATAATGTTCTTGTTTTATTTCTTCTTTTCTAGTGCTTCTTGCATTTAGAGATGTTTTCATGGTGTTAAGCCTCATTATTATAGGCTTTTGAAGTCACATTGTAGAAGGCTTCTGAAGGTTTTCATCTCGTGATATTTTGTTGCCAACTGAAGCTGCTTAAGGCAATAAACATTACAAATTTCTGTTGATTTTAAATGCAATGTTTTATTGCATGTGCTTGCATGTACAATGTAAATGTATATGATCTGGTATAAAAGGTTCAAAAGATGATCGTGATGAGATAATTTGTGGTTGCTAGTATATAACCCTGCCCTAACATACAACCTGGGGAAAGACAAGTGGTGGTCTTTATTGACAGATTACCTTTATTTGGAGGTTGTTTAATTTAAATAATCAATGTTTGTTTTATAAGAAAGGCCTTTATTCACAGGGTGGACTTATTTCAGAGGTAGCCACTAACACATGTTTGAATGCACTTGTATGTCTGTTTATACAAAGAGATGAACTTAAAGGCTGTTGTTTAAGGGTCCTCCAAAATATGCTTTTGAAGAAAAGATATCTGAAATAATGGCAAGACGTTCAGATTTTTACCCTTATCGTTTCAATGCATTTCTGACCTCTTCAAAATTCCAAGTCATCACAATACATTCATATTGTTTTCTAACATGTTTTATATTACCTCTGTGCTTTCTGTAGTTCTTAAATAAGCCATCAAATGATTGGCTAATTTTTGTCTGAAATACAAACTCCGCCAACCCTCTCTCCATAGCGGAACTGATTATGTAGATATAGTTACATTTCTCATTTATAAGTATTGATCTATATCTGTTCTGTATTTACTGCAACTTTCGAGGAAAATCCCCCCCCCTGGACTTTCATCACGAGTGGACAATTTTGATGTAACGGAAAAAGAGTGTCTATTAACGCCTTGGATTGCTAAGCCAAATGCTGTTATGGAAACCAATAGGTTGATGGAAGAAACTATTTGTCATTTACTACACTGAGTAACACTGTACTCAGGTCTGACAGGTTCTGTTCAGTTCTTGTGCATGACATGAAACTCGCTATTTTTTTTATCTCAGGGGGATTTTCTTTAAGACTGGTTTAGGGCCTATATAAGTTTGGCCACATTCCCTTGTTTAAATTTTTATTCTCTGAAATTCTTAAAAACTTTGCCCTTCAGATGAATTTTATTTTTCTTGAGGTCATTTTGGGTGTAAAAGATTTATAGGATAGTTCATTTTCCATAGCCATCATTACTCCTTCAAAAGGAATGCACGAAATCATGACTTTTTCTTGAACTTTTCTTGCATACTTCATGAAGATATGAATAACTATACTAACCTACTGGTATTTATATGATAAGAGAATATGTATGCTTCGTCATGTTATAATGTTCAACCTTTTTCCTCTCAACATGTTATTTGATCCCTTTCTTTGGGCCCCACCACCTTTCCCCTATAGGGTCATGATCAAGGTGTTATTAATTTTGGCATCTTCTCAGTTAAATAGTTATTCATGCTTCATGAACTATTCATGAACTATTCATGAAGTTTGCAAAAAATATTTAAAGAAAAAATTGTGATTTTATTACAGTAAAACCTCGATTATTCGAATGTCATTGGGCCCTGAAAAATCATTCGGATAATCCATGGTTTCGAATAATCCATTTCAGTATGATGTACTGTTTGGAAACGATAAATTCCGTACTGTCCGTATTTTACAAGGGAGTTAAATCTCGTATGCAAACACGACGTTATAATAAGAATAAAATCAAATATATAACAAACACTTATTATTTATCTTTGTTTTATGAATGTATATGGGTTAACAAATGAAACAATTATTCTTGTTAAATGAATACTCGCGTATTTATGGATTATGCAGAACACAATCCGACCCAAAATTATGTCATTCACACGTTATTTACTAACGATCGACTAGGCATCGCTATGACGTCACATTTGTAATGTTTTTCTGTTTGGAACATTTTTTCACTAAATCATCATATTCTAGTTAGTTTTGTATAGATTGTGTTCGAATTAGTTTTTAAATTTTGAATGACGCTGGAATACAGATCACCAGGTACGTACGCGTATTAACTTATTATACCCGAGATCATTGTGAATTTAAATATTCGTCGCGATTAGTATAAAATCGTAACAAACAATATGGTCAACTTAATGATAATTAAACTGTTGACACGCTTCATGTATGAATTGATGTTACACATTGTTTGTCACATGACATTTGATTCTCAATTGGCCATTGTTATCAATTGACGAATTCGAATAATAGGTGTGAAAATACGCGCATTCGTAACTTTAGGGACAGAATAATGTATTCGGATTACACCAGGTATTCGTAAAATCCGATTCGTATAACCGGGGTTCGTTGTAGTTGAAATATATAGCAACGTAATCGGGACCGTAGATTTTAGTCGGATAATACCGGGTATTCGGATAATCGGTGTTCGGATAATCGAGGTTTTACTGTAATTCCTTTTGAAGGATCGAGTGGGGCATTTAATAGGAAATGTTTTGCTATGTCAAGTTCTGAGTGAAAATTATTTAAAACAAATTGTATGTATCAAGTAGGAATATTCTGGTATGATCAAGAAGAAATTCTGTCTGTAAAATTGTTTAACAGAAACACATTGACATTTGTCCTGCTTTTAAGGTCCAAACATGTCTTCAGGATTCTTTAGAACTTAATTTAACTTATCAATTAACACAATGAGAATGCAGATAATATCCAACATGAGAATCAGTTCTATACTGCTAATGTCAGTCTTATGCATGAGTCATGTCTTAATTCTAATGGTTTATATTAATTAATATAATCTTGGACAAGTGTCATGTGCTTAATATGTTGGTTTGTGATAGTATACTCTCGGAGGGGGGAGGGGGAGTCATGTGTTAAATGTGATGGTTTATAGTCTCATACTGGTGTCATGGTTTAAGGTCTTAGAAAAGTGTCATGTATTTCATGTGATGGTTATATAGTTTCAGAAAAGTGTCATGTGTTTAATGTGATGGTTTAAAGTCTTAGACTAGTGTCATGTGTTTAATGTGATGGTTTAAAGTCTTAGACTAGTGTCATGTGTTTAATGTGATGGTTTAAAGTCTTAGACTAGTGTCATGTGTTTAATGTGATGGTTTAAAGTCTAAGACTAGTGTCATGTGTTTAATGTGATGGCTTAAAGTCTTCGACAAGTGTCATGTGTTTAATGTGATGGTTTAAAGTCTAAGACTAGTGTCATGTGTTTAATGTGATGGTTTAAAGTCTAAGACTAGTGTCATGTGTTTAATGTGATGGCTTAAAGTCTTCGACAAGTGTCATGTGTTTAATGTGATGGCTTAAAGTCTTCGACAAGTGTCATGTGTTTAATGTGATGGTTTAAAGTCTAAGACTAGTGTCATGTGTTTAATGTGATGGTTTAAAGTCTTAGACTAGTGTCATGTGTTTAATGTGATGGTTTAAGGTCTTCGACAAGTGTCATGTCAACTAACTCTCAATAAGTTTCAAGTGACATTTAGATGACCTTGTAAATTAATTATAATTCATATCTAAAACATTTATTTTTCTGTTGTGATCAGTGTTTGTTTAGGCAAACCATAAATTGAATTCACTTTAATTGTTGGACTTGCAATGTTGATCTTTGTATGAAGTTTGATAAGCAAATAGAAGAAATATTTTAATGACAGACTGTCAATTTAAGGTTATAATTCATATGTTTAAGTGTGGTGGCTGATATCAAAGATTATTGATAAAATTTAATCACTATTTTTGTCATTTATGATTATTAACATACATCATCAGCTGTGTCATTTAAATCACCAGTACATGGTGTAATTTATTAAATAAATCATCAGTGGTGTCATTTATGACAGTTGAAAAAATCATCAGTACATGGTGTCATTTATGACAGATGAAATAAATCATCAGTACATGGTGTCGAAATAAATCATCAGTACATGGTGTCAATTATGAAATAAATCATCAGTACATGGTGTCAATTATGAAATAAATCATCAGTACATGGTGTCAATTATGAAATAAATCATCATTGGTGTCATTGGTGAAATGCGTCACGACATTTCATGTCTGACAATTACCGTTTACAACTAGCTGAGGATAAAAAAATAAATGTTTCTCTGCACGTAGCATGTAATTGTATTGATTGTTGACATTTTATAATCGTTTATCATTAAACTGTATTTTATTGATCAATGTTGTCAAAGTTTTGGATAGCTGAAGAAGAATCAATATTTAGCTATGATATAGTTTAGATAGTTAGTGACAATAATTATGTTTATGACAATTTTATTATTTAGATTGTGATAGATATACGACCGGTTTATGCCATACTGGACAGGTGGTCAAATTCAATGAATAACCAAATATATATTGTATAAAATTATATGGTGTACACTCGACAGGAAACTGCTGTTTGCATTGCATGCTGGTATTATGTCTGTCAGCATATGCTGTGAATAAGTGAAAAATTTAAGCTGAAATAGGTTAGATTCAAATAATGGAATGTTTATGGTGAATTAATAAACACAAACACAAAACGGAAATGATTCAATATGGAGTTTATGAATTTGATAGCAGTGTAGAAGTTCTCGTTTCTTTAGTGCAGTTAATATTATTCAATGAGATGTGTAATTCTTTAAAATGCAGACTTTATTTTAAATAGTTTCGCTTGCTTTTATATTGTCTCAGATCATTCTAATGGATTTACTGAGTTTTAGTGATTTATCGTTGGGCAATATTTTTTTTATGATATTGATTTCGTTCAGTTGATAGCCACAGTTTTGTAAACTTTTCTCTGCATGCAAAAAATATCTGTATGCAGATAAAGGAAGATCTAAACAGTTTATTTGGTGAACTTTTAATAACACAAGATGGAAATGTTTTGCAAAGGATTTGGATATGAAATAAATTTGTGAAGTGCACGGTATTATGTAACAAACACAATTTTGGTGAGATTTTTCAGGAATTCATTCCAAACTGTTTTTACCTGGATTTAGTTTATAGATATTTATGTATTTTGTGTAACTAAGTTTGGATTGAAAAATGCTTAAAAAAATTAGGACTTCAATTTTAAATCTGAGTTTAAAAATCTGAGTTTAAAGTTTTCTATCTCATTTGTGGAGAGTGACAGAGGTTTTTTATCTCATTTGTGAAGAGTAACTCTGGAGGTTTTATCTTAATCTACTGAGCTGTGATGTTTTAATTAAAATTGATTGTGGATGTGATATTCAAGGTGTAAATTTCACTGTATTTATTAAGGCAAGATAATAATGTTTGTTCTAAATGGAATTTAATTCATTGAGGTATTTATGATACTGTTGTCAGAAAAGTTGAAAGGACATTTAATTTTGTGAAGAATTATCACATGTTTTACATACATGTACATGTATAGTTCTTTAATGTGTGTGTTCATAATGAAGTTAAACATCTATCTATGAGTATACTGCCGAACAAGTATAAAGGGCAGATTCTTGGTCAACTTACTTTTTCTAATCAGTGATTATGTATATTTATGGAGTGACAAATTTGAGGGTAGATCCTGTCTAAGGTGGTGCTTGAACCCACAAATTTCAGGTGTGCGGTCTGTTATGTATAGCTCTTTCTCTGGACTTAGTCTTTGAGCTAACCATGTAGCCCAAAGTCTTGGGTATTAGTAAATTTCTGTTCTGGCCAAAGTTGTGTATTCAGACTAGCTGTAAATTATTTGTATATTAATTATCTATAATAGTATGGTTTAATTTATAGTTTGGGATAGTGCTTTTTAGAAAAATAGTTTGAACACTGGACTATGGTTCCCACACATACCATAACATCATGGCTCATTCTGAATTTTGATTTAATGATAGCGAAATTTGTATGGAAGACTTAACCTTCTCAATGTCTTGATATTAGGATAAATATTACATATCTGAATTAACTACTTTAATGTAAATCCTGGTAAACAGTGTAAGCCTAAAATAAATCTATCATGCAGAATTATTTATTTATTTATTATAATGATTTGGATTTGAATGGTTCCCTGGAATGATGAACAAAGTAGACTATCTTGTTGTTGACAAATATAAAGCTGTCAAGATGGACAATGCTGATATGTGACATAATGTTACAGGCGTGATATATAGATGACTGAAGATAACTTACTGTCATACCTGATGTTTATCATGTACAATGATATAGCCATGCCTCTTGTGATATGTTAGCTAGATTACACATGGTTGACATAATCTATGTGCATAGCACAGATAAGATTTCGCCATATGTAAATATTTACTTTAAACCATTGAAATTTTAATTGCTAGCTTTAAATACACTGTAATTAAGGTATTAGAGAGTCGCACATCAGATAACAGCTGTCCGGGACAAAGTGATTAGTCGAGGATCCTATATTATCTGATGTCATCTATGTAATCTATCAGGGTCTAAAGTGAAAGTACAATTAATTGGACCCTGTAAAAGGTGAAGGGGCTATTCATTTTGAACCAGCTGTGGACCTGAATTAATTATAAAGGCACCTGGTCAGAGTTGATTGTCTGATTGTTATAATGGTATGGTGCACCTCTCAGTGTGCAGTTTTATGGGTGTGACTGTTGACTAAGGCCTAGTAAAAAAATGTTTGTTTCCGGTTACAAGCTCATTGTATAGTTAGGTCGGGACATTTTTTGCACATGAAAGTGTGTGGAAAGGTAAAAGTGACAAGCAAGTGACAGCTATGAAAACCTGAACAACTGTTTAGTTTCCTAACAGTGGTGAAGGTTGATATACTGGTTCCCGGGCTAAAAAAAGGTCCAGGATCACAGGGAGGGAATTAGGGTTGGTCTGGTAACCAGAAACAAACAAAAAAATTTTCACCTTACGCAGCTTGGGCTCTTAACTGTGAAGCATCAAGTTTAGCTCTGAGCCCACCAATTATGAGCATTAAGACTGTTTACCTACATTGGTGTTTGACAGCTTTGAGGTCTACTTAAATGTTCATCCATTGAAGTTAATTGGCCTGAAATTACATAATTTTACACTTTTTCAGTAAGCTTTGTAATTGTTGACCCTGTACATGTATCATTAAAATTTTAAGTGCATTTTCTCTGTATTTGTTAAATTCACAATGCTTCTAGTCTGAATTAGTGACCTACCATAATGTTTGTGTTAAATGTCCCTCCCCCTTTTTGTTCACCCTGCCCCTATATGGAAATTGAAAAAGGACTCCTATACTCCTGTATAAAATAGGGTCTGAACACTGATTTTAAATGGCATAGTAAAAATATGCACTCATTATAAAAAAAAAAACAGCTTAATTATGATCATTGATGTTTCTGTTTCCATACAACATACCATAATTCAATTGTTTTTTAATTGTTTTATGGAATCTGCTACATTTACGTAATTAACTAATTAATATTAAATTGACATATAATCAATTAAGAATGTTCGTAAATGTTAGATGCATTTTATCTTTGTATTTCCATGATATGCCATTTGAATATTGGTGATAAAGTCGAAATGAGACTGTTCCTATTTCAATATTGCATTACAAGTACCAGTTATACCCTAAATAATGCCCCCCCCCCCCCCCCCAGCCAGATCACATTTTACAGAAGTGTCTTTCAGGTTGTTGGCGCTATTTTTTTTGGTCCACTAAAAATTCCTTTAGTCTAGTAAAGAATGCATTTTCACTGGATTAAATGTCCAGTGCTTAAAATGTTTTTCGTGAAGGCTGTAACTGAATGATAACTACAAGATGATAGGACTTTTTATTTAGAATGGGTGCACATATGATATTATCAGTATCTAATTTCAACGAGATAGAAAATTGATGTGCATAAAATGCATTTCTTGGCTATTTTGAGAAAAGGCATTATTTTAAAGAAGAAACAAATCATGTTATAAAAATATCCTCAAAATTCAGCAGTTTAGTTTGGCAGTATTAACTAGCTTGAATTTATTTCAATGATAAATTGACATGTCTCGAGGATGAGTTCTTAGACATGAAATGAGCTTAATTTGAATTAATTTCTTCAGGAAAATAATGTCTGCTAAGATTAGAATGATTCAATTGAGAACCAAAAATGATCAGCTTGCAATAATAGCATTTTAATGGAGACTGCATGCCAGAGACAGCCTTTTATTATTTGGACTGAGTGGGAGGGGTCTTGAGTATGATTGTAGTAGGGAGAAGGTTAAGGTAAATAGGTAGGAGGGAAGAAGGGGAGATAAAGGGACAAAATAATTTATCAGGTATTGCCATATTTAATGACTCATGATGTTGATCAAAGAAATTAAATTTAAGATTTTTATAAAAAATATATGTTATGACACAAAACTCTGAAACACTTAAATAAAAATAATTGAAAGTGAGACTTTTGAAGGAAAGGTTTATTAAATTGCTTAAACAAATGTATAAAAACTGCAAGTTTACAAGTAAATATAGTATTAGGTACTGCATTTTCAACTTTACTGAAGCTATTTATTTATAAATATGTAAACATTAAGAAATTTATGTTCCTGTTCTTATAAAAAAGTGTCTCTGGGTGTTAAATTGTTTAAAGGACTTTAGCAGCCCCTGCTATATAATACAGTGAAACACATCAATATATTTATGTAGTTTTTAATGGCTGACATTCAACTCTCAATTTGATGTTTTATATTCACAAATGCATTTTTAATTTTGTCGGACATAAAAATATCCATTAATTTTGTGTTTCCTGTCAAAAAGTGGCCCTTAATTTGATGCCAGTGGCCCCCAGCCGGGATGAAAACAAACATGCCTTTGTAAAGTATTATTATCAAGCTGGATCTGACCAGGGGTCAAAGTAAATTAGGGGTCAGGTAGTAAATAAAGAATGAAAGGGTCAGCTTGTAGTCTGTATTTATTTATTGTAGTATAATGCTAAGACCAGGGAACATTAAGCAAGATTGGTGTTAGATGCTGTGAGATTTTTGTGAGACAAATAGTGTTAGGATTGGAGTTTAAATTAGAAATGATTCCTTAAACTGTGGAAGTGTTATTTCTCAGGTTAACGTTTATTTTTTTCACTGGTGTATGTTGAACATATAGCCAGGGTCATTTGACGATTTGATGATTTTTTCCCTTGTCAAATATTCATATTTCATGAACTGTTCATGAAGTATGCAAGAAAAGTTCAAGAAAAATTCATGATTTCATGAATGCCTTTTGAAAGGGAAGATCCTAGTCTTACACCTATAATTATGTTGAACCAATGACCTTCTGTAAGCGAGCTGGACAACTTCCTCACTTGTGAAATTTTGTCTTGTGTGGGATTCATACTGAGGCAGGTTAGGGGCTAGGGATTCCACTCGACCCCCAGGGTTAACATTAGCTGTAAATGGCAGTTGCTTATTTGAAATCAATTTAATGAGAGAAACAACTAATTTTGTAAAAAAATTGTTGACAGCGTTACAGGTTATTTACAGAAAATAGCATCATTAGTTCAGTTTAATGATTTAATTAAAAAGTGCTGAAATATCTTATATGTCTAATTTTGCTAATAATCAGGTAGATTCTATAATGACTTCGAGTTTTTACTGAGATATCAGACTTAATTAGTTCATTACTTTTGTAATTAATAATATCAGGCTGCTCGTTAATTGTCATTTGTTGAGATATAGGCACAAAGTCTTGATTATTAATTAAATGGAGACTGTTGCAAAGTAGATACACCTCAGCTATCAAAGGCAGCAGTTTTTATACCCACCCTCACACAAAAAAAAAAAAATCAGGAAAACTTAAGAAATAAAAAAAGACAGAATCGGTTTGTGACAGCAACTACAAAACCAGTGGAAAATTTTAAACTGACTCAATGTCATTTTGGAGCAAAATGGACTCACATTCAACATCTGTTGTAAAATTGAAAATAGTCTTAATTTTGTGAATTTCTTTTCTGTACAAAAATTTGTATATGTCTTCTTAAAGTTTGTTTGTAAAATATTAGAATTCGCTGAAACAATTAAAAGTTATAAGCCTGAATATATGTAGGGGAAGTAAGATTTAAGTTTTATAAACAGCTATCTTGGTTCACATTTGTAATATCTTTGAAGAAATGTACAGTGACCTTGCATAAGAATGACGCTTTTGTTAAATACGCACACACACTCAAAATGTTATTTTGAAAGTCCAACAATAACTTGTTCACAGGCTATTCGATTAAATTTATTTTATTTGTATTTAATTTCACTTAAGAAGGAGTGTCTTGATGGCGCACAGTGTGTCTTGATTTTCTTGTGTGTCTACAGATTCTCGTGTGTTTCTCTTTATTTTCATACATTTCCTTCGACAGTCTAGAACTCAGATGTTAATATGAAAATTCAGCATTATGATATCAGGTGCTATAAATTTCCATACGTAACCAAAGATATCTGGTTTTATGAAAAAATATGTAAGACAAATTTTAGAATCTGTAAGACAATGACATATTGACCAACAAATAATTTATTGTCATAGGTCACTGACTTATAATAGTTGAAAAAAAAAACACGAAAATCTTCAAGACATGAAGATGTGTCAAACCGGGAAAGAAATAATTGATATAGTAGCAATTTATAACTCTCTTAGTTGCCATAGCAATCTGTTAAAAGTATCGTGCCTTCTTAATTCAAATGACAGAAATCCTATTTTCTAAGATGTTACAATTATTCTGTGAGTAACTTACAAGCATTTTACATTCTAGAATTCCATTCCTTGGTTACAAAAATTAAATTTCTTTTATCTGAGGCCTGATAGTTATAGTTTAAGTTTACTTATCAATGCTATAAGCCTGTATTTCGAGGGTTCAATGCAACAGTGTCATAACTCGTGTTGAAATAAGAACAAGTTACGACAGTGTTGCGCTGAGCCCTCGATTTCTTATTTCATATAAGTTGAAATTCTCAGTAAGGTTAAATTGTTAAGAATTCTTTCACTTACAACATTCTTCCATATCAAAGATGAGCAATTTTGAGTTGATACTTCTTTGAAATGCTGAACACCATTTTCAAAATGTCTCATTTCTAAAAATTTTCCTCGATGCAAGACGTCATTTCAAAATGTTTCATTTCTTAATTCTTCCTTGCTATATCTGACAACATTTTCAAAATGTTCGGTTTCTAAATTTTTCCAGGCAACCGTTTTGAAATGTTTGGTTGCTAAATTCTTTCTTGTTGTGTGGCCAGGATAATGTTTTTACAGTCTGTATTCATGAACTGGTCAAGAACTCCTGGCGGACTTTGAATATATAGAAAAATCTCTCAGACCACTAAACTGCCTGCCACAAATTGTTTTTCCTGGCATTTTGAGTTGGTTTTACTGTGTTATTAAGCTTGCTTTAGATAAATAAGAGGACTGGTCAAAACGGTTTGTATTTATACAGATGTTAGGTGTTTTATGGAATAACGATTCTGAGTAAGGTGTTAAATCCGATTAGAGACGTACTTTGATTTCTCGACATCAGATTAGTCATGGCCGTGATGAGGCGCGGCTGTGTTCCAGTGGTCAGTGCGCAGGATTTGTTACCCAGCAATTCAGGTTCTATTCAGGGTCGCGGCAGATCATACACTTTCATGACAATTTAACTAAAATGTTGATTTTTCTCCATATGTGGAGATATTAGTGGTTCCATGTGGAAGGTTAAGTTAGTACTGGTTAGAAATTAGTCTAGGAAAACTGTTTAAGTGACCCAGCCACCGTATACAACTGAATTATCGTTGAAAAATAGCACTTAACCTACTGAAACCAATGCAGGGCTTTAATGGTTAATGTAGTTAATGGCGGATGACTGTATGTTTAATTGGAATATTGTGTAACCACCCTCGAGAAAAAACTAGATTTTCTGCAGTTCTCTTATGTTATGCGTCAACATGCAGTAAATCAGGAGGAGATAATTGGAAAACTGTATTTGTTGAGATCGATGGTTCTAACAAGATTAAATTGATAACAAAATAGTAATGTTCCGGTACTACACTATGGTACTTCAATATCATGACCTCTTTTGGAATTGGAAAAACATGGAAGTAACATTGACATGGTCTGATTATCAAGTATTGAAGAAATTTTAAAGCCACAAGAAACATTAGGAATGATGTATTGTCATCCTTTGTTAAACGCAAATCTGTGGTACAGACTTGTAAAAAAGTCCATACAGAATGATAAAACACCAGTATACTTCTACTTCAACACCAGATAATCTTGAATGAAAATCTTACATTTCAAACTAAATTGTTTGCTATCAAAATGACGCTTTGTCAGTGATATTGCCGTAAATTTTCTGTGAGAGTTCCATTAACCAATGGATGGATAGCACACATATAAGAGTACATGAAAAAATGGTACGTCAAATGAATGAGATCAGATATGGGTCCCTTCTGTAACATTTTGGGAACACTTTATTATCACAATCTTGCGAGGTCTTGTGTACATTGAAAATGATACAATTTTAAGACGTATTGTAGCTTTAAAACCTGTCTGAAATTAAGTGGCTAGTATAATGAGATGGACAATGTCATGTTATAAGGGTGGTACCTATATGTTAACTGTATTATTGTGATGAATATGATCAAATACATTAAATGTTTGTTTTACGAATGTGAATTTTTCTTGAAATTTTCTTGCATACTTCATTAATAGTTCATGAAGTATTTATAATTTTTAACGGGGGGGGGGGGGGGGAGCTTGGATAATGATTTGTTTATTTTTGGCAATTCAGGTTCAAATCCTGTCATGGCAGGTGACATGCCCTTCTCAACAAACACAGGAAAACATGTTAGGTGTACCAGCTCCCATATATAACTGATATATTGTTGAAAATGGCATTTTAATGTTTAGACTTTCTTGCTCTAAAAGAAACAAATATTGACCCTTAGCCTTTAATATTAACTTATATTAGAACCTAACTAATAATATATGTCTAGGCATATAACCACCTAGTCTGAAACTGTAAACCATTATTTATTGACTTCTGAGGCCACTGTAGTTCTGATTGGTTTGGCAAAGTTTCCATCTGTTTTATGAATCAAATTAGTTCACCCTGTATCATATTTCTGAATGAGTTTCGAATTGTGGACCTAGTATGTAGTTGGTCAGTTTTTGTGGGCCTAGTTAGTAGTTGGTCTGTTTTTGTGGGCCTAGTTTGTACATTGTAGTTGGTCAGTGTTTTTTGTGGGCCTAGTTTGTAATTGGTCAGTTCTTTGATGGTATAATTTGTGATTGGTCAGATTTTTGTGGGTATAGTTCAAGATTTGTTGTATTTTGTTGGTGTTGATTTGTGATTGGTCAGATTTTTTAAACTGGACGATAGGTCAGCTTTCCAAAGTAATCACTCGCTTGATGCGCGTGAATTTTGGTGCGGACCAAAGTACTACTTGTTTCTACATCCACTATGCAATTGTTAAACTAGTGCAAGTCTATGTAAGTTCAATTTCCATGAGTACTTTCAGTACTTTGATTATGTCTTGTTTTATAAGTTTCCTGTCTAAGGTTAAATATGTGAAGCATTAGTTCATGATTTAAACACTGGTGACGCCACCATTTGATTGAAAGTATAGCTTTAAGATCAATTATATACCCTCCAGCACTGACTAAGTCACTATTCATGTAGAATTTAACAGTTACTTGTTGTGGAGAACAAGGTTACTACTGGATCAGAGTACAAGAATGCTGTTCTCCTGGTATAGGACTCAAATACTGCTTAAACAGGCATAAAACACATAAAAAGATACAAATTCTTGTAGTGGATAATTTTAGATTTAATTGTGAAAATTTTATGTTCTTAGATAATGGAAAAATCTTAATTAGTTGTTTTCATAATTTTGCTTTAGAGAAACAATTTTATGGGTTTCCAAATTTAAGTACTGCAAATGTGTTTCTTTCGTTGATTATCCAAGAAAAACTTAAAATTAGAATTTTAATTATCCATCTTTTTATTGAGTTATGATGATAATGCGCTTATTGTCATTCACTATGACGACATTCCATTACATGTAATGGGTTGATGCAAAACTATCGTAATCTTGAAAAGTAGTCCACGGTTCATCAAACCTTCAAAAAACAGAGTAGTATGGACGCAAAGCTTGCATGCCACCTGGGGCAGTATCCTGCATATCGAGGGTTCAACGCAACAGTGTCGTAACTCATATTGAAATAAGAACAAGTTACGACTGTGTTGTGCTGAGCCCTCGATATGGGTTTATTGAATGCAGCTTCTAGCTTTTTCTAAACCATACTTTGGTATTTTGAATGTCAATTCAACCCCAAATGTTTTTGTACTTATGATTTCACTGATAGAAAATTTAAGGTTGGCACCAAAAAAGGGGTTAGTCTGGTAACCGTGGACACTTAACATTTTTTTTGCTGGCCTAATTACGTTGTGACAAACTGTTTGAAGCAGTTTAGAGAATTCTGATGTTGTTTATTCCCAGCTGGGGAACACCAGAGTGTGAATTATTGTAGAATATTGACCACTGTATGCATGTTGTTGGTTATGTTTACTGTACTCCAGTTTGACTTCAACATATGATGTTGATCAATGTGCTTGTAAGTCATTGAACCAAATAAAATAATAACTGTACCTTATAATTTGGAGGGTATTGTTTGTGTTGTGTCGGAATATCTTGTGTTGGAATAACTTGTGCTGGAAAGACTGGTGTCAGAATATCTTAATGTTATAAAACTTCCTCTTTTCTACATGCGATGGATTGTTTAGTGTTGTGGTTTTATGCTCCTCTTTTAAATTTTTAGTTTTTCTGGTGTTAATTCATAGTTTGTATATACCTAAGATTCCCTAATAAACACACCAGTTAGAGTGCTACATCTTACAGATTCATCTCAATATATTGATTTGTTAACAAAAATGTTTTTGGTGAATTTTGAGTTTAATTTTGATGGATTATGAAAGGATTTATGGTGAACCCATGATTGTTTTTTTTTTCTGAAACGGGTCTGAATAGGTATTTCTCAAAAAAGGTTCTTAAATTTTTTAGGAGAGGGGTTATTTTTAGAGAGTGTTTGGTGGTAGAAAGTGTGGAAATTATTAGTGATGGATTATTTAGAATCATTGGAGCAGGTCTTACTGCAAAGTTTTCTTCTTAATTTCTGACTTTATGGTGAATTTAATGATCGACTGTGTAGATATCATTCTCGGGTATTTTGCAGGTTTCTTTTGGTTTGCTTTAATTATTGCCTTAAAATTATTGGGTCATAAAGTGTGTGATAAGTACCATAGATAATAATTATGTTGGCTATTAAATTCTCATTATAGTGTTTTTGTACCATGTAGATGACACACATACACATATTTTCCAAGAACTGAGTATTGTTTGGACAGAATGTTGTATGACTATGAGTTATTGGAAAAGGAATGAAAGCTATACATGTTTCATGTACAAATAATTCCTACTTACTCGGAACCTCCGGGTCTTAAAGGATAATTAGACAACTGAATAGTACTTGCCGACAAACTCGGATTTATGTATTCGATTTTTTTTGTGGTGTTTACTTTCTGAAATGGTCGTAACTTCATCGGCTAGTGTCAATATTTTCTGGGTTCTCATCATAAAATGTCTGCTTAGCGTGAAGATCTTCTTATTTTATTGTACGAAAAACTGAGTCTTGAATGACCTTACTTTAGCCGTGAAAAATTATTGAAATGTTTGCGTACTTGTATCATGTTTTTGAAAGCTTGATGTGTTTGGAGATGTGATCAGAAAAATTGGTTATGTTACATAGTTGGAGAAAAACTTTTCTGTTTATTTTAAGATCTTGTATTATAGGTGTATACTGTTGCGATGGCAATACAAAATTGACAATTATTTCTAGGAAAAAATGGGTCAGACTAATTCTTCCAGCCATAACATAGGTTACAATGGTGTTCATCACCACAGTAAAAGTGGGGACATATCCTTCATGAATGGTGCCCAGAATGTTGGACACGGTCGAAAAAATGTCAGTAAGAAAAAATTGGAAAAAAATGAAAAAGAGAAAAAAGTTAAGAAAGAAAAGTTCAAAGAATCAAGAATTAGTGATAAAAACACTGCAAGGGCTGAAGAATGTCGGAATGTCGCTAGATACGGCTATGAAGACAGAAATAAGTCTTTCTTGTCAAAATTGAAAATAAACGAAACAAAACCCCTAATATCTTCAAAAGATGCAAGGGAGTTGGGTATTGATGTAAAAGATCATGAAAGTGGTGATGGATTACTTGTTAAAAATAAAAATAAGCATTCTGTTGAAAATGTCGGAGTTAAAAGTGGTGAAATGAAACATGTTGACAATCATGGGAATTCTAATGAGCTACAGAGTGATTTATCAATAACTGATAAGCCCCACACCGGGGATGCTAATCATAATGTTAACGTTCGACAGTTGGAAAATTTCAATCGAGAATTTGAAAAGTTTGTAAGCAAAGTCCGACAAGAGGCATCTTCTTCACACAGATCCGACGTCTCTGACATGGAAAAGGTTTGTGTTCATTTATTATTATTGAAAATATTACTAGAAGTAAATGTTTCAAATTATGGTTTGTATTTATAGTCCATTTGAAGTTAAAAATTCTGGTTGAATTTCAGGAAGTGAATTTAGTAGTTGTATTGATTTACAAGTCCTGTTATTTAAGCGTTAATACTACACACGATATACATGGTAGGTACCTTATTGAGTGACATAAAGGCCAGTGTAAACAACAGTAACATGATTGCCCAAGCTGATTGGGGATTCTAAGTCAAATAAGGGATTTTAACTCTGTCAAATAGCTAGGGGATTTTAACATTATATAAGTCGAATAGGGGATTTTAATAGCTAAGAGATTTTGATTTTTGTCAAATGTGAAATTTTAATTCAAATAGGGGATTTAATTTAAGTGAGGTTTTAAGCCAATTAGGGGTCGTAAGCCAAGCAGAGCAATTTGAAGACGAATAGGGAATTTAAGTCATATTGGGGATTTAATTAAGATAATATAGGGGCTTATTATTGCAGTTGTGAAGTTTTGTATGTTACAGATGACCCAAATGCTAGAAAATTCAACTATAATACGGAATAGGACTCTGGAATCATCAAAGTATTTAGTACAATGTAGCTATCATACTATTGATATAATATTGTACTAAATACATTCATTTATCTTCATTGTACATTGATGTATGTCAGCTTGATAAATCCGTATTTGCTGATACAGTGCATTCTCTCCGAAGCAATACCCTTTGGGAGAAACTAAATTATGTTGTTGTTAAGAGGTTGTTGCTTTAGAGAGATCAAAGTGATGGTTAAATTGTTCAGTGGAAAAAATTGTGTTGTTGAAGAGAGGTTGTTGCTCAACAGAGGGCCGCTCTGGACAGGTTGTTGCTCAACAGAGGGCCGCTCTGGACAGGTTGTTCTGTATTGCCATTAAGGTTTTTGTACAGAAGTACTTGGATACATTTTTTCCATCATTCTGTGTGTTAGATTGTCAGCTTCCAAGTTCTATCAATGGACATTGGCACCAATGATGTTATTAATCATGACATTAAGCCCTTTTATGCAAGACCCAAAGTTTTAATTCTTCGACATCTTGACTAAAGTAGTAATTTTTAGACACTGAACAAAAGTTCAGCTTTCCATAGCCGTCTATCACTCAGCGCTCTTGAATTTTGATGTATATCAAAGTATTATGTTTATCTACATCCACCATGCTATTGTTTAACTATAGTTCCCATTGCAATGCAGGTCAGTGTAAGTCCAGTTTCCATGAGTACTTTCAGTACTTTGATTAAACTTTAATTCATGTGTCTTGCCTTTATAAACATTTAAGTCCTTTACATTTACCAGATGGCAAAATGAATTTTTTCTTGAACTAATCCTGTATACTTCGTGAATTGTTCATGAAAAGTTCTTGATGTGTGAATGACGGAGGAGGATTATCTTTGATAGTTACAGTTGCAATTGTAACTACTCGAGCATTTCCATAACTTAGAAATACGCCTTGTACATAAGTGTAGGGTTACAAATTTTGGATATGCGGTTTCCGGTCACTACTTTTTCAACAATATAGGTACTTGTTTTAAAGAATTATTTTCAGAATTACAGACTTCCAAACTGTTTATCATTCGCAATTGATATAATCACATTAAGTTCCAATTGAAAGAAAAACATTGTTTCCATCCTTGGATTCTCAATGCCAGCAATGATGGAATGTAGCCCGTGAACAACTACAACAAAATGGCGGCCTGCCTATTATGTCCGAGGGTCTTTTCTTACGACAAATGCCGAGGAGTTCCGTTTGTTACAGTTGGACTCCTTACTGGATTACAAATCATGAGTAAAGAATAATACGGTACTCAATATAACAAACAGCGAATGAAAAATCCAAATGTGAAAGATTTAACAAAAATATATGTTACTCACTTTGCTTGAGACCCTGCCCCCCTCATGGGACTGTAGCATAAATCAAATGACTTATTGACATTTTTGCCATCTCTGCTGTGCTATTATGTAATAAAACTCTATGAATCCCAGTATTTTTTTCTTCATAAACAAGAATTTATCACCTTTGCTGTGATTACATTATTATCGCTTAATACTAGAGTTCAGGTTTTCCTGTAAAAATGGATAGCACTGTTTATGTCACTATCCTTAAATATGGTTGGTCTGTGTAATTTAATTAAATGGCCTGATGTCTTTTTGTGTTTTTTTTTTGACAATAACAGTCAAACCTGTGTTAGCAGTCATCTCCAATTAAAGGCCACCCAGTGTGTTAAAAGGCCATTCTTTTAAAACTTGTCATTGATTATTTAGAACATACTGTGAACACAGGTGCGACTGTAATTCTGATTATATTTTTACTATCACTAATTCATTACTTCTCTCTAGTTATAAACGCGGAAAAAAAGTCCTAATGACTGATTGACCTTCGTCATTTTCTCGCATCTCAGACATAATATTGTTCTCGCAACAAGCTCTTACGATTGGGTAATGTAATACGTTTTATCCTAAAGGAACATCAGCCACAAATTGTATTTATCCTTGTTAAGATCTGAGACTATGATGTAACTCAATTGTCTGCAATACATAATATTATTTACCTTTGTATTCATTGCCGTGAAAACTTTTTTTCTGGATTTGGTTTGTAATGATAGATGCAATAAAACATGGGAAGTGATTAATCAATGTCGAGATTCTGAAAAGGTTTGGACATTTTACATGTTTTTGTGGAAATTGAATGATTAAGTTCAACTTTCCAAGACCATCACTCACTTGACGCACCTGAATTTTGATGCAGACCAAAGTATTACGTTTTTCTAGATCCGCCATGCAATTCTTAAACTGCATGGTTCCTGTCTCAAGTCAATGTAAGTTCAGTTTCCACGAGTACTTTCAGTACTTTGATTTTGGGAACCAGTCATTGATGGTCAGAAAATATCTTGCTGATATTTAAAATATATCTAAAATGATAACCTTGAAAAATTCAGACATTTTTTAGTCACTAGAACATATTTATTGACTTCTGAATTAATACTGCCAAACTTTGCCACCATCTTGATATATCATTACCACCTCATTTTACCAATGAAAAACTATCATTGATTATTAAGATAAAATGACCCCTAAATAAGGGCCACCTCAGTAAAGGTTGGTCTTTGTTCACAGGTTTGACTGTACATTTATACGTACTGGATGAGATTTTGAGAAAATGAAATACTTGGCAATTAAACACCGTAGCTAAGCTGGAGGTCTCCATAGTTCAGTGGTTATAGTCTTTGACTGGTAATCACCGGTCCTAGCTGCACTGCTGTGAGTTCAAATCCCCACAGGACCAGATAACATCACATGTGAGGAAGCTGTCCGGCTAGCTCACCATGTTTACTTTGAGTTTTCTTGTGTACCTGGGGTCTTCTTACACTTCTAGAGCTGAAAAAGTCACCAATGCCCATTGGTGTTGGTGCCACGTAAGACACCAGTGAAAAAAAAATAAAGATCATAATAAAATAACCATCAATGAAAAGTAAACATGTTTTACATGGCTTTTATTTCACCTCAGAGTGTGCGGTCTGTACTAATATCATACCTGTAATTATTGGGACAGATGGTTTGTTCATGGTTGAATAGCAACACTGGACAGAGACTTTATGGTCCATCTGTAATTAATTTGATCTTGTAAGTATGTTAGCAGATGTGAGATTCTTTTCACAGAAAATGCTCTAAAAATGCATGTGGAAAGTTACATCTCACAGATTTTTTTTCTCTTTGTGGAATGATTTTTGGACTCATTTGGTCTTGGATTTACTTTGGCAGCTTGTAATAGCATCTATTGTAAAACATGATTTGTTGTCAAAAAAATTGAGCTAATAATTTATGGAGGTGCATGTATTGGGGGGGGGGGGGGGCATTGTGGAGGGGTATCAGGTGAGGGCATTCATTAGGGGTTCTTTATAGGGGATGGGGCATTTACGGGTGTCTTACAGGGGTAATAAAAAAATTATCTTAATGTCTTAGTGTCCTGAAAAAAAACACCAAAATGACTGGAAAATAGGTAACTAATAGCTTGCTACAAAAAAAACACAGAAATGCCTTTGAAGAGCATGGTGTGCAGTCAATCCTGTGATGGATAGTTTGTTCTAAATAACCAATGTTGATTTTTTCAAAGAATGTCCTTTATTCACAGGGTGGCTTTTATTCTGAGGTGGCTGGAAACAGGTTTTTCTGTATATCTAAGTCCTCATTACTTTTGTGGATCTGACTTGACTGTAAATGAATTTGTGAACTCTTTCAAAGCTCATAAATTATGCACAGTGTAGAAAACAAATCCACAGTTCATTGACAAACAATTAGACAATGTTAGCTTATGTGATGAATTCATGTAATTCTTGTAATTTGGATGTTTGATGGTAGTTATTTCTGTCCTGGTAGGCTTTGAAGCAATACAGCAATAGAAATACAGTGGAATATGATAATAGTGACTGGAGACCTGAATAATCACTTATATATACAGTTAAATATGTGAAGAAAGGCCACCCTTTGGAAAAGTATAATATGGCCTTTATTGGCAAGTGGCCTTTATTCAGAGGTCATTTAGTTCTAAATAATCAATGACAGTTTTCAAAAGAATGGCCTTCATTCAGCGGGTGGCCTTTAATTGGAGGTGGCTGCTAACACAGGCTTGACTGTACATCCATGTTTCACTAGGAATGTTTTGTCCAGTGTCCAGTAATCAAGGGCTCAGCGCAAAACTGTCATAAGTTGTTCTTATTTCAATATGAGTTACGACACTGTTGCGTTGAACCCTCGTAATGCTTTGTTCAGGCCAGGAATGTTTTCTTGTTTGTCAGGTCTCTGGTCTAGTAAAAGCTCATTGTCATTTGTATACAGTCAAAGCTGTGTACAAAGGCCACACTTTGGAAAGACATTATGTGGCCTTTATTGACAGGTGACCTTTATTTGGAGGTCATCTTGTTCTAAGTAATTGGAGGTTTTCATAAGAATGGCCTTTATTTACATGGTGGTTTTTATTTGATGGTGGAAGCTTACACAGGTTTAACTGTACACTTCAGATTGATTTAGTTGAAGTAACCAGAAATTAATACATGTTGTAACAAAATGATTTTATGTATCCCCAAAGCACTTCAATATTTCAGGCAATAATTATTCTCCGAACAATAGCTTTGGGAGTATAGATATTGGTATAATTTATTTGGCAAAGTTATTTAAGATAAATACTTATATCAGCTGGAGATTATATGAGTATAGATAATTCATATGAGCACTTAAATCTGTTGTAATAAAATTCTTTTACCACCTGTATTGTGTTTGATCTTAATTAGTGCTAATTGCCATCAGTTTTATGGCTCACACACTTACATCAATGAAAAGTTTATCAAGGGAGATAATTCTAGTTGATTAAACTATGGGTCAATACACTGATAAAATATTGTTTATAATGGATATATTGCTGTCAAAGTTATCTAAATCTGAAATAGCCCTGCCATATTAGTGTTAAGAATCATTGTTCATGCAGGACTATTAAAGATAAGATGTAACATTAGCTGATAGGTTTGTTTTCAGTATATATCTGTGTGTAATGCTAAAGATTTTTTTGTCTGGTGTCAAAATCACATATACCAAAATTTACAGTTTTCCATATTTTATCAGATGATGCATTATAGCCAGTTGTTTAGCTGAAGATTCTAGTATTATAGCCAGTTGTTTAGCTGAAGATTCTAGTATTATAACCAGTTGTTTAGCTGAAGATTCTAGTATTATAACCAGTTGTTTAGCTGAAGATTCTAGTATTATAACCAGTTGTTCAGCTGAAGATTCTAGTATTATAGCCAGTTGTTTAGCTGAAGATTCTAGTATTATAGCCAGTTGTTTAGCTGAAGATTCTAGTATTATAACCAGTTGTTTAGCTGAAGATTCTAGTATTATAACCAGTTGTTTAGCTGAAGATTCTAGTATTATAACCAGTTGTTTAGCTGAAGATTCTAGTATTATAGCCAGTTGTTTAGCTGAAGATTCTAGTATTATAGCCAGTTGTTTAGCTGAAGATTCTAGTATTATAGCCAGTTGTTTAGCTGAAGATTCTAGTATTATAGCCAGTTGTTTAGCTGAAGATTCTAGTATTATAGCCAGTTGTTAAGCTGAAGATTCTAAATTAAGCGGGCAGGGGCGACATGGTGGGTCTCTGACTAGTGGTCACTATAACCCCTATCTGTTGTAAGTTTTAATCCCACTTGAGACAACAGAAGGTTGGTGATTCTACCCGGGTGTCCCCCTAGGGTCTTTCTCCACTGTTAAAGCTGGAAAAGTCTCTAAATGACCATTGCTCTTGGTTTGAAGTTGTACTTCACAGAGTGAAAAGTTATTGAAATTGTCCAGTAAATGTTATTTGTCCTTAAATTGAATGAACTGACTATTTTTATAACATCTTGTTGTCAACACATTTATAAAAATAGACATTGTTGATCATTAAATTGTCTGCTTTTACTTTTGTCTGACCCTTAATTTCCCACGATACGTCTGTAAACATCTTGTTGTCAAATTTTTACCATTTTGGTGTACGAACATTACAAGTATATGATAGAAATACATTTGTTTGTTGTCAGGTGGTGGTTTTGTTGACAATTTACAGTAATATTGATACATAAGTTGTTGATATTAAAAATGTACTTTGTGGAATTCTTTATTGTACATTTAGTATGTCAGTCTTGGGCTAAAACTAATAATATTTGTTTCTGGTCACCAATCCTACCCTAATTTTTTCCTTGTTACCCTAAACTTGTCATTAGGCACGAGGAACAATACATCCACTTTCTCACTATTTTTATCTTTCCGCATGCTTTCGGAAGCAAAAAAAAATCCCTGACCTACTTTCCCTATTTTTGACGAGTGTGTAACAAGAAACAAACATTTGTTATGCCTGATGATAGTTATTGGGGATCGAAAGTCTGTTGTTATAGGTAATTGTCTACAATGAATGTTACTTCTTAGCTTACTTATGTCTTCTTATGGAATTCATGAAAACATGAATATTTCATGAACTATTATTAACTATTAGACTGGGGTATAATGTAACAAGTCTTCAGGAAGCCATCATCAAGAGGGTTCATTATAAGAACTGTTGATATTTATTTGTCCCAATAATGTAACATTACTCAGTCTAAAAATCCTAGTTTTTTCAGCATTCAGCATCACGTTCGTTAAACATTATGAAAATCTCTTTGCTTAGACACTGCCTAGTTTTTGTCTGTCATCTTCAGAGAAATCATAAGAGCCATTGGTTGATGATTATTGGAAACTGAATCAAAATTCAGCTTCCCGTTGCATCACTCGCTCAGCGCGCATGAATTTTGATGCGGACCAGGTAGTATGCCAAGCGTTTGTTGAACTACAGTTAACTTAGTTTTCATTCCATGTTGCAATGCTGTTCTTTGTAAATTCAGTTTCCATGAGTACTTTCAGTACTTTGATCTATCTACTGGTACTTCCAGTGTTTTGATTCAGAGATACAGCTATCTGGATGATCAGACTAAACAATAAGTTGATCAGACTGTAGTGTTAGAAAATAAAACCTGTTTTCTGTTCATCAATTGTTGATAGTGTTGATTGTTCTAATTAGTGTACTGTGCCATTGTAGATTGTCTTGTCCTGTTTTAGCATGGGGCAATATTTTACTGTGTATGATAAGGCATAAGAAAGGATTGTTTATTTCTGGTTACTCTACTGACCCTAATTTTCCCCATGACCCTAGACTTTTAAAAAGGCTGGAAGATAGGTATGTCGGCTTTCTCACTTCTTTTACCTATCCACACTCTTTTAAGAGCCAAGAGGACACAACCTACCAATCCTATTTTGATAAGCATGGGGCCAGAAACAAAAGAAATTTTAAGAATGGCCTCAGATGAAATATAGGTCCAAGAAATTATGGCGGCTGGGCAGTTTTCCTGTTAGGTACTTCTAAATTACAGTAGTAACCTATCCTCTTAAAATGCTTGAAACCTGAGTTCTCATGATTTTAGTCCTCTTCATCCAATGGCTGTAGCTGTGGTCTTAGGATAAGTGCAAACTTGTAACCGGGTGATCTGACTTCAAGTCCCAGTTATGGCAAGTCATACCCTTCCATGATAATTTGACACAAAACATTAATTCTCCTCCATATGATAACAAGTTGCCAGCCCCTTGTGGAAGGGTTAGTTAGTACTGGTTAGAATTATACAGTCCAAGGAAACTGGTAAGGTCAAAGGGCCACTGTATATAACAGAAATATCATTGTAAATTAGCATTGAACCCACTGAAACATTAAAACAACATCTTGTTTTCCAATCTGAGGTACTTCTGAGGCTAGTCTTTCACAAAATTGTAATATAAACATGCATAGATTCTGTCTTTATTATTTATATGTTTTGACACATAAAACTATTTTCCATCAATTGCGATGAGTGCAAAAATGTATCATAGTTTGCAGAACCCATTCCACAGATAGGTCGTTTAGGCTTTCAACCACTCTTTACACCAATTTCTAGGTGATCTATTCTGATTGCTATCTTAACAAACAAACAGTTTGAACTTTTGCTCTCCAACTGTTAGTGTTAATTGATTTACTTCTATCTATAATTGACACCCAGTGTGCTCCTTCCATATAAAATAAATGCCATCTTTGCTTATTGCTAAGTGGTCAGTTTGTTACTGTTTGTCTTGTTGTAGGCCAGACTGGAGAGCATTTAGATGACCCTTTGTTTTAATTACTGTAAGAAACCAAGATTGTTGTGGTGCCCATTTTATAGACTTTATAACGATCTTCAGTTAAACTTATGTTAGTGCCGCCCCAAATAAAGGACACCCTGTGATTAAAGGTCGTTCTTTTAAAAAACATCATTGATTATTTAGAACAAAATGACCCCCCCCCCCCCTCCAAATAAAGGCCACATGTTTTACCCAAGAGTGGCCATTGTTTACAGGTTTTACTGTAATTACAATAACTGTTGTGTTAGAGAAGAAGAGCTATTGTAAAGGAAATGGCCCCTAGCAAAACACAGATTTATTTTACTGCATTTGGTAGCTGTGCTTGATGTGAATTCATGAAAATGTGAATTGTTCTTGAAATATTCTTATGTTCTTAGTCTATTAAAGTTCAGTTTCCATGAGGACTTTCAGTACTTTGATTTTAAAAAGTTGTCTTATTACACACACCCCAAGGGAAGATCAGTAACTTAGGTCAGACTTCTTAAGATACCATTATCAGTAGCCTCCCTTGAGTTTACAATTCATTATTCGATTTCCCTGGCTTCAAAAAGAAATACAATTAATCATACAAATAATGTTCAATTTGCATTTTTGAGTTTAATTGTCTAATATTGTTCATATTTGAACCCATCTCATCCAATATCAGTATTGATGTGGTATTTTGGGGGGGGGGGGGAACTTACCCCACCCACCCTTCACACTGATAGCTTCAATCATGACAGATTAGTGGCACAATCAATAAAAGCTGATTAGATTGTGCCTGGATTTCATTGTTCTAGATTAATTTCACTTCAATGCGACAAAACCAGACTTAGTTCGGCTTTGACATTTCTTGTTTTTAAAAAATTCAATAAAACATTTTAATAATAAATTTAATTATGCAAATTGACTAAATAGGGGCTGAATTGTCTTTGTAATGACTCACGATCAGTAATTAGAAATATTCCTGTTTTGTTCTGGCTTTGGCATAATCTTGTTCTCATCTATCACATACTTGAGCTTTGTTTAAATTTAAAACTCTTTTCTTGTCACTTATAATGAATTAAGTGACATGTTACCATTGAAAAATGTCTCATATTGTTTAGTTAAGATAAATGACCATGTGTTTAGATGAATCTAAAATTTGAATTTCAAGTCATGATATGCTAATGTCTTACCATTAGAATGCTTTCTTGTGCTGTTTTTGTGAAAACACATGGTAAAATGATGCAATAACACAGTATCAATCTAATTTGATAACGACAATATTGGTCACCGCGCAATATCTACAGAAATTAATCGTTTTTCTTTTTTTTTCAACAAGGGCAACAACTCCAAACAAAAGTTTAAAAATGTCGTAAAATAAATTGATGTATCTGCGGTAACTATCAAAGAAATAGTGTTAATTTGTCTATGCTATTTTTGTAGAGTTAATATTTTTTGTAGCATTGAGCAGGACACATCAGAAAAGTACAGGATTAGGAATGTAATTCCTTACATTAAAAGCTAAAATGCTTTTCTATGTATTCCCTCTAGACATCTATTGCTGTCATTGTGTAAGAACAGATCAGACCACACATTCTTACCATTCATTTTCTGTCAATTACTGTTGGGTCAATTTTGTCCATTATGATCCATTTTCATAAAGAGCTTGCAGTTGTGTTCCTCATTAGGAGCTTTCCATTCCTGACATAGCTGTCAGGTATATAATTATGTGAACTAAAAGCAGCCGAGAATAATCTTCAACCTTCAGTGCCAACAATCCTGTAAAACATGGAGATAATACTCTTGTTTTATTTTGCTTGCTTACTGATTAGTTGTCCCTTTATGATTAGTTGTCCCTTAATGACCGTAATCCAGTTTCAAGGGCTTATAGTTTGATGTCGACATCAGTATGCATCAGTCCGTCTGTCTGTACACTGATACTCATTTGATTTGGTCACTTTTTGTAATGTCATTTTCTTTGTTTACTTTAATAAAGAAATAACATTTTGACATGTTCTTTGGGTTCAATGCAAAAATAAATTTACAAATAAAACATTTTCTACCTATACCTACCTACCCACCGATGACTCTTAGTACGGTTACCGCAAGCATTTTCTTAAAGATTGACCCCAAATACTCCCTAAGATGAATATTGCCCCCTTTTTGAAAACCTTGAGGTGTGTTTATTAGGGGAGAGACATTAATTAGGAAATATATGGTAGATATGTATTGATTTAATTTTGTGTCTTTGTCTAGCAGAGACATCAAGTTCACATTTTAAAGGTCTGTGCTTTATGATTCAGTCATAAATATTTATTAAAACTAGACAGTTGAAGTATTTTATTCTGGATGGAGACTTTCAAGGGCTTGAAAAACAATAGTCAATTCCAAATTTATGAACCAATCACAATCTACAAAAATGAACAATGAGCCAATCACAATCAATGTTTTAAAAACTGAAGAACCAATCAAAATCAATGTTTTAAACTGCTTATCAAATCAAAATCAAAAGTTTTAAAATTTGTAAAACCAATCAAAATCAGTATGATACGACTAGTGAACCAATCATAGCTTTACCTACAATGATTGTGATCTATTGTACAACAAATCATAAACTTTCGACCAAACCATTCTGGACAATGTTATTATAGATTTTACGTCTAGTTGTGTTAAATGATGACAAAGCTCGTTAATTGCAGTGTTTGGCTTCTTGTGGTACTTATAGTAGGTTTCTCATAATTATTTATGTACTGTACCTTGTATCAACTGGCTTTATACGCTATATCCATTTCTCATTGGATATAATTTACAGTACAGTAAAACATGGTTATAGTGAACTCAAATAATGTGAAAAAAGATAAAATGAAGTAAATATTGCCCTGACTTAGCCTTTATTATGCCCCTTTTGAAAGAAAAGGTGTTATATTGATTTGCACATGTCAGTCCGTTCGTCGGTCAGCCTGTCAGTCTGTCCGTCCATAACCAGACCTGGTTCGACCAATAACTAGAGAACTACTTGGCCTAAGCTCTTCAGATTTGGTTGGAAGGTTGGTCATCTCATGAAGATGATCCCTATTTATTTTGAGGTCAGAAGATCAAAGGTCAAGGACATGAGGGGGCATTCGTGTTTCACAAACACTTCTTGTTTACTTCAGTGTTATTGATATTTCATTTTAGTGGATTTAAAGCTATTTTCAACACTCTTTCAGTATAATAAAGTAGTTGGTTCACTTAATCAGTTTTACTGGTGTTTATTCTAACCAGTACTAATTTGTCTTTCCATACTGAGCTGGTAATGACTCCACTTATGGAGGAAAATTTTTTGGTCAAATTTTCATAGAAGGGAATAACCCGCTGCAAAATTCGACTGAAATTCAAACCTAGATCGCTGGGGTACAAGTCTTGTTCACTAACCACTGTAGCATGGCACGGTCTGTTACTGATATAGTGAAATATGGATGTATTGAAGTATTTATTTGAGTCCCAAAGAAGTCATTATAACCATATATTACTCTATTACATTTTACATAACCTTTATTTAGATTTCATTATCTTTTTCCCCAATATTTGATTGTTTTATTATATTCCCAAACTACTGAAATGAATTCAATTTCTCAAAATGTCATCATATGTTTGTTTTTGCTGAGTTTTCCCAACAAAAGTTGTGTCTGGATTTAGATATTGTATGTATAATTCAAGAAACCTTGAGACTTCGATTACTTTCTGTATTCCTCTGAAACAAGTCATACTCTTGGCATTGAATTATCTTAGGGATCAGAAAAATCTGTTGAAGGGGTGTAGGGGAGCAGGTTCACGCATTTATTGAGAATGCATGTTGAACATGTATTGATGCATCACATGATAACCAGTAGAAGTACTGGTCCAATTATTATATTTTTTTTATAATGATTTCTGGTTTATACTGTTACTTTTTGGTCATTTTGGTGCTTTCTTGTCGTTCTGCACAACAACAGAAATATGCACCCCCATGATGAGCGACCAGTCATGCCCCTGTCTAAAAGTAGACTGGTCACATAAAAAATTGTGTTTTTGGTAAGAATTTTCTTTTCTGAAGAATTTTAATGTTCTGTGTGGAAAGGGGTTAAACACCAGTGGCCCTTTTCATAAAAAATCTTGGTTTCAAATTCTCAATATCTCTTGCCCTTGATTGTAAAATGATGTGTTTTATCCTGTTGTTTGTTTGTAAGTCTGAAATTCATACAATAAGCAAGAATTTTGTTTGTATACTGCTCTCTTAGCAAAGACATGTCTATGAAATGCAGGCATGTCTATGAAATGCTTCCAAGATTGGAAGAATTTTTAAAAACATAAATCAAGGCAATATAAATTTTATGTGTACAGAAGTTTTCATGCTGATGTTGCATACTTGTGCTGTGTGGCTATTAATTACTGTGCAAATAACTATGAAGTGTTGCATTATCAGTGGCTTCGAGATCAATTTAATGAACCATCATTTGCATTGAATCACTGGCTTGTTTTGTAACATAGCTGCTAACATCAGGCTGTTGTGCAGTGTTGTGTCAATTTGATTTATGTAGTCACTCTGCGCATGTTTTTCTTGCACGCTATTACGCAGTTTAATGTCATGATTAGTGATTGCATGCCGTCTGTTCGTCTGTCTGTGGTATATTCATTCATATTTTTTGCTGGCTATTTAAGGCAGTTTACATGATTAATGATTGCGTTTTGTCTGTTTGTCTATTTGTCTGTCTGTAGAATACAAACCATGCTGCAATTAAATGAAAATTACCTGTTCAACCGAGGTAGGGGTCATACAAGATCTTCAAGAAAATTGTAGGTGAAAAATATGCACCTTGTCTGCATGTCTGACAAGCCAATGATGAAAATCACTTACAAGTCTTAATAACAATGTATCTTTCAGCAATTATGTTGGCATGTGATATTCTTCATATAAGGCCAACCTTAATTAAAAGTTAAGTTTATGGAACTATTATACTCTTCCTAAAGAATTTTAGGGATGAGTTGCAAGGAAATATTTTTCTAACAATTTTTTTTTATCAACCCCATGATACATGTCAGAATGATATTTTTCTATTGAATAAAAAAATGTTTCCTGAGAGGTCCAAAAAAAATTAGTAGGGTCATTTTTTGTGATTAGGTATATTTACTGCAAACAGACAATTTTTTTAGGATGGCTTAAATAACATATTGATAGTTGTTTCTTGTTCATTTTGTGTACAAATACCAAACTAGTTACAGCATTTGAATAAATAATTCAAGGTTATGTCAGGACTAGTTTACAAACATTGGTCAGTGTAGTCAGAATAGGGTAAGACTGGTTACTATATTGGTCGGAATGATTTGTTTTTGTTGGACAGCAATTCTACGGATCAATGTGTAAAGGATTCATCGGCAGTGGAAGATTTATCACTGATCAATAACTTGTTTGGTGAGAGTTATCAGCTAGTTGTAAATGGTGTTTGGCTGAAGACTTTTGCCTGCCAAATGAATTCATGGAAAATTCTCGGAAATTCCTGAATTTCATTACGAGTGACTTTTAAACAATGTCGGATTATCAGTGTGTAACTTGTGATTTATGGTAAAGGCGTAAATGTTTTTTTGTTTGAATGATAGTGACAATTTACTACAATGTTGTTTGTATAGACAGGAGATTGTGAGATAGTCTTTATTACTGTTATTTTGGGTTGTGGTGGTTATTTTTTGCTTTTAAGGAAAAAGAAGTTTGTTGTTTTTGGTTTTTCAGTAATGATAGCAAAGTGATTCATTATTTGTTAGATATCTAGATATCTAATATTACAGCATCTTGTTTCTGCATTGAGTGCTTTTTCTGGAGCACCGCTGTATTGACAAAAGTACATTACAATTTCTATTTTGGGCTAGTGAAGTTTTGTCTTGGCTAGTTGTAAATTATTTATTTTCAGCAACCAACTGATAATTTGGGCTAGTGCTTTTAAAAATACCAGATAAATGTGTAATGTAACTTGGTAATTGTTCTTAAACAATTGTGAACTTTTTTTGTTTAATTGTTTTGAAGGTTGCTTTTATAACAACTGTTGCATAGTTGATGTTAAAATGAATTAGTAAGTTTACATTGTTGCGCTAATTAAATATTATCATTGTCGTCTCTGGTTTCTGTTGAGACCTCAGGTGACTTATGAGTATATTCCTGGAATTGTTGAGCAATAATTGATTTCAAATGTCAACACTGTGTGAATTATGTATCAGGCATAGGTTTTAATTGTCAGACTCTGTATGTAAGTTACCTTGAATCTTACATGTTGATTCTTCTCTTAAAAAAGTTCACTAACTGAATGTATTTGATATATATTGAGGGCTCAGCGCAACACTGTCGTAACTTGTTCTTATTTCAATATGAGTTACGACACTGTTGCGTTGAACCCTCGATATATGCTAGGCCTTTTGATATTTTAGGGTTGCTCTTTCAGTGTCCCAATCTCAACTTTTGAGAGGATTACATGAAATCTTTCATGAACTATTCTTGCATACTTCATGAGTAGTTCATGAAGTATGAATAAGTTCATGAAGTATGAATAACTATCGGTATTTGACCATGGTACTTAGCCAAGTTCAGTGTTAAGAAAATCACAGTAAATGGGTGAGGCGTGTATCGATGCTTTGCACAAGGCATGATAAAGAACCAGGAAAAACTGTTCGAAAAAGAGTTTGGATATAAATGCCCGGTTCTCCTGTATCTTATCTCCCCTCTATCTGGGGTGGCTATCTATTGACCATGCTGTTGAATGGGGCATTAAACAACAGCTATAGATATATTAAAGGGGCCGCTAACTGCTGTGGGTTTGAATCCCGCCCGGGACCAAAAGAGGGGAGACTTCATCCGTTGTCAACCCTGGAAGTCACCAAATGACTGTGTGTGAAGTGTAACCCTCCGTGAAAAAATTCTGTTTTGGATTTGACAATATTCCTATTTGTAAAGGATGTGGTCAACATTTCAGAAAAATTAAGTCTATATTTATGCTAAAATTGCCATTTTTCTTAAATCTACATCTGTTGCAAGCTTTGGAGCCTTTTTATTTTTCATCATGCAGTTGTCTCATGTTTCAGTCATATGACTGCAACAAATTAATTGACATTAAAACAATAATAATAGAACTAATATTTTCGCAGAATATCAATGAAAATTAGTGCCTTTCCCCTTCGAAAGAGAATTCATGAAAACATATTTTTTTCTTGAAACGTTCTTGCATACTTCATGAATAGTTCATGAAGTATAGTTTTGACCATTTGACAGGGAGTCGGACCATTTGTCCTCCGTCTCTGATCTTTTATTTGTGTATTGTGATGGTTACTTGTGGAGAACAAGGTTAGAACTGATACAAAATCTTCGAAAACTAGTTATAGGTTTAATGTCTGTAGGAAAGATGTCTAAAAGTTGATGTTGATTGTTGAAAACAGGCATTAAGTCTAAAATATTTGCCAAGACATGATTTTATAAATAGAGTGGAATCTTGTAATTATTATGTATATGATGATGTTAATATGCAGTGTAACTGCGTATAATGCCTATGAATTCAGGTATAATCTGTCTGTTATACGTGTATATAACTATATATTATTTCTGGATAATTTTTGTATGAATTATAGATATGAACCAAATCAATGGAGTACGTAATTTGAGGTATTATCTGAAATAAGCTACCTAGGTTTGATGTACATAGTTTTAGGATTAGTTGTACTGTAGATGAAGGATAATTATAATGTATACATCATAATAAATAATTACTTCTAAGGCATAAAATAAATTGTTTGTTTCTGATACCCGCCCTACCCAAATTTTTCCCAGCACCCCTGGAATGTTTAGTAGCCTGAGGAATGGAAAATTTCACTTTCAAGGGCAAAATTGGAAGCTCCGACCTACCTACCTATTTTTTATTGAGTATATAACCAGAAACAAACATTTGTTTAGGCCTAATGCATATTCCTAAATTTGAACTAGATTTGCTTTATAGTCCATAAAAACTTGTAAGAAATCAACCAATATCTTTCTCTGCAATAAAACAATTGGTTGGTTGGTCATCATCAAATTGAAGATGGGAGCAGCATGTGCTCTACCAAGGAATACAGGGCTGGCATACATCAAGAACTAACAAACTTTCATTTGACATTTCCTCACATATGATAGTTGGTCCAGAGCTGGATTTCGACGTCACAGTACCCTCTAGCAGAGGAAGTTTGTGGTATCTTTATTCAAGAACTAAGATACTTCCTCATTTATGTAATTTTGGCTTATTAATGATCGAATCAGTGGCCATGAATAAAGAATTCATATCTTTACCCGCTCACGAAAAAGAAAGTGTGTATTTTAGTAAGAAGGATTATTCTGTGTATTTACAGAAGAAAGATATTTGCAAATTTGGTATCAAAATATACATAATGTGCTTCACTTTTATTTCTGATTTCATGTCATAATTTGATGTATACAGTCTTTATTTAGGTGTCATGCTCAATATAAAGAAGTGCACACTTTCTATTTTTGCTGTTAGTATAGAATGACTCTGAAAATAGAGTCGTGTTTTTCTGACTGAAGGTTAATTTTGATATCACTAAAGTGCATCCTTGTCTTATGATCCCTGCCCTCTGAATCGGATAATTCCCGAAATGTCTACAGATTTTGTGATGTACATTAATTTCATGTAGAAAACTCTCTTTTATGGAGCGCTCAGAATTATTTTGCATGTCTGAAGGAAATGTATACCATCGATAGTTGATAGATATCATTATGTTTAAATTGTCTGGTATTACTTTGATGTAAATGGCAGCTCATGTTTTCGGGGCAGTAACCAAGTTGGTTAATAGATACGTCTGGCGTAACATGGCGCTTTACTGCTTTACTGCTTGCTCGATTGTCTGCCGGCTTTATCGATATAAAACTTGCTTATTCAGCATTTTAGAAATGACACGTCTTGTGCAAATTCAATTTCTAATTAGATTCCATAGCCTGTTACTTCTTGATGCTTTGCATTTGAAATTACCTATTAATGTGAATTTGTTAATGCCAGTGTCATTCTTCAATACATTAATGGATCTCATTTAATCTGCTTTAATTTGTTGCAGTCTATCTGTCGTAAAATTATTGTACGTATTTTCTTATCAGCTCTGAATTATTTATTGGTATGAAAATGCATATTCTTCAATTTGATTATTGTATTGAATAAGCAAAGCCTGCAGCCAACCTGCATGGTCCAGTGATTAAAATTATTGCGCTACACTTGTAACCCAGCGATCAGGGTTGGGATTCCAATCACAACAGTTCATACCCCTATAGAGAAGTTGCCGGTCCCTTGTAGAAGGATAAGTTAGTACTGGTTAGAAAACAACTCCGGAAAACTGGTTTGGAGAACTGGCCGTCGTATGTAACTGAATTATCATTGAAAAACGGTGTTAATTTAAACTTACTGAATATGAACGCTACTCTTCCTTCATCTGTACTCTGTTGTCTGTTTCTCATGTAAATGCAGAGAAAAGTGGTATAAGTATATTATGATTATGATACCATTTAATCAGAAATATTTCCCACCTGTCAACAATTTACCTCCATAGTAGGTGTTATAAGAATGACACACATGTGAGAATCACTTTGATTAGTTTTTTTCTTCATTATAATCAGTAAATAGCTAATGATTTAGATGCCTTATTGTATCTGTCAGTTTTTAGTGGTTCTCCTGCTGTGTACTGCCCATTAACTTGCGATTATCAGTAGGAGAAATGATTCTGGCTACATCTGGTGATGTTATTGCTTTAATTTAGGGGACATATGGATGGTAATTGCGCTACATTATGTATAGCCTCTCATTGTTATCTCTTATTTCATCCAGAATATTGCTTTTCAAAGTGAATTAAGATTTTGTTTTTTGACGGATTCACGATTCACATCGTGTGATTCAACCATTGTTTGGATGAAGTGGTGCTCATTATGTCTGTAACTGGAATTGACTAATTCCTGTATGCAGTGAAGGATTCTATTTAGTGATTTTATCTGTTGTTCTTTTGGTACTGAATTTTGAGATTGGATATTTTGATTTAATTTAGTACTTTGATCTTTATGAATAATTATTACATAAATTTGAATAATTAATTATGCATGATCAGTTGCCATGATTTTTTAAATAACCTTATGATCGCTTGTACAAATGTGACTTATAAAAAAGCAAAACATGATAATTGCTTTATTAGACTAACAAATAGTTGAACTAGCTGTACTGGATTCATGTGTAATATGTGCAGGATATATCTTTAGCAGTATTTTAGTGCCTATAAATTTTTGGTGTTTGGTCAGTAGTGTTGGAGTTATGAATGGTTTTAGATGGCACTGTCCTTAAAAGTTTTAGTTTGTGGTAACCTTTTCCAGAAAATGTCACTGGGTATGTAAACGTAGGCAAGAATAATTATATCACAGCGCTCTTATTTATGATTATTTTTTGTTTACAAATCAAAAATACAATGTCAGAATGCAATTTTCAGCTCGGCTGTTACCAAAGAAAATGTCAAGCTATTGTGATCACTGTGTCATCTGTGTCAGCGTCGTCTGCTTCTGTGCATAAACTTTAATGTAGCTCAGAACTTGGAAATTGTAAGAAGTAGCAACATGAAACTTCATAGGTGGATAGATCTCACTGTGGTGGTAAACAGACGAGCGTTGGCACTGCTTAATGACAGCTCAGCTTTCCATAGCTGTCACTCGCTCGGCAGGCATGAATTTCAATGCAGACCATAGTACTGCGTTTTTTCTACATTGTCTGAGTTCGGCTTCCATGAGTACTTTCAGTACTTTGATCTCAATATTCATCTATATGTACTGCTTGTATGTAGCCATATTACCATAACAAATTACTCAGGGGAATTTTGTTGTGTTCTAATACAAGGGATGCCACTATTGGCTGTAAAACTGTCATCTGTATCTGAGAGACTGTCTCTCCACACTTAGCTATATATGATACTCAAGTTTCTGTTTGACACTTTAGTGCCATTTTATTTAGTTTGAGACAAATGGTCTGCTGGTTTCCAAGCAACGTTTCAATTATGTTTTCCCAGTTTGAAGTATATAATATGTATTGGATTTTTGTTCTGATTATTCTATATTTTTTCTTGGATAAATTCTACATCATCATGTTTCATATTCTAACACTTGGTTCAGTTTACTTAGTAATTGTTACTTTGATTCTAATGCACCTAACTATCCAGACTGTGTGTGTCCACAATAGACAGTTACTCTCTAAGTTGACCCATTCCAGTTCATTCTGCACAAAATACTCGAAAGGGTGCCAAAGGGTGCGATGCAGTATGAATAGATAGATAAATTAGTCAAAATGTTTTCATATATTTTCATATTTTCTTGACTGTGTGTGATAAACAGTAATCTTGAATTATGGCCCCTAATTAGGCTAAACAATTTCTGTTACCTCTAAGATGGTATTGGTGAGCAAATTTTGTGACTGTTTGAAACTTTTCTTGTTGTTTATGATTGATTTGATTTACATTCATCATAAAGATTATTATATAAGCTTATCAGTGCTGAAGGAACAAGTGTGGGCTGAGTAATTGACACTCAAAAATCAGAATGGGACTTGACTCCATGGGCATTTCAGAGGTCAGAAATAAGAAATATAATAGGGAGATGGTGTAAGTTTGATGTCAAAATAAAATTTCTGGTACCCGACCTAACCTAACTTCTTCCTGCAACCCTTGACTTTTGGTAAGGCCCGATTAATACAACCATCCACTTTCTTTGTGCTTACAAGACAAAAGAAAAATTTGTATTTACATAAAAAGAGGGGTCACCCCCCTGGACCTCCCTACCCCTATTTAAAAGCAGGAATGTCGCTAAATGACACTGGCTGTTGGCACAACGTAAAACCCCACTGAATTGCTAAAATGGAAAAGTGTTTAGGGCCAATGAAGTTTGATATGGCAATTCAGTCAAAGAGCAGTTTTGTGTGACAGTTTTCTATCATGATTATGATAAAGCTAGTTATTTTTCAATATAAAAAATTCAAATTAAACTTTCTATTTCTCTTACTGGAACCTGTGACCATTTAAAACTCCCTGTGAGCTTGTATTGATCCCATGTCATCTAATGTTTATAGCTTGGATTACAAGCTCAATTAATTTCCAATTAAATACCAATAAAATACAAGTTTTTCAGGAAGCTTTTAATGCTCTTGAGATCCCTAGACATTTATTGGTTGATATTATCCCAATACTTTTGCAGGAGTCCATTGCACTGAGACGCTTTTTAATGACACTGTATTTTTTTTAAATTTCTTTTTTGTGACTGCAATTTTTCTACATTAAAAAACTGTGAATTTTTTCCTGTTTAAAACGGAATTCAGCATTTTAGGAAGTCGATATCAGATTTTTTCTGTACAAATCCTTGAAGTATGTTTTTTTGGGACAGGTTTTTTCTGGTCAGTACTCTTAGTTTCAATTTTTTTTGCATTAATTTTGTATATTAATGCAACACCAAATTTAATTAATAGTCTATTGCTACTTTGCTAGTCCTGTAGTCCAATGAGTGCCCATTGTAAATAAGCATTTCACATTAATATGTTTCGGAGTGGTAGATCTTCAGTTTGAAGTCAAAAAGGAAGATAATGGTTTTTGAAAAAGACATCTAAGTGGGAATGTCTAAAGTAGTTGGAGATGACTTTATCAAGCAGTTGATTGGTCAACATGGTTGTAGACATTGCCATGGAGGCCATTCTTACTCCAATACTGGTCTTCTAAGTGGAGAACTTCGCAAATACTTATAGAGAAGGAGGCAAGTATTGAGTTCATGAAAACTGATTAAATTAATTGATAAGGCCTAAAACTGCTTGTTGCTTAGAAACAGGGTAGGTAGGTTTTTTAGCTTTTGAATGAAAGTTTAAAAAGTGGGAAAGTGGATGTACTATTTCACAAGCCTGATAAAAAGTCGAGGGTCGCAGGGAATAATTTGAGTCGGTCAAGTTCCCAGAAACAAACAGTTTTGTGCCAAACTGAAATATCAGCGTAAATTCACAATTATTTTTTTTTACATTATTAATATGACAACCACTAAAACAAATTTTTGCTCTGTTAATGAATGAATTGTAAAAGTAATTTACAGGACTGGACAATGTTAAGTAATTACAAGACATGTCAGCGTATATTGTTGCCAAGTTTTTGTCTCATTAATTAGAAGAACCCCGAATGACTGGTTCCATGTTTTTATGCTCTGCTAGTATTGATTTTGGGTCTCTCAAAATGATGCCAAATTATTTATTCTCCCTTCTCATTTCTCATGCCATGCGTAGAAATTTCCATTATTGGTCCCTTTTTTACACTGATGAATTGCAACGTGATTTAAGAGAAGGGGACATTTTTTCAATAAAAGGGCTCCAAGTGGGTCGATTGTTTCTGCGAGGAATGTGATGGTGATTTAGAAACTTGTAAGCGGAAGGAAGGAAGTCCGCATGGAATAGTTTGTAATGATACATCATTTAAATGGAGTAGGGATCTTTAGGGACCCCTATCTGTGGGAATATACTATGGAGCCTTGTTTCATGTCTCTGATATGGTGATAGCTTGTTGTATCAGGTTTCATTTAGAGAAGTATGGAGAACCTGATCTTAATGGTTCCGTACTGTGTTGTTTTGTGTTAAATGCATTATTGGTGCTTCAGTTCTATTGTTTTGAAACTTCAAAGGAATCTAATCCTATAATGTGTTTAGAAATGGACTTTTTAAGTAATCAACTAAATGTTGGAATTGAATTTGTTCTCTCGAAAATCGTGTAAGTGTTAAATTGTCATATGCAAGGTTGAACGTAACAATATGAATCTTTCTTGAAATGTTCATAAATAGTTCATGAAGTATGCATAACTATTTGACAGGGGTAATCTTTAACTTATTCATTTATGATGATTTAATTTATTTTCATTCGGTGTAAAAGAAATCGTTTGTTTCGGGTTACATGCACATTAAAGATAGGGTAGGTAAGGGCTTATTAATATTATTTTGGGCTCTCGAAAGTGTGTGGAAAGGTAAAACAAGTGAGAAAGTGGATGTAATGTTCCCCAGGCTTAATAAAAAGTCTGGGTGAAAAAGTAGGGCCAGTCGGGCAATCAGAAACAAATATTTTTTTTATGCCTTACAATATTTTATGTGCATTGGAATCTTGAAAGTATCCAATAAGGATATTAATGGTGTGATGCAGAAAATATTGTGACTGTTTCTTCCTCATTTTAATGATGCAGATCTTGAATCAAAGATACCATGAAAATCAGTATAATGTTGATAATTATTTTCTCATCTCCTTGCTGTATGAAATCCCTCATTATATTCAATGTTGAACAGATTTTAATGTTACAGTACAACATGGTTACAGTGAATTACTGAGGACTCAATTGAATTATCTACAGACTTCATAATGAAATAAAGAAGTATGTTTCATGGGCGTGAAATATTATTTTTATACTGTATTTTCATTTATTTTCGTTGGGATCAATTTTCATGTTTTTTACTAAAATTGTGGGGACGTAAATTTGTGGATTTTTTTTTTGAAAAGAGATGCCTTATCTCTGCATTCAAATTTGTGGTGATTTGAAATGTTTTCATATTTACTGTCTTGTTTTTGTTTAACTGAAGATCTCTTCAATGAAAACTACTCATTATGTCATATTTAGCTTCCATTTTGTAATGTGATACATCCCCCCCCCCCTGAAATGGTCAAATGTCGGATCTATGTGTCAGTGATCTTTCTTTCATAGATAATTGCATTGGTCTCCATTCCATTGTTTATGTGTCATGTGTAGGTATCTAATGTACAGTATATCATATTATATTATTGATATCAGTATCCATGGTTACAAATTCCCTCGTTGGAAACATGTCATTGTTTGTTTTTTGACAAATATGGAATGGTTTCTATGGAATTTTCTGTTTTTGTTGACTGTAATTTTTTGTTTAAACTGTTTATAGAATTAAATAATCAATACCAATACATCTCTAATTGTAATCAATATAGGAAAAAAATCACTTAAAATTTGATACTGCTGGTCTACTTAACCTCTTGGTTATGCAAAAAATATTTTCAAAGAGAAGATGTCACAGAAAAAAGACATTTGCCATGCATTTGATTAAGTGTTCTCTACAGCTCTGCCAGGAAGGCTTTTTCATTGTCCCAAACTACCAGGCCAAATATTGTGTGTAGTTATATATTCACAGGAAGAAGGGCAATCGAGTCATGTATTGGTGCTTTACACTGGGCACAATAAAGAACCAGGAAAGCTATTCACAAAAGATTAGTAATGCAAAATTTTTTAATGCCTATGCTCAGTTCTCCTGTATCTATGTCCCCTTTGGGGCGACTCTGAAATTACCAAAGCTGTCAATTGGTCAATAGATAAATAAATAAATTGAATCTACTACTGTGTGAGCCTGTCATATTAAGTATATTAGGTAGAGCATTAGACCTACAGACATTGGTTTAGTGGGTTTGTGGGTTTTGAATATGGGGGGGGGGTTGCACAATTGTCATGTCAGACCAACAGCCAGTGTCATTTGGCAACTTTCCAGCCTTTAAGGTGAAGAAAGTCCCAAGGCTTACATGGCCCTGGGGTTATAGAACTTGAGAACGGTCTCCAAACTCAAAGCTAAATTTCGTTCACAAAGTATTATGGTTTTATAATGGAGAGGCCATTCTTTTGAATTGGGCCACAACTTTTTGCAGTATGTGTAGTCTGATGGGCTTATACCATTAAAAGAGATTTTCGTGCAGACCATGATGAGGCTATAATCAATAGATTCGATCAGTCACGGGTTGGTTTTAAGTCATGATGAGAGGAGAAATTAATGCCACTCAAGTACTGTTGAGATCTTAAAGCTGACAAATTGATTCTAAGGAAGACGTATCGACTTAAATCTACTGGACTTTGTGAATTTATTTTCATTGATATTTGTGGCTGAGACTTTAAAATATAGCTACCCTTTGTTAGTAAATAAAAGATGTTGTATCTAAATGATTGTTTTTGGAATTCATTGCCAACTTTTAAATGCGAAGTCAGGGATGTATACCATTTAAAAGCCTGAAATTGGGCCCTGCAGGTTACTGTATTTTATTGGCCTTCTGTTTTGTTGACCTTTACCAAAGAACGTATGGCTGTTTTACAGAATTATCCATATTCAAAATTGATTACTTTCAAAAACTTCAGTCAAACCTGTGCTTACAGTCACCTCTGATAAAGGTCACCCTGTGAATAAAGGCCCTTCTCTTAAAACCATCTGTGATAATTCAGAACAAAATGACCTCTGAATAAAGACCACCTATCAATAAAGGCCACATTATGTCTTTCTCAAGGGTGGCCTTTGTTTGAAGGTTTTACCGTATTGTTACTATCAGGGTATATAGCCACTGACCACTATATTCATTTATACTAATCATTTACTTACAAAGGAAATAAATTCCTATTATTCAATAATGGACTTGGATCTGACATTTTTGTCTTAGGCTAGACATTTATCATTGTGGTCTGATGCAAGTTCCTCTTAATACATTCATTGTAAGGACATGCTTAAAAGAATGTTTGTTTTATGTGACTACATAGCCAAATTACACAAGGACTGATTGATTGGTCAGAATCATGTTTATTGTACCGAGCTACCAACCATGTCTCTTTATGTGAGAAAGTAGGCAGTTGCTTATGGAAGATGGGAGTCCAGTACTGGATCTTCCCAGGTACAATGGTTAGGTGAACTGTCCACCTCATATGTCTCTGTCTGTTGAGAAGGGGCGTAAAATTCGATCAAACAAACATGAAACAAACATCAATGAAGCCACCATGAAAGGCCTCCTTTATTGTCCATTTGACAGCATAGTCATTTCAGAGCCACCCCAGAGAGAGAGGGTAGATAAGATACAGGAGAACTGGGCATTTGTATCTCTACTGTTTTCAAATAGTTTTTCCTAGTTCTTTATCATGCCTGGTGTAAAGTTCTGATACATGCCAAAAGGCCTTCTTTTAGCTTGGCCTAATGGCAATAGATCATCTCTCATGAATGTATATATAATCAGCTTGCATCATGATATTACAAGCAATAAACAAACTAATTATAGATCAATTAGTGAGAGCTAATTAGTGTGAAATATGCATCATGCCAGGGCTATAAGTACATCCTGTTTCATTTAGTGCATTGTGTTATCTCAGATGTTTCTATTTTATGAGAACAGTGTGATGAAATGGGGTTTGTGCTAAACTATTGTAACTTTGACATACAATACAATAATGAATTGCCATTGCCGTTTATACTGAGTCTTTTCAGTTGAGCTTAAAATTAACTGCTATTAGTTCACTAAGTCCTTTTAATAGAATTTGACATTATTTTTGCAGAAATTGTTGTAGTTTTTCTAGAAGTGGCTTCTTTAATGAGACATATAGTACTTAGAATGTAAATCATTGTCAGTGTTTTTATTTGATTTGCAAAGAATGTTGCTGTGTATCTCCTATAATGGAAAAAATCTGCATTTTCAATTTGTCTTAACATGCTTTAATCATACTCTCTTTATTTCTGGTTCAATTACTTTCTTTGTACCTGCACATGTTTCAATGATCCTTTTAGAACACAATATAATACTCTTGTACAGGTTATAGCTAGTGAATGTCATTATGTTGGTCAGTACAGAGACTTGTACTTTTGGTTCATATGGGATGTTTTGAAGACAAGACCAGTCCAAATATGCTGGATTGCCATTGGTCAATTTCCACAATGGTGTCTGCTCTCTAAATCAAACAGTTTTATTCAGATCCTCACCCAACTTAATGGAAATGTTTATGGCCATGAGATCTCGGCCAGGTTCAATAACCTGAGTTATGTGTTCTGAGTTATGCCCCTTGATGGGGCGTATTTTGTGACCTGGCACTCTTGTTAAACTTTAAAATCAAAAGTGAAGAAACAATTACTCAGCTCTCTGATGGCCAAATTTCACTAGTGGTGGCAGTGGTTTATGTACTGATCAAGGGAAGTAACTGCTGTGGAGACATTGTCAGATTTTGATCAGTCTTGGTTTCAAATTAAAATTTATTCACAATACATGTTTGTATTCAACAATTCATAAGCATGTATTTTTGTGATATTTAATTGAAATACAGGTATATTTATGTACTTAAAAATTCTAGCAAAATCAATAAAAAGTACATTGCATTCAATATAAGCCAATTAAATGAACAAAATCTAATATTCCTAGAAAAAAACAAACATCACAAGTATGAAAGAACAATATTTTTGTATCATAATTGGTGAATTTCCCAGGAAAATGCAACATGTTCTTGCATAACACTGTCTTCACTTGATACAGATGTTTGTTTTGTTGCTTTTGATGTTAAGGTCAAACAAAGAAAAATTCAGGCATGACATTTGAAACACATTATTGTCTTATTGATTCAGTTTCCTTCTTGCAAAAGATGTATTTTTGGGGTTTAATGTAAAACCACTCTAAACAAATTACCATAGTTTCGCGCCAGACCTCCTGTATAAATTTCTGTATTCAGATATTAATTTTACTTGTTTTGACATTACAGAAATTTCTTCCTTTTGCGTCTCTCTCGTTTAAAATTGTACGCAAAAAGATGACAAAATTTGGTATCTATAATCTTCGAGACATTAATGTTACACCTACATCTTGTGAAAATTTGTAGTTCTCAGCTCTATGAAGAAAGGAACATAGAAAATATGTTATGAATGTCTTAGTCGAAACTTCATTTCTACCAACTTGTATAAGAAATATCGAATTGAATTGTACATGACAAAATAAAAGAAAAACTTAATAATTACTCAATTACCAATGAAAGGGTTTTGTTTGAAATATGGGAGGGTGGATCGTAGGTCTAGTGGGCTGAACTACTAATCTGATGGTTGTAGATTCAAATCTCAGCTCTGCATGGCTTCCATTATTTCAAGGATGCCTTTTCAGGGTCTCTAGCTATCCCAGTTACCGGGCCCAGTACTGTGTCTAGATAATTACAGGAAAATGGATGAGGCGTGTATTGGTGCTTTACACCGGGCATGATACAGAACCAGGAAAAACTATAAGAAAAGAATAGGGATATAAATGCCCGAATCTCCTGTATCTTATCTCCGCTCTATCTGGAGCGGTCCTGAAATGAATGGGCCATTATACAACAGATGAATGAATAAAATAAAACATATACTGAATTATGGATTTGACTTATGTAGATACTGTACATAATTGAATACTTGGATTCATTGTTATCAGTGTAAGGGAGACAACTGTCTTATATTTAGTTGTGTATTTTGATATCTTGAAGCTGCCTCTAAAAATAAATTACTTGTTTAGAGTAATGAACTTTTTAAAATAGAATTCATGAAAACATGAATTTTTTCTTGAACTGTAATTGCATATTTTATGAATAGTTCATGAAGTATGAATAAGTGTTTGAAAGGCTTTGCTTAAAAAGTGGAGGATTTGCAGTCTACAGACCTGATGTAGTTAGTCAGTTAGAACCCTGTGTAACGCACAACATATAAAACAACATCTTAACTTCCACTGGGGCATTTATTAGGTAATGCTTGGTGTAGTATTTAGAATGTCAATATCACAGTAAATTAGAAGGTTTTTCAATCCAAGTGTCTTATTTGCATATATGATTACATGCCTCTTTAGACTTAATTGAAATCAAGTCCTTTGGTATCTAGATTTTTGTTGAATTTTATGAGAAAATCAAATCTGTGTATTTTTCCAATGTTTTGTTATCTTTGGGTTTTTAAGGTAACAATAAAACCTCTGTAGAGCAACACCCTGTGGGAGCTGCAAATATTGGCTGTTATTTAGAGGTTGTTGCTCTGCAGAGGTTAAATTCATAGTAAATATCAGTTTAGTGAAATTTTGAAGGTGTTGTTATAGAGAGGTTGTTGCTCTACAGAGGGCCGCTCTGGAGAGGTTGTACGATACAGTAAAACTTCTGTATATTAATTTAAAGACTATTTAATCTGGGACTTCATTTTCTCTATTTCTTCTGTCTTGCAACCTGTTTATACATCAACTTTATTATTAAGACCATCTCATTATAACAATCATATAATTACAAACCAATTTTCCTAAATTTCCTCTATAGTCAACCTTGATAATATGAGCACTTCAATATTACAATGAATTTACTTGGTTCCTATAGTGGTGACAGTATAGAGGTTTTACTAGACCGCCTCCGTGGTTGAGTGGTTAAGGTCGCTGACTTTGAATCACTGTAACCTCTCACTGATAGAGTGTTGTGGGTTTGAGCCCCTATACCGACCATGTCTCTTTATGTGAGAAAGTAGGCAGTTGCTTAAGGAGGATGGGAGTCCAGTACTGGTTCTTCCCAGGAATAATGGTTAGGTGAACTGTCCGCCCCATATGACTCTGACTGTCAATAAGGTGAGAGGCATGGTTTATGTATTGAAAAATGATTTTGTTGAAATGATATAGATGATAATTACAAATAATTCAGTAGATAGATGCATAAATGGTCTTGTTATGACCGGCTGTCACTCAATAGATTCAGAATATAATACAGTTCATTATTCATTTATGTTATGAGATTTTACAATGCTATAATACCAGTACTCACAGAGCTCTATAAAAGGTATAAATCATATATTGATAGCATTGGTACAAATTCCTTCACTTCTTTTTGGGGGTGGTGGTGCGGGGTAAAAGGTCATGTTTCATGAATATCAGCCATGAATTCAAATGGCTTTATTTTGAAGTTCTGTTATACTGAATTCAATGGACCATGAATTGATTTTGTACAGAAATGTTTTATTACATGAAAAGAATATTAATTTTGTGATTATCAAAATGTGTAGTATATTTTGATTTCATTTAAAGCCTCCATCCCCCATTAATGTCAGTAAATTAATTTACAACATTTAACTTTGAGTTTGTGGTGTATACAAAAATGCATTAAACATTGAAAACCACTTCAGGTTAACAAAATTGTTGAGTTCACATATTATTAAGTTCTCTTTGTTTAAAGTTTAATTTCATTTTGTGGTGGAATGTACTTTTGATTGTTGATGTCGACATTTTGTGTATTCTGACATTTGGTGTCGTGTGATTAATCAGCGTTTACACATTTTTTGTTTGATTTGGACAAATTTTGTTGTATTCATGTAGATTCATTGTGGTTGGAATGTGATTAATAAGTTAATAGATACAGATAATTATGGTAAATATAAATTTATTCATTTCTTTCATTCTGAAAAAAAAAAATACTGTAAGTCTATCGACGAAATTGTAAAGTTATGTGAACAATGTTTAAAATATGTAATGCGCTCAGTAATTATTTCATTGATTGATTTTCATTATTGCGCAATAATTTTCACTTGCCGTTATATGTTTTCAACATGGAGAGGGTATATTTTATGCATGTATTAGTGATGATATTTATGTTGTTTCCTCATGTCAACTTATGAGTCATTTTTCAATTCTACTGCGTGAATGCTTAAATACCAAGGAGTCTGCACCTAATGGATCTTTAGTAATATAACATAACAAACATGCACAAGTTATTTGTATGGAACTCCATAAGTTTAACATTTGCATGGTAGATGTAGAAAATGTAGTATTTTGATCTGCATCAAAATTCATGTGTGCCGAGTGAGTGACATGTATGGAAAGCTGAAATGTCATTTAGTTTCCAAAAATGCCTACCTACCTGCATAACTGCCTACCTACCTACCTACCTACCTACATAACTGCCAAGGTCACTAGGTTTTACTTTACAACAATGGTCAATTTCATCAAAAATATCAAAATGTATAAATTATGTTAGATAGATGAAATAAGAAATATTTAACAATATTGAAGATACATTGTAAAGGGATCCAGTCTAACCTGTTTTTGGGAATCATATAAAATGGATTATTGTGAAGATCAGTGAATACATCACTAATGGAGAAATGTCTCTGCTGTTCTTTTGTTCTTTTTTTTTCATCGCTTGCACAATTGTATCCAATATGATACAATGTGGTACAAGATACCAGAGCATTAGAGTTCTTGCCTTGGGTATTTTTTATTCTTTTGTCTAATGTGTGCTCTTTGGGGGATTTGTGCCGTCTTTCTGTGTCTTTTTGTTGCTTTTAGTCTCCTGTGTTTCTGTCTGTTGCCTGTGCTGAGTGTTATGTATTCTCTGTGATCAAATCTTCAGTTTCTTTTATATCTTTGATTAAACTTGCCGTCTTTATTTGATGATAATTCCAGTGTAATACACTGAAGCCTTGAACTTTAGAAGCCTACATGTATATTTGACACAAACGGCAAGGTTTTTAATATGCCATTGTCGAATAGTTATCTGTTCATGAAGTGTGCTATGATAGTTCAAGAAAAATGCATGTTTTCATAAATTATGTTTGAAGAGGTTAGGTATAGATAAGAAAAAGGATTTGTCGCAGCCTCAGATTTGATTGTTTGAATGATTTTTGGTGCTATTAAGATTTAATATGATGGATTTAGTGGCCTCCAAGGTAGTGTGGTTATGGTCACTGGCTTTCCACCACCAGCCGATTTAGCCACTCAGATATGAGTTTGGGCAACTTAGAAATCTCAAAGTTTTATATTATATTTATTGCTGGAAAAAGCCTCCCCCCCCCCCCTCAGCAGGCCCGCTAGTCTAGCTTTTGGGCCTGTTGGCCACAAACTTATTGAGAACCCTGCAAGTATTTAACGGAAGGTCAGTGTTTCTACTCCGCAGTTAAATCGGGCAAAGTTCTAAAATAACCCTGGTTGTTGGCACAGTGTTAGACCTCAGCGGAAGGAAATGAATGATTATATGGAAACTTAAGACTATACGTCTCTTTCACTTGAAATATTTAATTATTTCTATTTTATATAAAATATCATTCCCTAGGAAATTTTGAGAATTGTTCCAGAATTCTCTGGTGGCATCATTTAATCAATTCCTAATGTCTGTCTTAAATTTATTTGAAAATTTTCCCCAGAAATCTTCTTGTTTGGCTTATAATGAAAATATGATCCTTATGTTTGATTATATTTTATCTTCACCTTTCTTGAAGGTTTCAGAATTGTTGTCATGTGTCTTGACAGTGAAACCTGTGAATTAAGGCCATCATTTAGAAAGACAAAATTTATGGCAGGTAGCCTTTGTTTGGAGGTTATTTTGTTCTATTCTTTATGTGACAGATTGCCCGACTATATACTTTATGTGACAGGTTGCCCGACTATATACTTTATGTGACAGGTTGCCCGACTATATACTTTATGTGACAGGTTGCCCGACTATATACTTTATGTGACGGGTTGCCCGACTATATACTTTATGTGACAGGTTGCCCGACTATATACTTTATGTGACAGATTGCCCGACTATATACTTTATGTGACAGGTTGCCCGACTATATACTTTATGTGACAGGTTGCCCGACTATATACTTTATGTGACAGGTTGCCCGACTATATACTTTATGTGACCGGTTGCCCGACTATATACTTTATGTGACAGATTGCCCGACTATATACTTTATGTGACAGATTGCCAGACTATATACTTTATGTGACAGATTGCCCGACTATATACTTTATGTGACAGATTGCCCGACTATATACTTTATGTGTCAGGTTGCCTGACTATATACTTTATGTGACAGATTGCCCGACTATATACTTTATGTGACAGGTTGCCTGACTATATACTTTATGTGACAGATTGCCCGACTATATACTTTATGTGACAGATTGCCCGACTATATACTTTATGTGACAGGTTGCCCGACTATATACTTTATGTGACCGGTTGCTGGACTATATACTTTATGAACGAAACTCTCTAAAACTAGGTTGTCCCCCAAAAGATTTAAAGAAGGAAAACATTTCCTGTCTGACAGGGGACAACCCACTTATTTGAAGACTGAAATGACCTTTATTCAGAGGGTGACCTTTATTTTGAGGTCGTTGCAAACATATGTTTGACTGTATGTAAAGAAGTACTTGTTTGATGCTTTATAAGAAATAAATCTAGAGTCTAGCCTTTAACCAGATAACCACACAGTCTGAATGTCTGATTTACTGCAAAATAAAAATATTCTTGTCATAATTCTATTCGGAAATGTCTGAGTGCCATGATTTATATAACTTTTATTTTTGTCTGACACACTGTGAAATGTGAGACATGGCTTGTCAACTGTTTCTTTTATCAAAACTGATTGGTGATCAAGTTATTTTCTTGAATATACTGGTGTTGATTACTGTCTTTCAATTTTCATGATAGCCATAGATGTTGTTTGGTGTAGGTTTGTCACCTGCCAATGAGGTAGACTGTTGTTGTTGTTAGATGATTAAATTGGCTGCTGTTTCAGATAAGGTTGATTGTTGTTGTTTTTGTCAGTTCATGATGAGGTTGACTATTGTTGTTTTTGTCAGTTAATGATGAGGTTGAATGTTGTTGTTTTTGTCAGTTAATGATGAGGTTGAATGTTGTTGTTTTTGTCAGTTAATGATGAGGTTGACTGTTGTTGTTTTTGTCAGTTAATGAAGAGGTTGACTATTGTTGTTTTTGTCAGTTAATGATGAGGTTGACTGTTGTTGTTTTTGTCAGTTAATGATGAGGTTGAATGTTGTTGTTTTTGTCAGTTAATGATGAGGTTGACTGTTGTTGTTTTTGTCAGCTAATGACGAGGTTGGATATTGTTGTTTTGTCAGCTAATGTTGAGGATGTTGTTGTTTTGTCAGCTAATGATGAGGTTAGATATTGTTGTTTTTATCAGCTAATAATGAAGTTGAATGTTGTTGTTTTTAACAGCTATTGATGAAGTTGGATGTTGTTGGTGTCAGCTGCTGTCAGAATATGCTCTTGTTGTTTAAACAAATGTGTTTAAGATGACACAGTGACCTATTCCTGTAGAATATCAAACTTATTGATGATGTTCGAGACAGGGTTCCTTTTTTATTATGGCTAATTTGTTGAAATTAATGCCACATCTGTTGTTGATGAATGAAACTTTAATGAAAGATAATTTAACTAAGCACCTGTTAGCCTCGTGCTTGTAAGTCTGTTTTTCTTATATTTTCAGCATTTTTTCTTCCTTGACTTTAATATTCTGCATCTGGTTAATTTTAGGTACAGATTTTGATTTGAGAAGTTTTAAGACTAGTTGACTTATGTTTAGTAGAATTATCAAGAAGGCATGAAAACATTTTGACATTAGATGTTAGTTAAAAAATCTATGGAATATATTCATGATGGAATTATGACTGTTGGATAGTGATGGACGAGTAAGGGTGGCGCCCTCTATGTATCCAGGATGTGTTTTCTGTAAGATGCGGGATGCCATCTTTGGTTGTATGGGAGGGCAGCCAGATAACACTGAAGAGTTACCTAAGGGAGGAAACTCTGAGAGGAAGTACGTCTTTGATACGAAAGGACTCAGAAGTGAAAAGAAATCTTCAACAGCCCCTAAACATGTGACTAGTGGAAGGAGGTCTGACAAACCACCAGGTAAAACTGTGGGTCAAAAGGCAACTCATTCTCAAGGACATTTGCTCAAAGTTCCATGTCACAGAAAAGAAGGAGGTCAAACGCGACCTAAAACTTTAAGGTCACAACTTGTTCCTCCAACAAGGGTTCAATACAGGTCTTACCCAAGGGGAGATAACTATTACCGACGTAATGGAAGCTATGAAACGGGTCATTATAATGCTAGATACTGTAAATTCTTTGAAAGACAATATCAAAGAGACTTGTTAAGAAGACAGGCAGAACGATTGCCTCTCTTGGAGTATACATACAAGAACGGGAGACCTATTCGGGGAATTCTTAAGAAACCTCAGTTTGTTCGTACTCCGCGAATGGATGAATTAATTTTTGTAGAGGTAGGCTCTATGTTAACTGCATGTAATGGGTGAACTTATTTTATCAGCATGAAAATCATTTTAGTTTGCATGATGAGCATACATTTCTTTTTGTGTCTTCATTGTATGTTGCAATGTTCACATCTGTTTCTCCTCTTGCACCTTCTAAAGGTGAATCAGCAGCATGTTCATGTATTGTATACATTGGGAGAATTGTATCTGTATTTGGTATAGCTTCCAACTACCAGTATACAGTCAAACCTGTGTTTGCAGCCACCTTCAAATAAAGGCTACCTTGTGTATAAAAGCCATTCTTTAAAAGTACTATAATAAAGACCATCTGTCAAGAAAAGCCGTATTTTGTGTTTCCCATGGCTGTCTTTTGTTCACAGATTTGATTGCACCTACATTGAGACCATATGGGAATGAGAGATAGTCTGATCGTGTAAGGCTATCTTACTGTCCATATTAGATATATATTATCTTGGTGGCTTCTACAATCATTGAATGATTAATGAAGGTGTTAGGGATCCAGCTTTTATCTGTTAGCTCTCTGTATAATTGTTAACAGTTTACTCCAAAATGTCAATGCCGTAGTATGATTTTATGTATATGTACTGTAAAATGAACCCACTACTGGCTAATGGTTGATTAGATGCACTATGCAATATTAATGTACAAATATAGCTCCTTATTAAAAACAATTTATTATTTCATATCTAGTATGTTTAGCCAAAGATATTGCTTTTGTAGACCGGTCATCCATAGTAGCTCAACTTGTGTTAGATTTGAAGACTTTTGATTTATGAGTATGAAATCAAATAATGACATTCTCGGTGAATTTGATTAGACAATTTGTCCTCCATCCCGGGTCTTTTATGACGAAATTGAAAAAGTTACTTGCAGAGAAATTTTTTTGTTTAGATGAGGAATGCAGGAAAAAAAGTTGTGTAAACTGCCCACCATTATGATATAACCAGACTGATATTAACGCAAGTGTAAAACCCAATATTCTTTACAATTTATATCATTTTTATACGCTTGATTGAAAATGGGTCGTATTGTGGGAACACCCATGGTGGGCGGGGTCCACAACGGTGTCTGCTCTCTAATTCAAACAGTTTTATTCGAATCCTTACCAAACTTGATGGAAATGTTTATGGCCATTAAATCTCAGTCAAGATTGATGACCAGCCCAATCGGCCCAGGCACTTCTGAGTTATGGCCCTTGACGGGCGTATTTTGTGACCTAGCAGTCGATGGTCGAGTAGTTAAGGTTGCTGACTTCAAATCAAAGTAACCTCTCACTGATAGAGGGTCATGGGTTCGATTCTCCCCAGGTATTGACCATATCTATTTATGTGAGATGGTATGGGGCAGAGGGTGCGAGTCTAGTACTGATTCTTCCCAGGAACGATGGTTAGGTGAACTGTCCACCTCATATGACTCTGACTGTTAAAAAGGGTTGTAAAACTCAAATAAACAAACAAACAAAGCCCTGATTGCTACAAATCTTCACGCAATGAACAATTCTCAGTATGTATGGGGAAGTTCCATACTTCATGTATGTAAGTTTACATATTTGGGAAATGAAATGGTTTATTCTATTCGGTTCTGTTCCTAAGTATGAGCATGTAATTAATAGCTTTAATTCAATAACAAACTTAAGAATCTCAAGACAGCCTTCTAATCTTCTCGAAGTTATTGATTCCATTTTGTTGTTTGTAATAATTTTTCAGCAGGAACTGGTTCTTACTGTTATTTATCAACAGTGATTAACCTGAATTACAGAGACTATGTCAATAGTAACATTTTAATTATTATAACTTTATTAACTTTATAATGACACTATATAGATAGTAACTTTATAATGAGACTAAATTAATAGTAACTCTATAATGAGACTACATTAATTGTAACTTTATAATGAGACTACCACCATATTGTCTATGACATTTTCCAAAGATTTCCTTAATGGCCAGGATTTTACTACACTGACACAATGGCTACAAAAATAAAAAGTCCAAAATGTATAAATGTAGATTTTGCCATGTTGAAGTTATTGACAATCTTGAATAATTGGTATTTTCTAAAGTGGGCCTACTTTCTGACACTTAGTATAATTGTAAATATTGGAATAAATTGAGAGTGTAATAATTTCCTCAGTAGTGCACAGCTATGACAATTCTTGGAAAATTGATCACCTCAGTTGGTTTGCCTGCTTCTTGGACAAGATGTGGCAGCTCATTTTATGTCTCAATGCTTTTGCGTGCCGTCAAGATTTTCTTGTTCTTTTGTTATGAGAAATTCTAGCAACAACTGTGAAGTTTAGCGATGTCTGACAAACACCGTAATTAATTCTGAGGAGAAACGTAATAGCTTGTCTGTAGCTATGAGACTTAAGAATTTGTACGGCTTTTAATGAAATTATACATCAACAAACTTCCCTCGTAATAATTGTCTAGCTAAAAATCAAATTTCTTCTGAAACATAATTGTCATCGGAAACCATATGTAGATATCAGGAATTTCATGTCTTTAGTTTAATTAAACGATGGAGCATTATCAGGAATTTTGGTTCTAAATATGGACAACATAATTTTTGTCTGTTTTTCAAGGTTTTCTGGGCACAAGGCATCAATCCTTTGATATATAAGCTTACATACTGAATGTCAAGGCTTTGTGCTAATTTTGGTTGGCATACAAGATATCAAGGTCCTTTACACAATGTTTGACCTTTTCACATTTCCATTTATATCAGATGTCAAGGTCATGCACACAATGTCTAGCCTATGTACATCTTCAGTAAAAAGGAATTTCACAGGACATGAGATTTTATCAGACCACATCAAAACTTTTCGCCTCAACTATTCTGCATTTAAAGATGAACATGTTTCAATTTTGTGATATACAGTTTTTATATCAAATTTTGACATTTCCTTGTCTGACAACAGTTGTAACATTTCGACAAATACTGAGAAATATGTTTCTTCCCATAATTTACTAAACAACAATTTTTTTAATTTACCAAATATTCCCAAATTAACGCACCTTCCTGTAAGTAATGACGTTTTTTAAGAGAATGATCTTTATATACAAGTTGACATTTATTCAGAGGCTGCTATCTGTATATTTATTCATATGATATCAGGCTAGTTGTTGTAGTCTTAGAATGTTTTCTGATTGTATTCTCGCCATGACAAAAATATCTCGCCCCTCTCAGTCTAGCAACCAGTCACACTATTGGGTTTTATGTTAATGATAGTTGCTTTGTTTTTACATTGTCTTGTCAGCTTCCTCGCACGTGAAATTTGCTGGCTATGGGTGGGAGTTGAACTCGCAGCAATGAGAGGCAACTGATTATGACTCTGTGATTTTAAACACTTTTACAAAGAGAAACGCCTGCATTTAAATATGGTGTAATAGAAGGAGGAAAATAATGTACCCAATGCGGGGCTCAAACCTACAACCTCCTGCATGCCAGTCAGAATATTGCTCTTACCTACTGAGCTAATCGGACTGGTTGATATCATAGTCAAGTCAATATATTAATACAAATACTATAATACCATACTGCTACAATGGTAAGTAGATAAAATGCAATCTCATCTTACTTAAAGGGCTTACCTAGTGCCCTTGTTAAGTACATTGTCTGACAAATTTCATTAAATCAGTAATTACAAGTGAGTTCATCTTCTGCTCTGAGACAATGATAGATGTTTTATTCCTATGATCTTGTTGACAAGACTAGGAAATTAGATGTCTGCTTGAAGTATTTCCTATCATTATGTAATATTGATCAGACTTCTTAAGTAATCTTCTTTTACTGACTTATCTATTTGGGTTTGAAGCTATTTTTCAACAATTTTCCAGTTATAAATGGCAGCGGATTCACCTTACAATTTTCCTGTGTTTGTTGCCGAATTGACTTAGGTTTTTCCTGGGTTATAATTCACCAAGAATTGGCAACTTGGAGGAAAAATTCAAGTGTTCATTTGACTCTTTAATAGGACATTGTCAAATTAAATGTATTCAACCTGGTTGCAGAACAAATGATATGTTTAAGATATAGAAAGTGACATTTAATGAACTTATTATTTAATTTGTAATATCGAGGGCTCAGCGCAACACTGTAGTAACTTGTTCTCATTTCAATATGAGTTACAACACTGTTGCGTTGAACCCTCGAATTATACTATTACAATTCTTCATTGCTGATTTCAAATTTATAAGAAAAATATGAAACAAAAATGTTTTACCGGTCACAATTAATTTTTTTCCTGGACCAACAACTGTTTTACCAATCGGGTCCATTCATTGGACCAGCACTTTTTGGAAAGTTGGTTTCTATCATCTCAATCTGATAAACAATGTTGTCCATATTTTCTCTATACATGAAACCACATTAATTTAACTTTAGTGTTTTTATTATGAAACAATATTTCTTCTAGAATGATAAAATCTGTATGAAATCTTCTCGTAATACTATCAGATCATTCTATGAGTCAGTTGATGAAATTGATACACAACAATGATTAACATGAAAATGGGATCTCTGGCTTCTTCTCTTGTTTTATGTATTCATTACACAAGTTAAGTTCATTATCAAACCTCTCAGTTTATAGGTTTCCTGTAGTTTCTATTTTGATTCATTAATATTTGATTTTTTTCCCAATATCACTAGAAGATAATGAGTATGATTTGGAAATGAGAGATATTGTTTCCCTTCAACTTGTCGACAAGAATATTTCATTGTAATGTTTAAAGCATACACCAAGGTATACCATTAATTTCAATAGTTAGAAATTCCGGTTTGTGTCAACATGAAATTCAGAGTTTTTCTAGACGAATTATACTTACGAGTATTTGTTTATTATAGCTGTTTGCAAGTACTTTTACTGTATTGTCTATTACTAGTTTGGCTAATCCTGGCCATTTGATTGGCTAATGGTGATTTCGGTCATTTTTTATTAGTCAATCATTGGACTGGCTATTCGTCGTGTTACCTGTCATGTTTGACTGAATCTGTTTGTCTGCTCTATTGTAAGTAATGTAGGACTATATACATGAATGTATTCATTTGTCAAATACTCATGATTGTCAAAATATGTGTATTATCTATAACTTGTAAATATGTTATACTCTCCATAATGGAGGAATGAATAAAGTAGACGGTCAATATCCTTTATGAAAAAAGCAACTTCATACAAAAAACTTAAACCGATGCTTCTTGTAATTCGTCTAACTATAACGTTTTGTTATAGTTGTTCTTGTTTAGGAATGTTTTATGTCTCAATGTAACATAAATGCTAGTATGCATTGTTAGTGGTGTTTTTGCATGATTCTAGGATTACACATTTGTATTGTATCTAAAGAAGAATAATCCTTTTACGCTATAAATGTATCCCACAGTCATTAATTTCCATATTGTTGTGATAACATTGTGAATTAAGATTATAAAAATCTTCCAGGCAATGGTTTCAATTTGAAAAACAAATTGTATTTTATGCCATAATTGAAGAAAATAACTCAAATTCCCTTAAAGCAGAAGTCAACACATTAACCTTTCTGGTTCTTTAGGAAAAGCTATTCGGAACGTGCAGGGTTTTGTTATCACCATTTACTGTCGTTTTTGTTGCTTTTTGCTGCATTTGCTGTCATGTTGCTCTTTTTATAATATTGTTGTTTTCTTTGACATGTTGTTTATTAATGTTGTTGTTATAGTCAGCATTATATATGTTGTTACTGTGTGTAATATTTTAGATATCTAAACATTTTTGAAATTGTTTCAAAATGGTGTTTCACAGTCTTGATTGTTTTCATTATATTTCAACATATTTATATTTTCAGGAAACAGAACGAAGCAAGGAAGCCTTCATGGACATGTTGGCTTCAAGGTATCCCCAGTATGCTGAAAAAATCAGTTCAACAACCAGTGAAGATGGCTTCCCTGTCAGGGTATGTTTAATTTCTCATTTCAATTTCAAATCAAAGGTATTGTTGACCTCTTAGAAGTAATGTGCTCCTTTTGAATGAAAACGTGTAGTCCTTTTGGAGGGATACATTTACTCCTGTTATAGGGATACATGTTGACAACATATGGTCCTTTAGAAGGTACATGAACTCACTCTAGACGGCACAATGTTCAACGTTTCCCTCTGAACTTGTGTTCTTTCTATAAGGTAATATGTGCTCCTTTTAGAAGGTTATATATATGTCCAGTTTGGTAGGTAATATGTTCCAGTTTGGTAGGTAATACGTCCAGTTTGGTAGGTAATACGTCCAGTTTGGTAGGTAATATGTTGCTTTTGGTAGGTAGTACGTCCAGTTTGGTAGGTAATATGTCCAGTTTGGTAGGTAATATGTCCAGTTTGGTAGGTAATACATCCAGTTTGGTAGGTAATATGTTCCAGTTTGGTAGGTAATACATCCAGTTTGGTAGGTAATATGTCCAGTTTGGTAGGTAATATGTCCAGTTTGGTAGGTAATACATCCAGTTTGGTAGGTAATATGTCCAGTTTGGTAGGTAATACATCCAGTTTGGTAGGTAATATGTCCAGTTTAGAAGGAAATATGTCCAATTTGGTAGGTAATATGTCCAATTTGGAAGGTAAGATGTGCTCCTTTTGGAAGGTAATATACATTCCTTTTGGTAGGATATATGTTCCTTTTGTTAGGTGATAATTATGTAGTCCTTTTGGAGGGAAGCACCTGCTCCTTTTGGATCGCTCCTTGATAAGTAACAATCACCAAATGTATTGTATTGATTCTCCTGAGTATTTTTTTATAGTGTAAAGTACTTTTATCCTATGGGTCAACTTAAAAAATGGAAGAATACTGTGTGTGTAATGATATGTAAGTACTGATGTCCTTATGATAACCTAAGTAAAATTGCTGAGTTTTACTAGACTTCTGCTCTTTCTTCATGTCTTGGGATACCTTTACGTAATACTTGCATGTTGACTTATAATTGAATGGTAAGGGTTACAATTAGTTTCTAGACAAAGATTACAAATTGAATTTTATTTTGGGTTTGAAAGAAAAGTATAAGTTACTTGTGGAGTTGATTTGCATATAGATTGTGGTAACATTGTAAAGATTTCAAGCATGTTGGTGTGTAACAGAACGACCTTGGATGCTCCTGTGATTGTATGTTTAGAATTGAATGTCAAAGGTTCCTTGCAAAATTCTTCTAACTGAATGAAATGCTAAAGACATATTGTAAGTTTAGTGTATTGTAGGATATAAAAGACTGCTTTGGTAAGAAACATGTTGCAAACATTGTAGCTGTGTTGAAATATCACTGCAAAGGGTCCCTGTACTTGGTTGGTTTGAAATTAAAATAGATTCAATTAATAGAGGTGTTTGCTGATACCAAAGTGAATTACTGTAGAATAATTTAGTATTTTATATCAGATAGTACATAAACATATAATGTTCTACACTGTGGCAGTTTAACTATGCCCAGAACTTAGTTTATCAAGCAAAAACATTTTACAGTTGAGCTCAGTTTTCATAAATTAGGATTCATTGAAGTATGTATTTTTCCTTCAGTACACATTTATTTCATTGTTATGGTTATAGTGTAATATGGATATAGCGAAGTAATTATTTGGGTCCCCAGGATTTCTCTAAAACCATGCTCTACTGTAGTGAAATATGGACATAATATGAAGTTATTATGTGTGTCCCTAGGAATTCTCTAAAACCATGCTCTACTGTAGTGAAATATGGACATAATAGTAAGTTATTATGTGTGTCCCTAGGAATTCTCTAAAACTATGCTATATTGAATATTCCATTTGTTGGAGACTGGTGCCTGTATTACAGTAGTTTTGGGCTTACTATTTGTAACATGTTTTAATTACCAGACATTTTCTGAGTGTTATTAATCAGATACAATATTGAAGTATTATGACTATTTATGGATGTTAGAATAGTAATAAATCGCTTTTTCTGGCATACAGCTCTATGTATTGATTTAGTTGCTTTTAATACTACAGTGATGATATGTTGGGAAATTTATTGAAATTATTTTGATTTCCTAAAAATGTCGTCTGTGTGGGTTAAGTTTTGTTTATTATTCTGTTTACAGAAATATTTCTGATTTATTGATCTGGTGTTTTAGCTACCTTCTCCCAATTTATAAAAACATTTGTGATGTATGTTCTTTAGTGAAGATAAATTTCTTGTATTTTGTTCTTATCGTTGCTGGATTTTATTGTTTTAATACTTTTTATAGAATTTGTAAATAGAGTCTGTTAGATGACTTGGGGCTGTGATTTTTGTGTTGATGATCCATTGGAGTCATCTTTGTAAAACTTGTAAATCAATAGAGAAAATCTAAGGGGGTATTGGGACAGGTTTATGCCCATACTCCTTAAATGTTTGTTGAACAAATAAAATTTAATACATTACGATTGCCTGTAGAGTAACCAGTGTTCCCTTTGTGCTGAACTTGGGTGTAAACCCATTCAAGATTGTTGTTTTTTTTGCTATTTTGGGAATATGACCCATACCCTTGGGATTAGGAATTTTCGCAGTGTTTTAATCAAAATTAGGAAAACTACAATTTTTGCAATGATCTACTTGTTCTACTTATTCTCCCATAGAATAGGAGTAGAATAAGGTATTTACTACCAAAAGTAGTAAAATTAATTAAAAAAAAATTGTGATTGGGACCTTTTGTCTGTGAATTGGGAAAAAAAGATACTATTTGCCATTGGGAATATGACTGTATTCCGGCTATAAAATATCCCGAAAAAAATTCCTGCCATTGCCTGTGGTCTGCTTCCACCATTTAAATTATAAATTCAACCAAACAGATTCACTGATTGATAAGCATTAATTAAACATGTAAGAACAACCTTCTGTCATTTTGACTTCAAGAGTTATGTCCCTTTATATATAGCAGAAATGTCTATTTTTAGAACACTTTCTCCCCCCTCTGATCATTGACCTATAACATCCCTGTTATCTCAGATGGTATTGTGTGAGACTGGGGCAAGGTGCATACTGATATATTTGACTGTTTAAGTGCATATCAGGTAATAAGACCATCACTGATTTCTTACAAAATATGGAGAATGTGACCCGTTGCTTATGATACGGAGATGTTTCTTCTTGCAAGCAACTTATGAACAATGGCTTCCTATGCAAACTGAAGGGGTGATTGGTGGTCCAGTAGTAACTCGCTGGTCTACAAAACAAAAGGTTGTGCGTTCGAATATCAGCTTGGCCTTTCATTATTTCAGGGGTGCTTTTTCAGTGTCCCCATTCAAAGTACCAAGCCAAGCACTGTGTTATGAAAATCACAGTGTCGGTGCTTTACACCACGCATGATAAAGAACCAGGAAAAAATATTCCAAAAGAATAGGGATATAGAAGCCCAGTTCTCCTGTCTCTTAACTCCCCTCTCTTGGGTGGCACTGAAATGACCATGGCTGTCAAATTGGCTGGTAAACCGCAGATAGATAAACAATTTAAACTGTCTGTCTGCTGAATGAAAATGATTTTGAAAAATGATATTAAATCCATTTAGACAAGATGAAAATATGATTGATGCATAAATGTGCTTGACATTTCATGCTAGCCTGAATATTTCCTTATCATAAACACTTGTCTAAATGATACTTGTTATATCAGGATTATTTAATCTACTAAAGAACCTGTGCTCTCTTTCATTACACAGATATTTTATGATGTGTCTTGAAATAGTATAAGGAGATACTTAAGTTCATGAGAAAAGAACTTTAGTAATCAACTAAGTGTGTTAAATAACGAGGTTTTGATTTTATGTGACAGAACGCTAGTTATTTATTAGCGCTTCCTTATATTTATTTGGTAATTGCACTGCGAAATTATCTTTCCTAGAACATGGTAGCAATAAAAAGGTGAAGCATTAAATCTGCACATCGTGACAGTTACAATATGCAGCTGTTTATGAAAAAGATATTTATAATCTAGCTATATAAATAGTTACGGATAAGTTAATCTAAGAGCTGTCTTTGCCGACAGATTGCAATACATCGGTATGTTTGTGTAATCTGAGGTGTTCTGATAACAGCTAATACAAAACATAAACTGACTCATTTAATATCTTGAGAGAAACTTACTGCATGCTCTCAAAAAGTCTATTGTTCTCAAATATTTAACTATGGTGATTAGAGGTACTTTCCTAATAAATGCACCCTCAGGGGGTGTTACATTCTAAAGATTCAGTGTGAAGTGTTATTGTTCGGATATTTTGAAGATGTATTTGGTTTATAAATTTAACACTATTAAAGCTTTTGTTGGTTGTAGGTCAGCATTTTTTCTCTCAAAAATGGATAAGAGTGTTAATAAGGGTGGGTCCTTTATTAGGGGATGTTTGGTAATATTTTAATTATTTTGACAGAAGCAATCAAAAAGCTGCTGCAGTATGTGTTGGCCGTTCCATAAAGCATAGGTCTTCTTATCTCATGAATTTTACCTGCCGGAAAACAACTGAAATATTGTCCAAAAAAATGGCTTGAAATGACGAATAAAATTCTTCATGTTCATGAATATTAAAGAAATTGATTGATTTAACGAGTTGGTCATGTATTTGCAATCCAGCAATATTTTTAGGATGGTCTTGCTTACAGGATTTACATTTCCGTCATTTTTATTCATTAAAAAGTAATTAATTAATGATTATCAGTGTAAGCATATTGTATTAATGATTACCTGTACTGGATACAGTTTGTAGACATAAGATAGCTTTTAGTTAAAATCTGATTAATTTCATGATTATTTAATGGTAATTAAAGTTTGATTGAAATTCTAAAATTTAATCATACTTGCTATTGTAGCTTGGTGATTATTTGAGACATATTTTGCGTGCTGTGCTGGCTTACAATGTCTTAGTGTTAATAAGATATGATTGGGTTCTTTAGTACTTGCTTTGTGGTAGAAAGTCAACATAGCCATGGTGTTGGTCCAATAGTAAGTGCATTGAACTTGTGACCTGGCGATCACAGTCTTCGAATTTAGCCCCGGACTTGGACCAAGTCCACCAAAATGAACATCGGTCCAGCAAATTTGAAAAGGTCAGTGGTCCGACGGTCCAGTAAATTTTACCATGTTTCAGAACAAAAAGATTTATCTCTCGAAAAATATAGTTTTTAGCCAAATTATATGAAATGTTGTATGTACTCTTTCTGGTCCACTGAAAATTCATTCGGTCCAGTTATGTTTACATTTTCACTGGACCTAATGTTCAGTGATTAAAAAAGTTTTTCGTTAAGACTGCGATCATGCGGCAGGTCATACACTATTTTGAATTGTTTTTAAGCATGTATACTTATTTTGTTCATATACAGTTAGTTTTTATGAAAAGTGTAAGTTTTCCCCGTACTATTCCTGGACATATGCGTTATATGTTATATAATATCTTGACATCATATCTGATAAACTAGATGTTAGGTTAGTACCTTGTGGGTGGGGTAATCTTACTTCCACCTGTTAGTATTGTCTCGTGACTCCATCAGGTCTGTGCTGTGTTGTTGAACCATTATCTTCATCATAATTATCAGGATAAGATTTTTATTATGACAATGGTACTGCTTTGTTACTAAAAAAAATTGTTGGTTTATGCTGTGATATTTCAAGCTTGGGCTGCGCTTAAAACTGATGTTAGTTTTTGGAAAGTGAATGACAGTTCAAGTTTCCATTGTCATCTCTTGCTCTGCTTGCATGAATTTTTATGCAGACCAAAGATCTAGGTTTTTCTAGATCCGCCATGCAATTGTTAAACTAGTTCCCATTCCATGTTGCAGTGTAAGTCAGTGTATTAAGTTCAGTTTCCATGAGTACTTTCTGCGCTTTGGTTATAATGGTGTCTTAACCGAGTATGGCTGTCATTTTTTATATGCCCGTTTGAAAAACAGGTTGTATTATGGGAACACCCACAGGCGGCATCCACAACGTTGTCCGCTCACTAATTCAAACAGTTTTTCAGAACCTCACCAAACTTGATGGCCAATTGAGATCTGGGTCAAGTTCGATAACCAGCCCAATCGGCCCAGGCACATCTGAGTTATGCTCCTTGACAGACGTATTTTGTGACCTGGCACTCTTGTTGGCTTTTGTCATGTTCCTTCACTTAGAAATATTTGATATACAGGATGATCCATGGTTTAGTGGTAACACGCTGGACCACTGAATGAAATGGCGTGGTTTTCAATCTCGGCTCGACCTTCCGATTTTCAGGGATGCTGTCCCCATCCCAACTGCAGAGTCAAGTATTTTGTCCAGAAAATCATAGGAAAAAGGGTGAGGCGTGTAAAAAACTATTTGAACTAAGAGTAGGAATACAAAATATATGCTCTTCTTTATCTTCTCTCCTGGTCTCTCTGCTCAGCGGCATTGAAATGACCGTGGCTGTCAAATTAGCCGTTAAACAACAGCTAATAATACAGGTATACTCCTCAAAATTTGATAAGGATCTCTGTTTGAATAGACTGTGCATACATAAAATAAGCATATGGTATTATGACTATATTGTGTCATAGTCCTTCCAGACAAAAAACAATGCATTTGAGCCACACAGAATTGGCCTTAAATGCTTCGTAGCGTTGGTGGAAGACTTCTACATGCTTGTAATAAGAAAGTAAGCCAACTTCCTTTGGCTAGGATATGAATGTAGAGACATGTAATTATATATATTTTGGGATTTTATGACAATATTATACATTATTCATTGCAGTGATTTAGACTTGACGACATATCCTGTATTTAGACAGGTAAAAAAACATGTGTTTGTCTTGAGATAACATTGCGGATATGACTTTACTAGAAGTGTACACATTTAATTGTTCAGCTTTAAATTACCTTCTCTGGTACAATGATTGATTCAGTGCATGTTGAAAGGAGTTAAACTTGACGTGTGATAACGTTTTTCTGTAACTTGTGATAACGTATCAGTAAATCTTTCAATTTCACTTTTCTTTTGAAAAAATATGGATTTTACTCATGGCTGCTAAATTTCTGATAAAATGTTCAGATTAAATATGTGACTGGAACCGTTCATTTGAGATTTTCTTGGTGGAGTCAGGTGGATGTTTCTCGAGGTGATTTATATTTTCGTAAAATTTATGCGGACAAATTCTGTAGATAAGTGTTTAATTCGTGGATAAACACATGCAAGATGTTATGGACAACTACCTTTTCTGTAAATAAATACCTGTGTCATTGTAAAATTGCATATTGTTAATTAATAATTAAATTTTCAATGTGGATGAAATTACATTGTGATTTGTTAATATTTTCGCAAAACTCTCAAATTGGAGGATTTTAAGATCTGATTAAACAGGAGGAATGGACTAACTGTTTCGTTATAAATTGATTAGATAAAAGCGGATTTGTACCTTAAACTTTTTTTTTTCTAAAAAGACAAAATGAGAATGCTTGAATTTGAATATAGATAAACCATTGATGTGGAATTAAAATTCTATTAGGATGGAGTGTATAGTGAGGATTGTTGTGTATTCAATTATTTATCAATTACAGTCAAAATTGAGTTGATGGCCACTTCCGAATAAAGGCCACCTTGTGAATAAAGGACATTCTTTTGAAAACAGTCATTGATTATTTAAAACAAAAATGACCTTGGAATAAAGGCCACTTGTCGATAACAGCCATATTTTGTATTTCCCATGGTTGGCCTATGTTCATAGGTTGGACTGTATTTATATAACGAGGTGTGGATTTAATACAGTATGATGCACAGAAGTAATTCACATCAGGTGATAATGAGAAGTGATATTGACAAGGTAATGGTGTGCTTAATTTATATCAGACATTTTTGACAAGTTGCAGATATATGTAGTATACCCTAAATAATGCTCCTCTCCTGTTTCATTATATGCTCTACCCCTTTTTTCAGACAAACAAAGTTATGATTTAATATTGACATCTTAATTATGCCCCCTTTGAAGGTACATTGCTTTGCACATGTCAGTCGGTTCATCCGAAACCAAACTTAATGTCCGACCAATAATTAGAAAACAGTTTAGTCTAAGCTCTTCAAATTTGGTTGGGAGGTTAACCATCGCATTTAGAAGACCCTACTTGATTTTGATGTCAGTACATCAAAGGTCACAGGGGGTATTCGTGTTTCGCAAACACTTCTTGTTATACTTAAAATAATATAATAATATAAAAAGCTGCCTGCTTAGTTCAATAGGCAGAGTGTTTGGTCTTCGAGTCTTGGGTTCCGAAGTTTGAACCCTGGACAGACTTTATGTTCTGTGTGACAATTAGGTTGAATACATACTACAGTACGGTTCGAGTGATTTGTCCGATTTTCGCGAATCGCCGCGGAATTAAAATCGCGCTAAGCCACAGGTAGATCGCTTCAACGCGGCGATTTGAATTTTGGCCGTCGCGTTCAGAGCAACGATGATCGACGGTGACCGTCACCACTGAAGGGCAATAATTCACGGTGGATTGCAGCGACGATCGCTCAACGCAGTGATACACGATGTCGTCTCTTTAGTTTACTCAAAACTTACAAATTTCTTGTAAATAACACTGTTAATCACACATTATTTAATTGCGCTTTTGTGAACAAATTGTTACCTGATATGTGTAAAAAATTAGCGTTGACATAAATTATAATCAACGAGTGTTGAGAACTTAATAGTAGTTGATGAGCTTTAATTAATCTGTCAGCTTTCGTATATTATTGCGCGAAATAATATTACATGTAAACAGTGGACTGGTTTTATTGATTAGAGCACCGAGCTACATTCATAAAATGAGAGACTGCGACACGGTCTAAAAAATGATTCTCGCCCTGGTACTCGATATATAAAACACTAAAAATAGACATATGAATCTCGCCCTGTACGTAACGCTGCATATGTAAAACATTGCTACACTGTTTACATATTCGCTTAGCAATTCGCGGGTTTTTCTACATATTTACTTCAAGAATGGGATTTCCTACTTGACAAAATTTAATCAGATGTCTGGATTTCAGTCAGTCTTGGCCAACGGGTTTAGTAAGTGTTAAATCCTGAATTATCTTACCATGTGACTGTTTTCGGAAAATGAACGGTCAACAGAAAGCGAAAGTAGAAGAAAGATTCACAATAAATATCATTTTATTTACTTGAGAGTCGGGTTTAGACGTTCGTGAATCACCGTGATCCATCGCTATCAAAGATTACCGACTGATAAATAATCATAAAACGCGGTGATTAGCGACATTGCGGTGATTCGCGTTTTTTTTTAAGATCGATGCCGCGATGAAAATCGCCGCTACGGGTGATAAATTGACGATTATGAACGCGGGGGAAACGCGAAAAATCGGACAAATCACCCGAACCGTACTGTATATAAGGCAAACAAGGCCATTCTTCCTGTACCACTGATCTCAATGATTTTATGTGGAAAAGATGGCTGTTACTTTCAGAGAACCAGGTTAGTTCTGGAACAGGATCTTTTCTTATTATTCAGTAGCAAGTGCACTCTAGATGTCAATTGAATTTAATATTTTACAAAATACTGGACAAATATTTTCACTGCTTTCTCTATATGTGTTGTATCAGTGCATGTAATGTCAAGCTGATCTAAGAATTCTATGGACACAATTCAACCACTAATCCCATAGCTTTTGTTATACCAAACCATCATTCATAAACCTTCTGGTGACTTAATACAAATGTGACTCACAGAGTAGTGTTATTGGTAGAGCTACCATTATCTCTACTAGAATCCTTTGCATGAGTTTCTTCCATTTGTTTTTGGTCTGTTCACACCTTAACGCCCTTATTATCACTGGAGATAATGTAGACCGTGTAATAAACTCGTTGTTGAGGAAGAATTCCATTCTCGTTTTATGAGCTTTGTTCATGATGGCATGAAACACCAAGCCCTGTTTTATCTTGTTCTTTAAGACAATGCTGTGCTCTTTATGACTCTAAGGAGCAAATTGTATACAATTTTATTATCAGGGTTGAACATATCTGATTATAGCTATGGTACACATGTTGATATTGTATGTATCGGCTGGCAATTTCTGCTGATAAGGTATGATGGCTTTCACTGAAATTGCCCCTGCCTAGAATATTTTACCATATGTTGGAGTCATTGTTGAATAAATTTTTGATCACAAACGTTTTCAAGATTATTAAATCATTGGTTTGGAGTCATATTTTATTGTTCTATAACAGAGGTTGGGGTGTTTATTAGGGGTTAGGCAGTATTAGTGGACCTGTTATGGTAATATTGTTATAAATTCTATATAAAACACCAGCGATTGTCTGTGTTTGAGGGGGATTTATTTGGAATTATAAAGTATTCTGTCATGTACTCTCAGTTTCATTTCCCATGCTTTTTGAATGATAAAATTCTCCTAGTAGGTTGACATAAACAGATATCATATGCATTTACATTTGAAAAGAGCTCTTTACTTTAAAGATAGGAATGCACTTCCATGACATTAATCATTTTTGATGATGCATTAATGTAAAGTGCCATGTCGATCATGATTTATTAGATCAATCATGCTATAGGGACTAGCTTTTGTTCAAAGCAGGCTCTGGTTTGTAACCTGCACCTGTTCATCTTTTTCTGGTCGAGGTAAGGACAAAAGATCCCTCTCCTCAGATATTATTTATTCCCCCATCAATTATTATAGATGCTAAACCATTATTTTACATACCAGCACATCCTTGCTTATTTTGAATTCCGAACCAAAGCTCCCCAGACATAAGCTAAAATGTCGAAGCTATCTTTAAGGACTCAAAACTTTTTTCCCTAATTTTTAGCTCACCTGATTCATCAGGTGAGCTTTTAGGATCGTTGAATGTCCATCGTCCGTCGTCCGTCCACAATTAGTTTGTTTACACTCTAGCAACCGCAACTCTTAACAAATCGTGATTAAACTTGCTCACATTGTATATGGCCACAATGTCTTGGCTAAGTTCGATTATGGGCAAAATCGGACTATAACTTCTAGAGTTATGGGCCCTTGAATTACAAAATTAGCCTTATTTAGCTTGTTTACATTCTAGCGCCTTTATTTATTCACCAATCCTAATCATATGTTCAGTAAATGTGTATAACCAAAAGATCTTGGACGTGTTCGATTATGGGCAAAATCGGACCGGAACTTCAAGAGTTATGGGCCCTTGACTTAGAACATTTGCTATATTTGAGTTTGTTTACACTCTAGCACCTTCATTTATTCACCGATCCTAATAATATTTTCAATAAATGAGTATAACCAAAAAGTTTGATAATGGACGGAATCGGACCACATTTTCAAGAGTTATGGGCCCTTTACTTAGAAAATTTGCTATATTTTAGCTTGTTTACAATCTAGCGCCTTCATTTATTCACCGATCCTAATCATATTTACAATGAATGTGTATGACCTTATGGTTTTGGACTAGTTCAGTTATGGGTGGAATCGGACCACAACTTCAAGAGTTATGGGCCCTTGGATTAGAAACTTTGCTACGTTTTAGCTTGTTTAACAGTATTATACCTTCATTGTTGGTTTTGATCTCAAAATCTACGTAAAAATGAGTTTTACGAGATGGAAACTATATTACCTGGTCATTAATTATTGGCCTTTGTTCTCAGGTGAGTGATAAAGGGCCATCGTGGCCCTCTTGTTAAAATACATCTTGTTATCAAATGGTCTTTATACACAGGGTGACCTTTCTTTGGAGGTGGTGACTAAATAAAGGTTTGACTGTATTTTGGTGCTTAGTAATACTGTTGAATAAATTTTTGTTGGGGATTTAATTTTGTGGATTTCGTGGGTCGGCTCATCCATGAAATCAAATCCCCACGAATTTGAATGCAGAGATAAGGCATTTCTTTTTCAAAAATCAAAATCCACGAATTTATGTCCCCACAAAATAGCCATTTTAGTAAAAAACACGAAAAATTGAGCCCAACAAAAATAAATGAAAGTACAGTACATCCCTCAATTTGTCTCCAATTATTTCCATAGTATCACAATTACTTCATGTTTGCATGGTACCAAAGTATAAGGCGAGTCGGGTTAAGAAAAACACATTTTTTTCTCTGGCCTGAAATGCGAAATTAAGCAATCAACATATTGTAGAACTGTACAAAATATGATGATCAATTATTCATACAATTGTCTTCAAAAGAGAGCTTTGAACATAGACAGAATTTGAATATTTTCTTGTTGTCATTTCAAACAATGTAACAGAATAATTATGGTCGTCTTTGTCTTTTAAATGCGAAACTTTTCTGATGAAAGATATTATATGCATGATGCTCTCGAGCAAAATTGTTGCATTGAATATTCTGTTTCTGATCTGAGCATTACCATGATGAGAAATTTGATTAATCGCCGGGAAATATAGTTTATTCCAGTAGAATACTGCTGTCTTTTAAAATATATGGAAGTTTTGGGTATTAATCAGACTTTTCTTACATTATACTGTGTTGATACTCCAGGGAAATATCACTATAGATTTAATATATATCTTACCTAAATCAATTGTTTAGATTATAAACATACTACACAGTCAAACCTGTGTATACAAGCTACCCTTTGGTAAAGACAACATGTGGCTTTTATTGACAGGTCGGTGACCTTTATTGGAAGGTCATTTTTTTGTGTTATATTATCAATGACCGTTAAAAGAACAGAGTGACCTTTATTCAGAGGTGGCTGCTAACACTGCTTTGATTTTATCTTTAACCGCAGTGCTGCTTGGCTTGGACTTCAGTAAAATCTTAGTCCTTGACTTTTATTTTAGGGACTCTTGCAAAACCTCACTTAACGACCCCTTTGACATTAGATCATCTCATTATAAGGATTACTTGTTTTCAGAACAGTTTTCAATATTTTCTTATTCTTTCAACTTGGGTTGTCCTGGTTACCCATCCTACTATATTTTTACCTACGAACCGAGACTTTTTAATCGGCCTGAGTTAATATGTTGAAAATTGACTTAAGACCTGAAAAAATTAGTTATTTGACTACAAAGAACAACAATTTCATACCATTTTGATCACCTGCTGTTTTGCATTGTCAACTATCATTATTTATATCATTTTTAAGTATTTTAATAAATGCAGTCAAACCCACATTAGTAGCCACCTCCCTGTGAGTAAAGCCACCCTGTGAGTAAAGCCCATTCTTTTAGAAACAGTCATTAATCATTTAAAACAAAATAACATCCCAATAATAAGTCACCTGTAAATAAAGGCTATAAATTGTATATCTTTCCCAAGAGTGTCCTTCGTTCACAGGTTTGACTGTAAACAGTTGGACCCTGCACAAATTGTTGCTCACGTTAAGTGTTTAAAACATGACAAATTTTAATGACTCATATTCACCGTCATGTTTCCATATTAATGTTTTCTATGTAAACTTGCACACTTTCTTTGATTTATGTGTATTAGAGAAAAAGTTTTGGGCAATGTACAAATTCATCTATATATCGAGGGCTCAGTGCAACACTATCGTAACTTGTTCTTATTTCAATATGAGTTACAACACTGTTGCGCTGAACCCTCGATATGGGTCTTCCTGTGTCTCAATAATGCATTCATTTCATGGTTAGACTATTTATTGATGTGCCGTCTGATGTCGGGGAGGGGGGGACGTGAAATGTCAGTCAGTTTGTTGTTGTGTGTACATGTAGCTTGTGAATAACAAATTAGGGAACTCCTTTGGTGCTATGAGTCACAGATAAAGCATTCAAGGGATCAATAACTAACTGTCAACTTCCTTGTAGTGTATTTTGGGGTCTATTCACTCTAGGGATCTGATAAAGGACTGTGTTTTTGTGATATTCAATTTCTTTACTGTGGAGGGAATTGGATAACGGAAACTGTTGTGTTATTTTAATCGATATTTGTTTTCGAAGCAGTATTTTACGACCCAACATGTGGTTGCATCGAATTCCATCGGACAGTATGACTGCGATGAAATTTTAAAGTAAGATTTCTTTGTACGGATTGTTCTTTCATTTAACAATTTTTCCTTCTCAAAAATTTGTTTTAAGGAAATCTCATCTGTCTTGTAAAAATAAATTAGTTTCATATTTCCCTCTGAGCCTTAATGAAATACTATACGACTAATTGTATTTGATAAAGCTTTCAATTTCTTGCAATATGTGACCATGTTTGGTTGTATTGTTGCCATTACAGAATCAATGAATTTATTGGGAGATTAATCGCTTGACCTTTGACCTTTATTTCTGTTTGTTCGAATTTAAATGTAAATATATCAGTGACTTGGCAGAGACCATGTCTAGTATTGAGACTGACATGTATTTTTAAGATCAGATAAGGTTGGCGTTTTTGTGGATTGTAGAGTCATAATATATAGATTTATGCACAGGTGGCGGGTGCATGTCTGCCCTCTGCCCCCGCCCCCGCCAAGCTGCCACCCTATCCCCCAAGACTCCACTACAACCCTGGGACACTGAAATCATGATATAAACTCAAATCTCATCTCGATAAAACATATCCAAACCTAACTGCTCTTTACTTTGTGAGCAATACTTATTATTTTTGGAATTTTTAATCTACTTCATTCTATTTAGAATGTCCCCTATCATTCAATTAAATGTATGAATGCAAATTTAAATGGTTGTTAAAATATTCTGTTCCACAGTATCTCAATAACAGCTGGATGCAAGGTCAACAGTACATGGCAAATAGGAACGTGATAAATTTTCTTAACAATGCCGGTATTTTGGTATTTGAATATTTTCCTGAGTTTCAAATTTCTGAAAATTTGAAAATTTCTCTAATCAAAATTGATTTTTTTGTATCCAAACATTGAAATAAATGTCTCACAGATGACATGTTGAACTTTTTTTACTCTGAGGCCAAAGAAAAAAAAATTGTTTGTGTCTGGTTACATGCTCATTACAATAGGGAAGACATGATGGGGCTTTTTGGGGCTCTTGAAATTGTGGGGAAAGGTAAAAAATTAGAAAATGGGTGTTTTGTTTCTGGGCCGTAATAAAAAGTCTAGGGTGCCATGGTGGAAATCAGAGTGTAGTAACCATAGGCACTCGATTCCATGATTTTTATACGTTTACAGACGTTATTTTTCAATTTCACACATCAAACAACGCAAACCTGTCGAAAGAAAATTCTTCATTTTTTCCCTTATTGAGTGTATAAAATACTCCAAGGTAGTGAACTCGCCATCTTTTCGATTGACGGTAGTGACGAAAATAAGCGTAGGTCCCGGCTTTCCTTCTAATCTGCACGTGCTTTCCGGGAACCTTGCTTTCGTTGTAGTGTTCCCCAACTTTAAACGTTTTGACAGCTTTTAGAAGGAAAGCCGGGACCCACGCTTATTTTCGTCACTACCGTCAATCGAAAAGATGGCGAGTTCACTACCTTGGAGTATTTTATACACTCAATAAGGGAAAAAATGAAGAATTTTCTTTCGACAGGTTTGCGTTGTTTGATGTGTGAAATTGAAAAATAACGTCTGTAAACGTATAAAAATCACGGAATCGAGTGCCTATGGTAGTAACCAGAAACCAACATTTGTTTATGCCTGATTTAATGAGTATAGAAGGCGTGTGAATGTTCCCATTTAAATGTGTCACTATTGTTTGTGATTCATTCTTTTTTATGTTTATGACTCTATAAATTTGTATTGATTACAAGTGAGGGAAACTTGAATTTTACAACACTGTAATGAACCCTGATGTATCGATTGATTATATGTGTTTAAAGCATAATATAGTGTGTCTGTGTGATGTCGTGTGATGGAAATCATCTGGAATTAGAGTAAACCGAAATAGTTTTGGAATATAAAACTGAGTCTCGTATTTTGTCTTGTTCTGTTCTATTTGTAGACTGTGTCTGAAAATGTCTTTTCTGATTAAAGTCTGAGGTATGAGATAATGCACTGAGTGATGGACTTGATAGATTTCTGCTGACATCTGCAGGAACAACAGACTGGTCCATTCAATGCTGAGGCAAAAAACAGCCTCTGTATAATAATGTGATCTGCAGTAGATTTCTTCCTTCTTTATGGAGAGTTAGCTTTTATGATGGTAGTTTTCCACCTCCATTGTGGAGAGTTTGTGGTTTAGTAGGATTTCTTCCTTTTTTGTGGAGAGCTTATGTGATAGATTGTATTGGTTCAGTGGACTACAAGTTTAAGAGAAAAAAATGCTGGAGTTTATCTATATTTGATGGAGATTGTGATATGATTGCATCAGCGTCTGTCTGAACAGACCATAATAAGAATAAATGTATTTTGAGATTTCTCTTATTGATATAGGAAGTGCATTTTTATGTGATTGTACAATATATTGCTTTATTGCGAATAGTCCTGAGAGAAATCGCAACAAGTTATCAACTGGCACGATAACTTACGTGACTGCAATACTCAGTAATCACCCTGTCACAGTCGGCGAGAGGATTTCACTATTGAACCAAATTATTTATTTAAAGTAAGCTTATACGCTGAAGATATACTGGGATCAATTTCTTTGGAGATAATCGTATGGTCATAGTATATCTGGAAATATTAACGTAAGCTGTTCTTTTGGATATGACTCCCATTGTTATGAATGACAATTTTATTACATCTTCCTTGACAGAGTGACAGATGTGGATTTTATGCTTAATTTTCCTATGAGTAAGGACTTCCTAATATCATTGGATTATTCGCCTTCTGTGTAAGAATTTTATGTATAATTTCTTGTTCATTGATCCTGTTGTGTGAAATTTGTGTATTTGTCAAAAATATTTGTTGTTTATTGCATAGAAATAAGATGGTGGTTATAATTATACGTGTATATATACTAAAATGATGGCTGATGAATTTCTGATCTGTGCAGCTTTGATGATAGATTATTTTACTTCTGCATATAAAACATTATAGTATGCAATATTATCAGTTTTATTGATACTGAGATTTAGTTCTGTCATCTATATAGTAAACAGAAGGTCATCTATAGCAAGCAGAAAGTCAGATGGATTTAGTTAGTAAGCAGTAATAATCTCATTCTGATGTTACCAATTTTATTTTGAGGCCCATCTTTGAAACTTAAGTCATCTATGGTAAGCAGTTGGTCATCTGTATTAAGAAGACGGTCATCTGTTGTAAGCAGGCAGTTTGTAGTAAGCATGCAGGCAGTATTTTGTAGTAAGTAGGTGGTACTTTGTAGTAAGCAAACAGTCATCTGTATTAATCATCTGTAGTAAGCAAACAGTCATCTGTAGTAAGCAAACAGTAATCGTTAGTAACCAAACAGTCATCTGTTGTAATCATCTGTAGTAAGCAAACAGTCATCTGTAGTAACCAAACAGTCATCTGTTGTAATCATCTGTAGTAAGCAAACGGTCATCTGTTGTAAGCAAACAGTCATCTGTAGTAAGTAAATGGTCATATGTTGTAATCATCTGTAGTAAGCAAACGGTCATATGTAGTAAGCAAACAGTCATCTGTAGTAAGTAAATGGTCATATGTAGTAATCATATGTAGTAAGCAAACAGTTATCTGTAGTAAGTAAACAGTCATCTGTAGTAATCATATGTAGTAAGCAAGCAGTCATCTGTAGTAATCATATGTAGTAAGTAAACAGTCATCTGTACTAAGCAAACGGTCATATGTAGTAAGCAAATGGTCATACGTAGTAAGCAAACGATATTTTGTAGTAAGCATGCAAACAGTCATCTGTAGTAAACAGAGTTTTATATTTCAGCCATCTTACAATTGGATCACTTGTAGTGATGTGCTCTTCTTCATTGACTATTGACTTAGAAATAAAGTCACATGCAATGACTGGTTTTATCTGTTTATGTCAGTGTAATTGACGATCCGATTTATTAATTGGTACACCAATCTGTGTTACATTGATTAATGGTGAGAAAGGAACAATTAGATGTGTTATGTCTGATAACATAATGCTCTACACATCGCTGTATCTTGTCATATGATGGAAATATAACTTGGTAAGTTTAATATGTGGTTTGGTCTTGTTATGAAATATGATAGTAACTGTGTATGGTTTTACAATAGATATAAACATCCATCTGGTAATTAAAGAATGGTACATTTGTATTATTTCTTCCCTTTTATGAGGGAGTTTTTTTCTTATCTTGTTATTTTTACTTCATCTATATACGGTTTGAATATAACCTATGAACTTTTACTTGGAGCAAATTTACCACATAGTTCCTACCATCCAAATTCTGACCTTGACCTTAGTCCCAGAGATTCAAGGTCATATTGAGCATTTTTCTGAACAAAAACTACTTAAAGGGTAAAAGTGTTAATGTAACTCATCCAGTTATTTGTATCCTCACCATCTAATAAGCAGCTAGGTTTATGGATATCATCATGTTTTTTGTCCATTCAGAATTAGTTGATCCATAACTCTTACATGCCTCAGTTCTATTTTTGGGCATAGTTTTAATGAATTGTGCTTGTTATAAAATACATTGTAACGTACGTCAGCAGCCACCTCCGAATAAAGGCCACCATGTTAATAAATGCCATTCTTTCCAAAACTGTCAGTGATTATTTAGAACAAATGACCTTCGATTAAAGGATGCAGTATGTCTTTCCCAAGGTTGGCCTTTAATCACAGGTTTCACTGTAACAAACATAATCAGAATTCAGAGAGAGATTTTAAAGATTGAGTGAAAAATGCACACAAGGTCAAGGTCACTGTCTTGGGCATACACTGCACTGTGGAGACATCATTATGCACAGGAGTCAAATAATATGGGGTGTATAGTAATTGCCTTGTAAGTTGTCTGTCTTCATGACGTTATGTCAAGTTTTCCACCAGGAGCATATTACGTGTTTATTGAACCAGCATTTTGTTTATTCATGACAATGCTTATACAACTGCTAGTTACAGTTTTAGCTGACCTAAGCTGTTTTTGGCATTGACATGAACAAGTTTACTGTTATTTGTGTTTCTTGATTATTCTTAGTCCAAGTTTTAAAATAGATAGACCTTGTTTGGAAGTAGGGAGAAAGATAAATTATGATTAGAAGTCAAACTAATTTTATTTTCAGGGGCGATCTCGTGATCCACGTCGCCGAGCTACTGTTGGTTACCCGCAGCATAACAGATCCATGGATTACGATGGAACCATGTCTGAAGTTGACGGACCAACTTTCCATCGTGGCGGCTTTGTCAGGTCCAGTTTACCGGCTGCTCGTAGTCCTCCCTCAGTGGATAAGCCACCAGGTATGTGGTCTTCACAAATCACTTTTTCAAGCACCGGACATATATATAGTTCTTGTAAAGGCACTTACCAGACCAAATGTTAACCAGTTGTATGCATGATCAAAGTTTGTTTCTACACATTTATCAAAGACTATTTCTTATGTATATATTGTTTTGTATGATGGTATTATTATAATTAATAGAAACATTAATGCATTAATGTTGGGGACTTGATTATGCATTTTAGACAATACATTATTCAGTCTGTTGGTACGTCAATTTTTACCGGACTGGCTGCGATTTAGGCAGACACAGTCTTCAAACTGATGGCTAAATTTGAAGACTTACTGACTATAAGAATGTAAGGAGCTTTTGAGAATGTTCAGCACTTATATGATTGGCACCTTTTCGATTGTTTTTAGTTCCAATCTCGTTCTGATTTTACCAATTTTATTTTGAAGCTATTCTTTGAATGCAGCTTTTTCATTGGTCAATTTTAAAACTTGGCTCAGAAACAGCCAATCAGACTTATGAATTAAGAGACAGTTCTCTATATTAAGTAGAGTGTATCTAGAGAGTTGCTTTGATCTATTGATATCTAGAGAATGAAGATTAATGCTAAGGCAAAACTGTTTGTGAACAAAGGCTACTAGTGAACAAATGAGTATTAATTTATCACTCTTTTTGCAAATTCTGTTTTGTATAAACCAAATGGACCTGAATAGGTGCCAACTGTGCATTAAAGCAGTATTTTTTCATGCTATTATGGGGTCATGGTCTCATGGTTAGTATGCTAGACTTGTAACCTGTTGATCCAAGTTTGACATTAAGACAGAAATGACAATTTTCTTCCATATGTGGAGAAACTGACAGCTCCTTGTTGAAGGGTACTATTCAGGAAAACTGGCTATAAATCTACACATGTTTCCCAAATTTCGATATTTTGTAAAAAAATGTACTTTATGTTCAATTTGACTCCCTTCAAAAATATCCTTCTAAATGTCAATATGTCAAAAATGTCTTTATTTGTAATTAGTGACACATTGTTGATTGGGGCAAGCATGTCAAGTAGAGTGATTAGTTAAATCCACTGAATGAGATTAATCTGATAATAAAATGACACTTGTTTGAAAACACTCAGTTTGCATGTTAAAACAATTCCATATTGCTTGTTTTAGTAATTTAACCTTTTTGTTTGAAAGCCAAAATGCAGCTAAAATCTATAGCTTTTTAACCTAAGTTAGTGTACGAAATCAGCTGTTTAAGATGTTTATCTGTAATGTACAGTTAGTTTTATTATTACTGTTTTGTGAAGAGAATTATCATGGTTCAGATTTTAGTGAAAAATGAAAAAAAATAGAACAAGCTCCACAATACGTCTTTATATTATTTTGATTGCATACAATCATTTTGCAGTTAAAATTGATAGATTTCTACCCGACTGCATGGCTACCAGAGAGGTTCTAACAATCTAAAATCATGATGCCAACTATTTTCCTTAATTCTTGAGTGTTTTCAAATCAAGAAAGTATTGCCTTCTTTTAAGAGAGTTTTTTTAAATTGTGTAATAGCACAGTCATGTTTTCGGTGACAATTTGGTTGAGAGCATTCATAATCCAGGAGCCTTAGCTGGGTCTGAGGTTACAATAAACCTAATAAATAATCTCACAGCTCAAATCTCAAAGTTAGATTTGATCATTCTTAAGTTATTTTTTGTACTGTTATAATATTTAGTTTATAAACTAATCAAATGAAAAATATACTGAGCTATTGGCATGAAACAGGGAAAAAACATGAATTTTATTTCTGCTGGTAGACCATATTTAAGTTTTGTAACCTTGGAAACTGAGTAAAAAAATGCCTGCTGGTTTGCTAAATGCATAAAACTTTTTGAAGAAAATCAATTTGTCTCCATTCTAGAGAGCTTCTTGAAAATCAAGCAAATACTATCTCCAAATTAGAGAGCTATTTGAATAAAAATAGTGTATTGTTTAAGAACAAATAAATCTCACTAAACATGGTTTTCAACTTGTTTTATCATCATTTAATCTTGTGTTCCCAACATGAGTTTACCATTAAATTTATCTAAAGATTTACTATTATTGTGATGTTGGGTGATTAATCAAAATTTAATCAATCAATATGGTTTTAACAGTGCCATTAACTGGATAATACTGAGGAATGTTTGGATACTGAATTATTCTGTTTGTGTCAATAGTTTAGACTGGCTATCAGGATCTGTATACTGTTTAAAATGAGCTTGGGGGACCAGTCCAATAGTTGAAGCAGCTGATTGGTTGTTTCTAAGATCACTTTTAAAACTGACCAATGGTGAGGCTGCATTCATGGACTGGTTTCTAATTTGAGCCCGGTCTCAAAGACCAAACAATTTTTTATTTGCAAAATGTGACCTATTTTGAGGGAATGCAATGAATGAAAGAATAATAAATGAATTTAGATCTTCAGATGTCTTCAGGGAATTCTAATTTCTGTTAGAAAATTTCCCTAAATTAAAACATACCAGATGCGGATTTGAGAAATAAACTTCAGCTTGGTGTCACAATGAAGTTATCAGCAACTTGTGTATTAATGAGTTCATTACTTTAGGCCATCCTAACAAATGTTGGTTTATGGTGCTGTCACCCAAATTTTTAATAGTATAGGTTAAGCCTTTCCCGAACATTCTTGTCAGTGTGCAAAAGAACTTGTGGTCAGGCCATTTTTAGAAAAACTGAATGATAGTTCATAGCTGTCACTTGCTCGATGAGCATGAATTTTGATGCTGAACAATTTGCTACGTTTTTCTACACCCGCTATGCAAATGTTGAAGTAGCTCCCATTCCATGTTTTGCAAGTCTATGTATAAGTACAGTTTCCATGAGTATGTTCAGTACTTTGATTTATTGATTAGGTTGCATTATTGTAGACCAACAATTTTCAGAATAGCCTAACTTATATGATTTCCTGTTATGTTCTGTAGGTTTGGTGTTCCTTATTTTTCGTGACGAGACAAAGAAGGCGTTATTACCTAATGAGATCACTCACCTGGATACTGTACGTGCAATGTTTGTTCGATCGTTTCCAGGCAAACTCACCATGTCGTACCTTGACTCACCAAAGAGAAAGATTTACATACTAGAACCTAGGACAAACATTTATTACCAGCTTGAAGACCTCAGGTAATGATCATGACTTAATCATTTTCATGGCTTTCCCAATTGATACTCTTATTATTATCATTAATGCTAATTAAGATAACTCAAAAATGGTTTTTAATATTTGTTTTACTATTTCCAGAGTCCTCATTTATGATTTCTGGAGTCAAAATTCGGCCCTATTCATATACATTTTCCCCTATTTTCTGAAACAACTTGCAGGGAAGTTTTTTTTTTGTATGTATATTGATTTTGATTTAAACAACCCGTGTCCTGGAAATATGTGTGTAAATGTGATACAGCAGCTGGTATTAAAGCTTGAAATTAACTTTTTGTGAAATAAATATGTATAACTGATAGTATTGTTGTTAAAAGACATAAATCTCCTTTTCTTCAAAACAACGCAAAATTCCCTTACCTGATGCATTTCTACCTGGCCCCAGTCCCCTAAAATGTAATGAAGGCCCTGAAGACGAACATTTTAATAATTACTACATTCTTATCATACTAAATTTCACTGGACTAGATTTTACACAAATATTGATTTAATGTTTCATATTATCACGAGTGATCCAGTTGTGTTAATCAGTAATTGTTTGTTTATATATCGTGCAGAATGAATGCAAAATCATCATCATATCTGTTTGACATTTTGTTGTGTTTTAATTTGTCTGTATAAAACATTGCCTTCATCTATTTACTAGTTTGATAATTTTCTGATGATCATTATGGTTAGAATTATATACTGGTCCTCTCCTGTTGGATGATTGGTGCTCTAGTGGCAACATGCTGGACTTTTAATCGAAAGGACATGGGTTCAAATCTCGGCTCTTCCGTTATTTCTGGGACTGTTTTTCAGTTTCCCCATCCCAACTACCCAGCCCAGTACTTTGTTTGTTTATATTGAGTTTTACGCCCCTTTTCAACAGTCAGTCACATGAGGCGGCCAGCCCAGTACTGTGTTTGTTTATATTGAGTTTTACGCCCCTTTTCAACAGTCAGTCACATGAGGCGACCAGCCCAGTACTGTGTTTAGAAAATCACAAGATGATGTTTCTCCTGTATCTTATCTCCCCTCTATATGGGACAGCTCTGAAATGACCGTAGCTGTCAAATGAGCGTTCATGATAAACTTCGTAACAATCTATATGGTGAAAATAATGCACCAGTCCAGTGCTGTCAGGTCAGTTTAGGTCTGTCTAGCTACATAATAAATTGAATATTTGGCATTTAGGGAAGATGATTTAATTGCTAGACGTAAATAATATTACATTTGACTGACTGGTCATCATTGGAATGGATCGGCTAAATGTATCAATTAGTCCTCAATAGGAAACCTTAGATTACATCAAACTCATTTTATCTGTCTGTTCCTGATTAGTTGAGCACTGTGGTTTGTCATCCAATGCACGATTGAGGTATCTGCATAACATTTTAGAAAGGTGATAGCTCTGTTGGTATGGAATTATTTTTCAAAAGTTCAGCTTTCCGTAGCCGTCACTTGCTCAGCACGCAAGCATTTTGATGCAGACCAATGTACTACATTTTCTACAACCACCATGCAATTGCTTGTTCTCTTTCCATGTTGCAATGCAAGTCAATATGAAGTTCATCTTCCATGAATACTTCCAGTACTTTGATTTATGTATTTTTCAAGCTATGCAGATCTGAATCCAATTTGTTTGGAAGAAATGTTTGGTCAGTCTTAGCTCAGATGATTAAATTTGGTTAAAACAGGCGGATATTTAAGTCTATGTTTTGCCATTGTACTATTTATGAATGCTTTAATCGGATCCCGAAAATAGTATTACTTGCGATGTCCTTAAGTAAAATTCTGAAAAAGATAAATGTGAATCCTAGATTTACTGCAAGTTTTGGTTGATAGCCAAATCTTATTATAATATATTGTCCATGATATGTCTATAATGAGAATGTATGATGGTATTATGTCTGTTATGGGGGATCTACTGGGAGGAACAACATTGGCAACAGATCAGTTTCTGTCATTTTTGCTTTGTTCCCTTTTATCTGTGTAAAATCACATTGCTTTATTCGACTACGCAATGGTACCCCCTCTTTGACTGGGATGATTGGTGATCTAGTTGTTTCAATATAAACACGCTGGACAACTAAACAAATTTAATGGTTGTAGATGTGATTCTCAGCCCCTTGAATGTCTCAGAGATGCTTCTTCAGTGTCCCAATCCCAGCTACTGAGCCAAGTACTGTGTCTAGAAAATCACAGGTAAAAGGGCGAGGTGTGAACCAGTGCTTTAGAACCAGGAAAAACTATTCCTAATAAAGGGTAGGGATACAAATCGAGGGTTCAATGCAAGAGTGTCGTAACTCATATTGAAATAAGAACAAGTTATGATAGTGTTGCGCTGAGCCCTCGAAATGCGGGGTCTCCAGTATCTTCTTTCTCTGCTCCTCTCTCTCTTTCTCTGTCTGTGGGCTGACTCTGAAATGACCGTATCAAATGTTGAATGGGCCGTTAAGAAACATTTGAATAATATACCCACTTTGCTTTGACAACAACTGTGATTGTACTACATTTGTTGATGATGATCGTTTTAAACTGAAGGATAAATAATGATACTTCTGAGTAAATACAATTATGTTGTCATGGTAATTAATTCTGTGATACCACTTTATGTTCTTTTGTTATCCGTTAAATGCTTAGAGAGTCTATTTTAGAACTATATCTCAGATTATGGCCTCATTATTTGTCTGTTGCATGCAATACTCTTCATTGGTGAAGGGAATTTTAGTCTGGTGAAAACTCTACAGGGAGCTATATATTCATTGTGCTATTGATTAAGTGTTTAAGAAAGTCAATTGTGTGGAATTTCTAATTGAACTTGCTTTCTTTAATTGATTTACAGAGCCATTATTTTTACCAATACATTCATTACTGTTCACAATGTTGTAAACATAAACACTTGCCAAATAGGGTAACAAACAAAGATATTTGAAATAGCCAACTTCAAATTGGTTGTACAGTTGTTTGCGCCCCTTTTACATCTATTGATGTAGGGGCTTATTGTAATTGCCTTGTCTGTCTGTTTGTCCATCCGACCGTACAAGATTAAGTAGATTTTACCATTTTGTCCTTTGATTTGATACTTGTACAGTTGTTGCCTTTGACAATTCCAAAATGCATCCTTATCACCCAACCTTGATTTGACCTTGACCTTAATTGGACGTTAAAAGTTCCTTAAGGGGTATTGGTTAATTTTTCTACATGAATATTTAGGGTGACTATACATATTTGAAACTTAAATGCTTACTTTTTCACATTTTGTAAGCGATATTCTGGACTTACATATATCTTAATCAACATCAATTAGGTGAACAAATAATTATATGCATTATTTCAATTAACATTAAAAATAATTTGGAGTCAGTCAGTCAACCAAACTTCTTATTTCAAATATTTTCTTTTTGGTTTGGAGATATTGACCCTTGTTCATAGGAACTGTAAGGGACCCAAGTAATTGTACCATATTTCAGTCTATTCATTTTCATTAAAACTTTTAAACTGTTATCCATTTTCACTAAAACTTTAAACTGTAAGTAGATAGGTAGACATCGATGAATACTTAACAATAGTTCAGCTTTCTGTAGTCTTCACTTTAATGCTCCTTGCTCAATGCGCATGAATTTTGATGCAGACCAAAGTACTATGTTTTTCTACATCCACAATGGAAATGTTAAATTAATGTACGTACCGTTGCCATGAGATTTTTGCTTAATATACGCTGAAACAAAATACTGGAAAAAAGTTTTGCTAATTTGCAGATTTTTGCAAACCAACAATTTTCTCAAGGTTGGCCTTATTTTATGCAGTTGAAGAATAATGGAATGTTAGATAATGGCGCATTTATTCTTCTTAGATTTCTAGAATTAAGTTTGGGAATTCAATAGTCTTATATTACTTGAAATAAAGCCGAAATCAATCAGAATTACAGACAAAAACCATTATTGCAGAGATAGCATTGTTTGTATGTTTTTGCATTGATGTATTGTATCTTCGTAAAACATTGCAAATTTTATCTCGTACAATTCCATTGTTGAGATGCGATTTTATTAACCAGATTTTCATTGAAGTTGAAAAGTCTGGTTAATAGATTAGGATAGTCTTTGGGATTGGCTGTAGGGGAGAGGGACATCAATCAATTAGCTCCTGTTTGATAAAGTTTAGTTTAGATTGATGTCAAACTTAGTATTTAGCAAGTTTAATAGAGACTTAGCCTAGGACTGTATTTATGGTTTCTAGAGTCAAGGTCACTATTACTTGTTATATTGGAAAAATGATTTGTTGCCCCGCTTCTGTGGTCGAGTGGTTATAAGGTCACTGATTTCAAATCACTGTAAACACTCACTGATAGAGGTGGTTGGTTCGAGCCAAGCTACTGACCATATATCTCTAAGTGAGAAAGTAGGCAGTTGCTTACGGAAGATGGGAGTCTAGTACTGGTTCTTCCCAGGAATGATGATTAGGTGAACTGTCTACCTCATATGTCTCTGACTTTTGAAAAGTGGCGTATAACTCAAACAAACGAACAAACAAAACAAATCAATGAATTGTTGAAAACTTGGTTTTGTGGCATTACTGCATGGCTTTCTTGTTTTATGTTTGAATCAAATATATACATTTTTGTATTTTCAGGGATATTAAAGACCGTACAGTGTTAAGGGTCCATGAATGTGATAGTATGGAACCGCAAAGGGTCCACGAGAAGCCAGAGGTCAGAGGTCGTACTATACAAATACCCGCTGGATCTCAGGGACTTTATGGAGCACTGCCATCTTCTGCAATTACTAGTCAGGTAACCAGTCAGTGTTTATGGAATAACAAATGAAATATAGATACCAGCCTCAGGGAACTTAAATTGCCTTTTCATTGGTCAATTTTGAAAATGTGCATCTTAAAGAGGGCCAATCAGATTGCCAGTTTTGAAACAAACAATAAAATGCCTAAAGTGTATGTTAAGTGTTATGTGTCATAATAACACCACAATGTCTTATGTTACTTAAAGTCAGGTACCCAGTCTGAGTTAATGATATAACATATGAAATACAGAGAACCAGTCTCAAGGAACTAACCTTTTCATTGGTCAAATTTGAAATGTGCATCTTAGAAAGAGCCAATCATATGTCAGCTTAGAAACAACCAATTTAATGCCTCCAAAGTGATTTTTATGTGCCATAATTACACTCTAACTTGCTATGTTACTTAAGTCATTTGTACAGATATTTGAGTCATCATTATGAGACTGACTTGAATATTTAGGATCAATGACAATGGCTGAGATGATGAAAATTGATTATTTGGCAATATGATCAAATATAACGACTATTGTGGCCGTAAAATAGGGAGAGAATACAATGAAAAAATCTCATTACTACTATGAATCCATCCTACTGGGATATAAAAGATAGCTTATTTAGGTCATATAGTTCAGTTGCCCGGATCTCCTTTGTTCAGAATTTTTTTCAGACTGCACTTAATTGAGATTTTAATTCATTCTCTGTTTGAGATATGTCAAACAACTTGTACTTTGCATTTTTATGTATTTTTGATATACCTACTAGTATTCTTTGTACTTTTGATTGAACTTTGCTTCTTCAATTTTGGAAAGCGACCATGGTCCAGTGGTTAGGGCACTGGATTTGTAGCTCGGCAATTCAGTTTGCGACTGGTCATACCCTTCCATGAAAATTTGACAACATTGTTAATATTTCTCCATATGTGCAGAAGTTGCTGGTTCCGTGTAGAAGGGTAAGTAAGTACCGGTTAGAATATAGTCCGGGAAAGCTAGTTAAGTGAATTGGCTACAATACATATAACTGAATTTTTAAAAAAAAGAACGACATTATACCCAAATAGATAAATCTATCAATTTGGGAAAGTAATTGAATCTTTGCATTCTGTATGTTGTAATTTTGTAACAGGAACATTGAATGATCGGCAATTTCATTTTCCATACTCCAAACAGGAGAGTTATTTACATAAATTTTAGTTTTTGTAGATAAAATCTCTGTCCTAATATTGTTGACTTGATCATATTGATTCCGAATATCACTTTCTTGTTTTGTCTCGTGGAGTTTGCCGTATTTCGTTGCTCTTAGCCTTTTGTGAGATATTTTGTTGGCATGGTGACAAGTAAAGATGTTCTGGCTAACAAATGCCTTGTATTGGTATTGAAATCGTAGATGAATCTAGTCCTACCATGTACAGTCACACAAGTTTTAGTGTCAACCTCAGAATAGAGGTCACTCTGTGAATACAGGTCATTCTTTCTAAAACCGTCGTTGATTATTAGAACGAAACGAAGTCCTGACAATTAAGGCTAAATTAAGATTTTCCTAAGGGTGACCTTTGTTCACAGGTTTGGCTGTATATTGAAAGTATTTTCAGAAGTTTTAAGAACATGCTTGTTTTGATATTTTCTTAATAATTTTAGTGTTTAATCAGATTGTGTACTTTTCAGGTCCACAAAGCACAGACATTGCCATCCCATATGCATCACCCTGTGTATATGTCACATGACGACATTACCCAATCACCAGCAAGAACTGCCTATGAGAGATCAAGGTCATTGACCCCTGACCCCACAAGGTCAACCAATTATGCTCAGAATCCTATATATGGTAGAATGGGAATTTCTCCGGAGAGACCTCCCCCACCCCAAGATCGTGCTGGCCCACCCGATCGGAACTTAGCTCTACGTACCATTCCGGAGAATAATTTTTTGCTTAACGGAATAAGAAACGGTGGTGAATATTATGATTATACTGATTCATACCAACGACCTACGGGAATGCCTTCTCCAAGACAAGGTCAGAGGCAGACTTACCCTAGACAGGCAATGTCACCCCCTGCGGTTCCTTCGGTACCAAGGGTAGAACCTGGACGTAGAGCTTTCTCCCCTCCACCAAATTTACAGAACTATGATTATATTCAAGTAAGTCTTACAGTTCAAACTAATTGCTAGATTTTGACAAGACTTTTCCATTTAAAAGCTGCTATCTTAGCTTACATGTCAACACTGAAAAGGCAACTTGAAAAAACACAGCCAATTGTTTGTTTTGAATGTGTAGCTTTGAAGCACACTTCGTTAGTTAATAGGGAGAGCATTAGGTGCTGGGTTCATGAGTGGCAATGAAAGCTCATTTAAGCCCTTGAAATGGCACAATGGCAGAGCACAGTTTTTTTGACGTTTTGGTTGAAGACATTTTGTGTAAGACCATAGATTTTGTCCTCCATAGCTTATAGAAGTGATTCGTGTGGAGTCATTTTGACAAACAAAATTTTATTTTTCGTTATGAAATTATTTTTTAGGTAGTTCCAAGCAGCCAAGCCGCACATAGCCAGGGAACATATGTTGTGAAAGGTGCACGGGCAAGCACTGTTGTAACACCTCAACGTGCAACTGGTGCTCCGCCTCCTTCATCGGGGACCGCCTCATCTCATCCCACAACCCCAGGTCAACCATCTCAGGGGTCACAACAATCATGGCGTAAGTTTCATTTATATCGAAGAATGCTGTTTTCAAACATTTTCTTCTCGCCAACTTATGTTAAGATGTAAAAACTGTTGTTTGTATCTGGTTACCCAGCCTACCTGAATTTGACCCAGCGACCCTCGACTTATCTTTTTGGCCGAAGGAACTGTGCATCCAATTATTCGCTTTTTTACCTTTCAAGGGTAAAAAAAGACCCTACCACCCAATTTTGAATGAGAATGTAACCAAGAACAAACACATTTTTAGGCCTAAGTAATGATTTAGTAATTTATTGAGGGTTCAATGCAAGAGTGTCTTAACTCATATTGAAACAAGAACAAGTTATGATAGTATTGCGCTGAGCCCTCGATATATATAAAATTAACGGGCTAAGAAGATAATATTTTCTACATTTTGGGGGGGGGGGGATATTCAAGTCATACATAAGAAATGAATTGTTTATTGATGGAAGCGCACTTTAAAAAACTGATAGAATATTAAATCCATTACCTACTGTCCAGCAAAACTCTCCTAGAGACAAAATATTTTATGGATTTTCTTCTGTTTGTTGAGAACAGTATAACACATCAAACTTGGTTATATGTCTCCATGAATTCACTATTACCATGTTCTAGTTTGAAAGATATTTGGGTGGATTGAAGTATTTTCATGGTGACATTCCATTGTTTTCTAGCAAAAAAAGGATTTTTAACATGACTTGTAAATTATATGAAAATCGCCATTTTAGGTGAGCGTTCACCAGTGGGACGTCACTCAATGCCTCTATCAGCTGTACCATACAGTGGAGCTGGTTCCACGCAGCAGCGATCTCAGAGTTACAGGGTACCAGCTACATCAGACAGAGAAATGGTTCCCAGGCCTCGCAGTATGACTCCCTCGCCTATGGATACAAATGGAGAGAAAACCAGGTACCAGAAAAAAAAATTTTAGACTGGTTTCTAAAGTGATGAGTATAGTTCTGACAATATTTTCACGATGTCACTAAATTTTGTCAAAGAACTGGAAAATTCTAATGAAGTTAAAAATTACTCTTCTGTTGATAGTGAGATAGATCTCCTAGGATTAAGGGATGTATTTCTCTCAATTCCTGGTTTTGACTCAGAAATTTCCGAAATGATTCATCATCAAAACCATGCGAAAACAATTTTACCCCACCCACTCAATTATACCTAATGTAACCGAATGCAACCAAACCGATGATTAAGGTTCTATTCTGTTTAGGTTTTTCCTGTGAGTACTTTGATCATGTCTTTGAAGCATGGGCAAGAAACTAGAGGTAGACAAGAACTGAAAATTAATCAATTTGTAATAGGAAATGATCTTGTCATATTTTTATGTAGAGAATGGCCCCTTGTCTGTGTTCACCGATGGGTTTAGCTGGCAGAAATTTGCTGTCTTTGAATTAAATTGGTTTTATTATTAAAGCTTGCCTGAATTATTTTGTCAGTGTCTGGGATTATCAGGCTGAGTAAAGAGACAAATCTTAAATCTCAAGACAATATAAACCTTATCATTGACATATTTTAAGGCAGCTCTCATATTCAACCAATCAAATTGTGTGAGTCATTAGAAGAATTGGAAATTTCAGCAACAACTTTCTATGCTTAGTTGTAGAAACAGTAAAATACAGTAGAACTGCACTGTCTGTGTCCACCTCAATGTAAAGAACTATCATATTATAGCAATGACTTATTTTCAGACCTGCATTCAGTGTTTGTTTATATTTCAACCTGGTTATGAGATCGCCCATTTTTGTGTGTCACAAAGATGGTCTATACATCAAGGTTTAACTGTGCATGATTTCCAGCTCATTTAAGCAATATGTTAAGTCATGTGATAAAGGTCTCATGACAAAAGTCACATTATTAAAAGACTTTGATGATGTCACATGATAAAAGTCACATGATAAAGCCATATGAAAGTCACATGATAAAAGTCTTGCGCTGAAGTCACATAATAAAAGTCACATGACAAAAGCCATACACTGAAGTCACATTATAAAAGTCACATGATAAAAGCCTCATGATGAAGTCACATGACAATGATTTTTTTTTCAGAGATCGTATTGACAAGATGGAACATCAACTAGCTCACTTGGCTCATTGGGTTCAATCAGCTGTTATCCAATCATCTTCCAGCACTGGAGCGCCCTCTAGTGTCAAAAGTACAAGCAGCACTACGTCTGACTCAAGCCCATTGCTTGATTCCGCTAGTAGTAGTAAGTGTTTGCTAGGCAGCTTTATTTGGCTACATTTATTTTCTGCTTTCAATTACGTCCTTCAAACTCAGATACTCTGACAGTTCACATATATTATTTACCTCTTTCATGAAGAATTCATGATAAGGAATAAAGATAATTGTCTGTGATTAATTAATGGTTTTTTAGCGTAGTTGGTTATTTATGTTGCGTGATGCCGCTGGACAAATGATTTGGAAGTCTTTTATTTCTATTGTACAAGGTAATATCAGAATCTTTGTAATATAAGTGGCTACGACCATGGTGCAGTGGTCATTGTACTGGACTTGTATTCTGGTGACATTGGGTTTGAATATTGCTGCAGGTCAACCCTTGTATGCAAATTTGTCCAATATCGATTTTCCTCCCTTTTTAGAGGAAACACAGGCTCCTTGAGGAAGGATAAATTAACACTGGTTAGGTCAACCAGTCGCCGTATATAACTGAAATATCATTGAAAAATGGCTTTAAATCCACTGAAATGACAACAATTACTGTAACAATGGAAAACTTGTGAGGTTGACTGCCCACTTGTATATTACTGATCAAATTACTATTGAAACTGGCATTATAAAACAACAACAAGAAATGTCTGTAATATCTTGTGTACATATAAAATAATGTACAATGTTTGATACAAACTTGAGATAATGATGATGTTACACTGATGATAGATACGGTGTTGTTACACTGATGATAGATACGGTGTTGTTACACTGATGATAGATACGGTGTTGTTACACTGATGATAGATACAGTGTTGTTACAGTACTTTTAGTAAAATCTGTTTTATTTCGAACATAGTTTTTATCAAGGTTATATATACTGGTAGATGTTCCAAAATTATACAGTTATTTATCAAATATATGATGTTTTCATACACATTACGTATTTCTCTATTTGGTCATATGTACATGGAGATTTTGTTAATAATTTTAGACACATTAGACGGTTGGAAATCAAATGTTTTGACTTTAATTTCATATTATTCTGGCTGCTTATGAACATTGTACCTGAATGTGTATGCCTGCTTTGTTGCTGCTATTAATGGATCATTTTTCATTCTTAATAATCATGGATATCAAGTGCATTTAAAAACAGTCAAACATTGGAAAAGACAAACTGTGGCCTTTATTGACTAGTGGCCTATATTCTGAGGTCATTTAGTGATATGTTACCTATAATTGTTTTTAAAAGAATGGCCTTTATTCTGGGGTTGTCGCTAACACAGGTTGACTTAGTACCAGGTATGATCCATTGTTGCTCTTAAAAATGCGAGGCAATTATTAGGGGGTGGGGCATTTATTTGGGTAGATTGGGTAATTTAAGGTAACTAATGGTTACCTTGTCTATTGTTTCCTGTCAGCAACATTTCTAATGCAAGTTTTTACTTTCTTGTGTAAAGTTAATGCGCTTTCTTGAATGTATTTTCTGATATTTAATCAACTGTATGGCAGCATGACTTTCTCTGAATAAAATCCATTTGTACTAATGATATTCAGCGGAATGGTTACTTGATATAATGATATGGTATCATATTGCCTTGTTTTCACTGTAGGGAGTGTTTTTTTGACAGATAAAAATTACTTTTAATGTGTTGAGTCAGTGACTAATGTGTGATGTATTGCAT